>CM053028.1:467287896-467597896 GCA_028564925.1 Lithobates sylvaticus
ATATGGCGGCCGTATATAGTGTAATGATTGAGAGAATGTTAGCTAGAGGCAGGTTAGTTAGTGGCATGCAGGCAGTTTAGTATGCACCTGATGATTGGCTCTCACAGAAGAGCGCGCTGTGATTGGCCAAAGCATGCAGGTCAGGTGCATGCTTTGGCCAATCATCAGACATCAATGCACTGCAATCTCGCAGTGCATTATCGGGTGTTCCACGGCACTCAAATTTCCCGCAAATGCCCCATAATGTTCGGTATTCGCCGAACGGGTGAACACCCGATGTTCGAGTTGAACTTACGTTTGACTCGAACATCGGGACCATCCCTCATAGCTAACTAGTAAGATGATTAGCTAGCTAAGCTACACTTCAATTTTATCAGAGTGCCATTGGATGTTATTTTAATAAACTGTATGTTGATGACCATGAATACAGACAAGGGGCATGAAAAGCACTTCTCCAGACCACCACGCATGACCATGGCTGTAATTTCATTCAGCCTCAGGCACACATCAATCACAATAGGTTTAAGATTACTCATAAAAGCGAAAACCGGGATGTGAAAATCTATAGCAATCTAATGTCCATTTATGTAACCCTAGAAATGTATCCTATTCCTTTAAAGCATGCATAACAGCACAGTGCTTGTGCTGTGTAATTTGGCCACTTGTATCACCTGAAATATCTGGCTGATCCTGCCTAGTTCTGCTCTTCCCTCTGTAAACTGACCACTATTTATCATGGCTGCTGAGCCCTGACTTCGTGGTCAGTTTACGTGCCTCTGTCATCCACGGATCTCCTCTGTCCTCCTCTAACCCCCCTTCCCACCTGTCAGCTAGTGACAGTGCCCGCCCTTCCTCTCCTGCTGCTAAAATAACAGTGTCTTCTTGCTACAATCTCATGTGTAATATCAATTGATGTGCCCCAGTTTATTTGTTTTGTAAAAAATAAACTGCTATATACCTTATTTTGTAGCACCGCTCAGTGCTCACATGACTAGCCGCCTGTCTCCTCCTCTCCTCTAATCCTCCTGGCTGACGTCAGCGGGGGTTCTCAGCCATGACCAATTTGCAGCAGGGCTCTCAGCAACTTCTGATACAAAGAGGGAAAATAAAATAAATTATTCTTTGTGTTTGATTGAAGAAATCATCTAATGCCAATATTAGCAGCCCTTCCAGATTAACCGCTTGAAGACCGCCGCATGTACATATACATCGACACAATGGCATGGACAGGCAAATGGGCGTACAGGTACATCCCTTTAAATTTGCCGCCGTGTCATCGCGTGTGCATCGCAAGCTCCGTGAGTGTGATTACCGGTCGAGTCCGCGGGGATACCCGCGATCATCTCACGGGGAGGAAGAACGGGGAAATGTTGATGTATACAAGCATTTCCCCGTTCTGCCTAGTGACACCGACACTGATCACAGCTCCCTGTAATCGGGAGCGGTGATCAGTGTTGTGTCACACATAGCCCCCCCCACAGTTAGAATCACTCCTTAGGACACGCTTAACCCTTACAGCACCACCTAGTGGTTAACCCCTTCACTGCCAGTCACATTTACACAGTAATCAATGCATTTTTAATTGCACTGATCGCTGTATAAATGTGAATGGGCCCAAAATCACACCAAAAGTGTCCGATGTGTCCGCCATAATGTCGCAGTCACGATAAATATTGCTGATCGCCGCCATTACTAGTAAAAAAAAACTATTAATAAAAATGCCATAAAACTATCCCCTATTTTGTAGACGCTATAACTTTTGTGCAAACCAATCAATAAACGCTTATTGTGATTTTTTTTACCAAGAATATGTAGAAGAACATGTATCGCCCTAAACTGGGGAAAAAATGTGTCTTTTTCAAAATTTACGCTTTTTTTTGTTTATAGCACAAAAAATAAAATCCGCAGAGGTGATCAAATACCACCAAAAGGAAGCTCAATTTGTGGGAAAAAAAGGACGTCAATTTTGTTTGGGAGCCACGTCGCACAACCGCGCAATTGTCAGTTAAAGAGATGCAGTGCCAAATTGCAAAAAGTGCTCTGATCTTTGGCCAGCCAAATGGTCCAGGGCCTAAGTGGCCTTATTAGAGATCTCAACAACCATGCCATCTTCTCTGTGTGTACCTTTCAGGACATCCTGAACGTTCTTGGTATTAAAGATGGGTATTGCAATGAAAACTTTTGTTTTGTTTTGTTTTAAACCAGCGAGGGATAATAAAAAAAAATCTAAGGTGAAATGCATTTTAGCATCTATGTGTGTTTTCTACATATCCCTTGTCTGGCCATTGTTTCCTTCTCCTATAAATAGAATACTTTATAGTCTGTCTCTCCTTAATGTTCTTCATATCACTAAGGTTTAACAACTGTGTTTAAACCTTTCACTGTGCTGCTGTTTATTAAGCTCTTCATCATGTTGTACATAATGATTCAGTGTGACTGCAATGGTCTCCTTAATGATAAAGCACTATATTACAAGCATGGGAGATAGTTAATTCTAGGGGAAAATACTGCACTTTCCAAAGCTATTCCATATAGGTTTTTATTTTCCTTATGTGGTTATGTTCATGTCCGTAAAAAGAGACTTAATCATAACTACATGATCACAGTAAAAGAAAAAAAAAAGTTTTGGCTGGACATATACTGTACATCAAAAGAAACCTTTCATGAAAAAAGAAAAAAAAAATGGCTTTACTGATCTTTTTTCCACATATACTAGTTCCCTGGCTGTTTTTCCACATTTCTGGGTTCAGTGCCTTCTGAGTCACTGGCCCATGATAAGTATGTAGATCAGGCTACTGGCATTATCACAAGAATGGCAACACTGGCAGCCCTCTATATTTCTTTTATGACAAATGTACTTTAAAAAGTTGGAAGTTTCTGGTCCAGTGTGCCTAAACCACATTAAAATAAATTTGCTACACATGGACTGCATCATTTTCTAAAAACAAGACTGTCAAATCAAAATATTGTAGGCCGGTCCCGACATTTGAATCCTCATCCATCCTCACATTCTGGTACATTTTTATCAGGTAGCCAACTGTGAAGTCCATTGTTCTATTATACTGCTCTTATTTTAATTAAAAAAGCCTATTTGGACCAGAAGTTTTATGTAACAACATTTTTTTACAAAAAAAGTATGGTATCCTTTATTGTATTCATTGGGGGTGTAGCCTATCCCAGCTCTTTCACCACTCCTCCACCGCTCCTCCAGTGCTGCTCCCCATTGAAATAAATGGGGCAGCGCTGTTTTACCGGGGGTTTTAACCCTTTCTCGGCCGCCAGCGGGGGGTAAAAACGCCCCGCTAGCAGCCGAAATGCGCCGCAAATCCAACGGTAAAACGCCGCTAAAAATAGGCGGATCGGTGTGAAAGGGGTGAAAGGGGTGTTAGAGGGAGAAAGGAAAAGCCCAGGTGAATGCCATAAAAAGGAAAAACATACCTGCAAACAATGACCACATGGCACATTTGGCCATTAGTGATGATATCAGTACCTGAGCATGCTCCTGTCACCATCTTGAAAAATGGTAAGTAAGGAAACTGGCCACAGCGGCCACATTACTTCCTGCCTTTCAAGTGTACTTGAACTGCTGTAGCCATCTTGGAAATGGCAAACACAGACAGGTGTAGGAAAGCACAGACAAACAGAGAAAGAGGTCACAAGCATATGGAAATCACTACCCCTTACACCAAAGCTTGTTTAAAGCTTTCTTTGACAGACCTGCACCACCAGAATGGGGCTCCAACCATATAGCTCATTTAGAGGCTTTACAGGAAGGACTTCCACCCAGGAGAGGCGGAACTATGCCCCCAGACCACCATAATGGAACTCCAACCATACAGCTCATTTAGAGGCTGTACAGGAAGGGCTTCCACCCAGGAGAGGTTGAACCTGGCTGGGGCTACAAATGGTAAGGGATACCTTGCGACTCCAGATGAGGACAAAAAGGAGAATGCTGCAAGCCAGGTCTGTCTTTGACTTATAGTTAACCAGTCCTATCAGGTTGTAGGACGGAGCCGCAACCCATTGTATGCTGCCATGATGCACCAGGAAAGAAGGTTTATTGCTTTCCATGTCACATTACTAAACATTTAGTTCAGATGGCCTACTACAACAATAAATAACAAGCACCATGCTCTTTTCTTAAACCAGTCTAAATGTGTAATAAATTCAGATCTTTATTGCAAAACCTAGCTGTAGAAGGTATAGATATGGACATTCAGGTGTGTGGTTGTTTTACCCAAATGTATATGTTTTATTGGATTTGCAAAATGAATTTTTAAAGCACACAGACATTGGATAGAGAAAAGTAATTTTTTTCAGTAAACCCTTCATTATGCTCTAATAAGGTAAATGTTTAGCTCTACTTTTGATGTGTGTACAGGTTCACTTCAAGACACTTCAAGACAAGTTTTTATCAAAGTTTCCACTTTGCCTGATGTTACAAAAAACAAAAGTGCACAGAATTGCCTTATGTGCAAAAATACTTCCTGAAAAAAAAGTAATAATGGTTTTCTGCTCCCTTGGTTGAGTAGAAGCAGCGGAATATCTGTGCATATGGAGATATGCTGACAAAAGCCTGTAATTTAGAATGAAATTATCCTTCCGTTTTCTCTTTATTCTTCATTGTTTCGTGCAATCTCGGCCTGACTTGTAGCCTGAACAGTGTGCATTAACTAAAATCAGGCTCTATATATATTTCCTAACATCTTTGTATAGAGTCACATCTGTGGAATTTAAACAAGAGTTCAGAGGAAATGTCTGTTTTATCAATATTGTAATACACAGAAGAAAGACGACACTCTGAAAAGTTAACTTCAAAATGAAAAGTAAAGGATACTTCAAAACCATAGATTACATAAAGAAAGAGTGGAGATCTTTTCATGTCCCCCTCGATAGCATCTTTGGGAAGGCTAAATCAAGAGGTATAATGCTATCTTTTATCTCATTTAAATTTTACCAGATGAAGTTCTTTTATATTTAACTTTTTTTTTTTTTTTTAAGTTTTGAACCTTGACATACCTATACAATGCGTAAGCGAGCCAGCATTGTTTAAAAGGAAAGGGGTCAGGATGATTTAAGATCAAAGAGGAGAATATAGCTTAAGTTCAGACCTCTATCTGCAGCTAGGATTTTAATATGATACTACTGCCCGGTGGAATCACGGTCATGCATACTCTATATACTTTACACATTTTGCTGGAAAAGTACCTATTATCAGAATCTATAATCTCCTATAATTAAACATGAATGCACACCAGCCTAATATTTTTTGTAGCGCAACATATACAAGGTTGTGAAATAAAAAGATAAAAGTACCAGGATTTAGTACTGACCTAGACAGTCATTTAAAAAATCCAAAATACACTTGAGATTCAATATTTCCATTATTCCTACTGTAAGGAATAGCTTAAAGCATATGTATGAACAAAAAAAGAAAGTGTTATATATTGTAGCCTACCAGTTTTGTTGGTGAGATGGTTGCATTCGCTTTTTTATTCCAGGCTTTTTTTTTTTACCCAGTTATAACACACTCCCTTTCTCTTTGTGGCTATGCTCATTTCCCCACTGTATCTATGCAAGGTGTCACCCAGGCTAAACTACAAACATGGCCAACTTTGTTCATCTTTACTACATGGGGTGATGGGTTTAGTAGATTAAACAAGAAAAAAAAAAAATCATTGTTCTTGTGCATCTGAAAATGTTCTTGAAAAATGAAAACTAATGGAGCCACCATATCTAAGGACTGGTTAGCTGCAATATAATAGACATGTGCAATTCGTTTAGTTACGAATGCGTTTTCCGTTTAAATTCGTTATATTCGTTCATTCGTTATCGTACGAATGAGCAAATGGTTTACTAAAAATTCTAACGAAAAACGAACTAGAAAAGTCGAAAAGAACGAATATGAAAAACAACGAAAATACGAAATAATTAAATTAGAAACAACGAAACTACGAAAGAATGAAATCCGAAAAACGAAAACAGAAACACGAAAATACCGAACAAAGATCCGAAAATTCAAAATAACGAAAATCAAAATGAACGAAAAAAATTGAAATTACGAATATTCGGAAAAAGGAAATCAAAACAACGAAAATACGAAATAACAAAAATTCTGCTGATCGAGAATTCGAAAGAACGAATGTTAGTTCTGATTCTGAAATATTCCATCCAGAGTCCAGAAAGGGTGTGGTTGGGTCGGTGGCACTGTTTTGGTGTATTTTTTAGTTAAGTTCTGACTTGTGAGAGAGAAATTCTTTGTTTCTTAAACATGTAAATAGCATACACATTACATAAAATTATGAATTATGCTCCGATTACGAATCTACGAAAACAATGTTACGAAAGTACGAATAAATCAATCTTACGAAAGTATGAATGTAACTAAATCGACGAAAATACGAATTTCGAATCAACTATAATTAGATTAACGGAAATACGAATCTTTTTAAATCAATGAAAATAAAGCTCTCCTGAAATTACGAATGCATTCGAATACGAAATATAACAAAAATACGAATTTCGAATAAACGAAAATTAGACTAACGGAAAACGAATCAACGAAAAAATAGCTCTTACGAAAATACGAACGAGTCCGAATACGAACACCGATGACTTACGAAATTACGAATCGTTATGAATCAACGGAAACGAACAGAAACAAAACGAAACAAAGCAACATTTTTGGTTGTGCACATGTCTACAATATAATACATTTTTGGGTTTTGTTTTCCATTAAAGCTGTGTGGTGATAAAAGTAATAAAATTATTGACCACCCCAAAAGTGTAAAAACAGTGCCTATGCTAAGTTGTCTTTTGTTTCAGAAAAATAAATATAAAAATATACAGATAAAAAGCAGCAGTAAGCTTTTATCATGTGTACATCAGTGATTATGTCCTAGGCAGCAGAGGTCAACCAAGGCCAAAGCCAAAACTTTTTCAGTCCAAAGCATTCCCAGGCTCAGTTTTCCATATGCTGTTTTGAACTTATTAACAAATTAAGAGCTCAGAAGTAGCTGAACATAGCAGATGCATCCCATACTGCCAATGTCAAAATGAATGAATGTGCTCATTTACAGAGTTAATATGGTCATCACTGCCATAGTGTACATTACCAGCATTATCACATCCAAGAAAATGTCTATATATCATTCCCAGACTCATATAATAACTTTGACCAATCCACGACACCCATCGGTGATTTGAATATGTATGGTATGTTTGCAGGAATAGCTGCTTTTGTACACAATAAAATGACATGGCTTTCATGCTATGGATTTTGTTATGTTAAACCATTTACACCTTTATAGACATACAAACATACAAAAAGAAAATTGTTAAAAATTCACCTTTTTAGGCTTTATAGGTCTACAACAAGCTTATACAGCTGTTTACAAAAATGTACCTCTTCTGCACTGAAAATAACTGAATATTACTATGAAGACATACACAGTATCTCACAAAAGTGAGTACACCCCTCATATTTTTTGTAAATATTTTATTATATCTTTTCATGTGACAACACTGAAGAAATTACACTTTTCTACAATGTAAAGTAGTGAGTGTACAGCTTGTATAACAGTGTAAATTTGCTGTCCCCCTCAAAATAACTCAACACACAGCCATTAATGTCTAAACCGCTGGCAACAAAAGTGAGTACAGCCCTAAGTAAAAATGTCCAAATTGGGCCCAAAGTGTCATTATTTTGTGCGCTCACCATTATTTTCCAGCACTGCCTTAGCCCTCTTGGGCATGGAGTTCACCAGAACTTCACAGGTTGCCACTGGAGTCCTCTTCCACTCCTCCATGACAACATCATGGAGCTGGTGGATGTTAGAGACCTTGTGGTCATCTTGGAGGTGTGTTTGGGGTCGTTATCCTGTTGGAATACTGCCCTGTGGCCCAGTCTCTGAAAGGAGTGGATCATGCTCAATGAACTGTAGCTCCCCAGTGTCGGCAGCACTCATGCAGCCCCAGATCATGACATTCCCACCACCATACTTGAATGTAGGCAAGACACAGTTGTCTTTGTACTTCTCAACTGGTTGCCGCCACACACGGTTGACACCATCTGAACCAAATTAGTTGATCTTGGTCTCATCAGACCACAGGACATGGTTCCAGTAATCCATGTCCTTAGTTTGCTTGTCTTCAGCAATTTATTTGCAGGCTTTTTTTGTGCATCATCTTTAGAAGAGGCTTCCTTCTGGGATGACAGCCATGCAGACCAATTTGATGCAGTGTGCGGCGTATGGTCTGAGCACTGACAAGCTAACCCCCACTGCTTCAATCTCTGCAGCAATGCTGGCAGCACTCATACGTCTATTTCCCAATGATAAGCTCTGAATATGACGCTGAGCATGTGCACTCAACTATTTTGGTCGACCATGGAAAGGCCTGTTCTCAGTGGAACCTGTTATGTTAAACACGATGTATGGTCACAATGCTGCAGCTCAGTTTCAGGGTCTTGGCAATCTTCTTATAGCCTAGGCCATCTTTATGTAGAGCAACAATTCTTTTTTCAGATCCTCAGAGGGTTCTTTGCCATGAGGTGCCATGTTGAACTTCCAGTGACCAGTATGAGAGAGTGAGAGCGATAACACCAAATTTAACACACCTGCTACCCATTCACACCTGAGACTTGTAAGAAGCCACATGACACCGGGGGAAAATGGCTAAGTGGGCCCAATTTGGACATTTTCACCTAGGGGTGTACTCATTTTTGTTGCCAGTAGTTTAGACATTAATAGCTGTGTGGTGAGTTATTTTGAGGGGACAGCAAATTTACACTATTAAACAAGCTGTACACTCACTACTTTACATTGTAGCAAAGTGTAATTTCTTCAGTGTTATCACATGAAAAGATATATTGAAATATTTACAAAAATTTGAGGGGTGTACTTACTTTTGTGAGATACGGTAGGTAGGTAGATCATTGTTTATTTCTGTTAGCTTTCTTAGCAGCAGTATTTACTCCATATTTTAAGCTGTTGACTTAAAGTATAACTCCACTTTTGTGCGGTAAAAACCTAGCAAATAAGGAAAAAATAATATAGCACATATGATAGCGACACTAATCATTTTGTAATTGAATGTTATTAAAAATTACCTTTCCTTTGGAATCTGCAGCCAATGTAATTTTCTGAGAATAAAGTCAAAAACCTTGGATAAGCATAATTCGTTCCAGAAACATGTTTGTAATCCAAAGCACTTGTATATCCAAGTGAGTTCCCCCATAAAATATAATGGAACCTCAAATGATTTGTTCCACAACCATTTATTCTTAAGTCCATCAGTTTATAGTCCATATAAAAAGTTCAAAGTAATATTACCAGGTTGTGTAACCATAAAATGTTCATCCACAAATGGAAGCCTCCACAAGGGGATTAGAAGCAAAATTCAGCAGGCGCTACAGGGTATAAAAGAGAAGAGAGGCACTTCTAAGTGTGGGAATATGGTTACATTTAATGCAGGAACAACATTTAGCAACTCGCATGGTTGATGATTAAAAGAGGCACATCTAAGTATGCAGGCATCTGGGGTACATCTATCCACATAGACCCTCTCCCACTCCGTCTGCTCTCACCGCTGTTAGTCTGCAATCATGACCGGGAAGACTACCCTGCGGTAGAGCGATCTGAAAGCATGGCTTGAACCGTTCATGGAGTACACTGTGGAAGGGGCGACGACAATGACAGCTTTACCCCAGGTGCCTGCATACTTACATGTGCCTGTTTTAATCATCAACCAAGTGAGTTGCTAAATGTTGTACCTTCATTAAATGTAACCATATTGCTACACTTCGAGGCGCCTCTCTTCTTTGTTATACTTTTTTGTGACGTGATGCTACTTGTATATCAAGACATTGTTTATATATCAAGTCAAAATGTATTTAAAAATATAGCTTGTCTTGCAAAACGCTCTCAAACCAAGTTACTCTTAAACCAAGGTTTTAATGTACATTGTAATATGGCTACCTGGAGTTTTCTGTACATAAAGGGGCTGATTTACTAAGATGAATGCGCTGCGCCGGTTCATACCACAATTGGTGCGCCAAATAAATTATTACTTGAGCGTATGAACCCGCGCACACATAAGCGCAACACATAATATACCGGCGCACCGCGATAATAATATGCCATTGATAATAGCGCACGCCGTTATCATTAACAGTCCATTCACACACGGGCAACACGACTTCCAGCGCGACTTACAACACAACTTGGGACGGCTTTACAACACGACTTCCAGCGGGACTTACAACATGACTTGGGGTGACTTTACAACACGACTTCCAGCGCGACTTACAACACGACTTGGGGCGACTTTACAACACGACTTGGGGCGACTTACAACACGACTTGGGGCAACTTACAACACGACTTTAAGTCGCCCCCAGGCCAGGCGACTTTAATTGAAAAAAAAATGGCATGAGTTCCCCTCCAAGAGCATACCAGGCCCTTCATGTCTGGCATGGATATTAAGGGGAACCCCCACGCCATTTTTTTTTCAAAATCCATACCAGGCCCTTCTCTGGATCGGATCTCAGAGAGCAGACGGGTATAAACAGACAGCTGAATTTACATTCAGCTGCCCATAGGACTGGGCGGACCGCGTCCATGTCTGCTCTGTATAAACAGAGTGGGTACAGACCTGTCATTCACTCTGCTCAGCTCAGCAGGTGATCAGTGAATGGATGGTCACGGCCCATGTGAAAGGGGCCTTATATAGTTAATCTGGTTTAAAAAAAAGACACAAGTCCATCCAGTTCAGCCCACAATGAAAAAAAAAACACCAACAGAGGAAAAAAAAAACAAGAAAAAAGCTTTTCTTATATTTTTTTCTTAATATTTAAGGTTGGTAATATACTGTATTTAGGTAATATATGCAATGGCATTACAGCCAATAGAGTTTGCAGTTTTTATTTTATGCTTTAAAGTTACACTTCTGTTTGTCAAAAAGCAATATTTTTGTTTGTTTTTGAAACATTGTTTCATTTATAAAGATGTTATACATAACAATGGCTAAATGTGTGTTTGTAGTGTATGTTCAAATCTTAATACCATAAATAATAACAAGTTATTCGATTTTTACTCCAGGAGTATATAATACATTTGGAAATTCTAGAGAAATGCTTAAATAATGCATTACAATTAAACTAAATCCATTAGATTTTAGTCAACTAAAATACAACTAAAACTAAAACATTTCAAACGACTAAAATGTGACTAAAACTAAAATGGCATTTTAGTTAAAAACTAAAGACTAAAACTAAATTGATATTAGATGTCATAATTAACACTGATCCACAGCCACTCCTTTGTCTAAGGTTTTGCTTACCTCCTCATAAAAAAAATATATTTGTTTGACAACGTCTGCCTTCATGAATCCATGCTGTCTATTGATTAAAATACATTTTTTTCTAGCAAAAAGTCATCTTTGACTAAACTCTCCAGTATATTCCCAACAAAATAAGTTAAATTAACAGGTCTATAGTTACTTGGTAAAGACGTTGATCCCTTTTTAAATATAGACACACTGGCCCTACGCTAATCCAGTCGAACAATGCCAGTCTTTAAAGAGTTCCTAAAAATTAGAAACAATGGCTTTAAAATGACAGAGGTCAATTATTTTAGGACATGTGGGTGTATGCCATCTAGTGCAGTTGCTTTATTCACCTTTATTCTGTTTAAATAATTCTGGATCATATCAGTTTTGAGGCCTTGTGGTTCATTTGGGGCCAAGTCAATATTATTATTATTATTATACAAGATTTATATAGTGCCAACAGTTTATGCAGCACTTTACAACTTGAGGGTAGACAGTACAAATACAGTACACTTTAATACAGTAGGAATCAAAGCGCCCTGCTCTTTAGAGCTTACAATCTAAGAGTAGCATCCCCATTATGGACATGAGCTCCCCCATGCTCCCTTATATACGCAGAGCTGAAGAAGGTATTTCATAATATTGTCTTCTCTTTGTCCCCAGTCACTCACTCTAGATTATTTTGTAAAGGGCCTATATGCTCACACCTGACATTTTTACTATTAATATATTGAAGAATTTTTTGGAGTTTGTCCTAATGTCTTTTGCAATCTGTTGTTCATTTTGAATTTTTGCAGCATTGATTTCCTTTTTACATATTCTGTTATATCCTTTGTAACATTTAAACGATGATAGTATTCCTTCATTTTTATATTTTTTAAAATCTCTTTTCTTATAATTTATAGCCTTTTTAAAATTGTCTGTGAACCATATAGGTTTTATTTTTAGCCTTTTAAACGTATTGGCATGGGAATATATTTTGCAGTGTGTTCACATACAGTCTTTTTGAAGAATTCACATTTCTGTTCTGTGTTCATCGAAGCCAATATTCCCTCCCAATCTAAGTTTTTTAGATAGCAGCACTCATCCTTGGAAAATTTGCTCTCTTACATATAAGTGTTTTTGATTTTCCAGTATGTGCTTGTTGTTTACAGCTAACATTAAATTAAATCATGTTATTGTCACTGTTACCAAGATGTTCTTTTACGAAGAAGTGTCTAGAAAATTGTCTGGCAAAATATTGAACTCACTGCACATAATGAGATGACCTTGGCGGAATTTGTGGATTTTTTTCATCAATTTAGATAGGAATCTGATTTGCCTGGAATTGGCTGCATACACATTGACTATAGTGCATCTGGTATTGTCTAGGGTGCAATCAAGGGTGAGGTATCTACCTTCTGCACCAACTAAGCTGTCATGGAGGGTGAAAGCGATTGTGTTCCTGATTGCTATCAGTACTCCGTTCTTCTTTATGTGGGTAAAGTTTTTGTTGTTTTATTTAAAAATGAGTCTCTTGTATGCATAGGATTTAACAATGAGATTAATTTGCTGTGCGCCACAGGGATGCTTTTTTGCTGGATGATTCAATCCCTTGGCATTAAGCGACAAGAATTTGGGCATCTTGGTGTCTGGGTTAAGGCAGCTGTAATGAGTGTATTATTTACTCACAGTTATGTGGGAGTGTGCGTCCGCTTAATAGGATCGTATTATAGATCTCCTATGAACAGCAGGGGTCGCTGGAGAGATGTTAAGATGAGTCTTGACTTAGGATTCCTCTTGTGCTCTCAAGGAAGAAAATGCAAGTAAAAAAGAAAATGATAAGTCTTTAGATGAGGTGGAATTATAAAGGAATAATTCTGTATTACACCTGAGCTTGCAAGTGCTGAGCAGCATTGGGGTACAAGATTGTGTAACTATTTGCAATGAGCAGGCACCTACCTAGAGTGCATAACTGATTTGTTATAACACTGGTACCAACCTGGCAACAATTTATAGTTGTTGGCATGGTAGCTCCTAGAGGAGGGCTGGTTGTTCACCTTGTGATTTGACTGTGCTGATGCAGATACCTCAGGTATGATTCCCCAGGTGTGAAGCAATTGGAGGCGCTCTTCTACTGTGAAGATATTGTGTTTCACTCCATTTTTGGTTACCATCAGTTTGGTGGGGAAGCCCCATTGGTATGGGATCTTGTGGTTGTTGAGGGGTTTAGTGATGTCGTCTTTGCTGACGAGTATATTGAGAGAGGTCTGCATACAGTTGCAGCTTGGCGTATGGGGTTGGGAGCTGACCAAGATGTCTTGCCTTTGGTGTGAAAAAAGTGTATTCTTATTAGAACATCATGTGGGACTTCTGCAGGCAGATGAGGAGGTTTGGGAATGTGATGTATATGATTGATAATGGTTTCCATGGGTGAGAGGTCAGGTAGTAGCATTGAAATTAGTTTCCTGGCATATGAGTTAAGGTCTGGTGGGAGAATATTTTCAGGTATTCCCCTTATTTTTACATTGTTATGACATGACCTATCTTCTAGGTCCACCATCTTAGCTCTCACACACTGCTGTTCTTCACAGGTGTGATCATGAGCGTCCAATAGATCATTCACAGTTTCTGTCATTTCTCTTAGTTGGTGTTCGATATGGTAAACTCTTTGCCCCATGGAATGCAATTCTGAGGAGAATTTAGTGAACATAGAGGAAATTTAATTGTGAAGAGATATAAGCATCTCTTTCATAGTGGTGTCTAGCACCGGCTGGTTAGTAGTAGAAAATTCAGCTATGGGTGATGGATGGGCTTTCTGCATGGGTATATTTTCTAATGCAGGGCTCACCTCATGTCCTTGTGGGCCAGAATCCAGGCGCATACACAACTTGGCTGGGCTGTTACTGGCAGAGGAGGGTGAAGATGAAGGTGAGGAGTTTGAATGTTCATTCTGAATGAATGTTTTAGGATTATCTGCATCAGGGAGATCTGTGTAAGGTCATCTGGTTCTTGTGAGATGCCGCCGGAACCATCTTGGATTCTTGTTTAACATTTTATTGAAGTTTTACAAGGTGTACAGAAAGAATAAGCAGAACATACAATCAGTTAAAGCCAATAAGTGAGGCATGGAAAGGTATAAGTGACAATTCTGTAGAAAACCAGCGACAGTGGATATTAGTGTAAAGTGTGGAGTATTGCCTAACATACTCAGGCACCCCAACTGGGAGTAAACTGCGCCAGGAGAGGAAGGCAATACTTCTAGACTCTGAGTATTTATGTGAACAACTAATAGGAAAGGAACAACAGATTTCAATATAGAAGGGGGAGTAGCACTGACATAGTCTTTGGGATAAAGCAGGTGTAATGTGTCATTAATTAACATTGAAAGAATATCATAGAAGGCCAGAGGTCAAATAATGGAAAGCAAGGAGGAATGGTCTAGTTCAAATCCCTACGAGGTGCGAGAGTATGATACCGGTCTGGAACACATTAACTGTAGGGGTGGGGAATTTTGGGGAGAGGAGGGGTTCAGCCTATACCCTCCGTGGTGTGCCCAATCATTAATTTTGAGGGTAGCAATGGGGCTTCCTGGTTAAGGAGAGTAGTAACAAACTCAATATATTTGGGAGACTGTAGTCTATGATAGAATATGTGGGCATGTGTGGGGATTGTTTAGTGCAGATTCCGAGCAGTGGTGAGGGAGCTGCGGGATAGAGAAGATAAAAAAAGGGGGGCAGAGAGTAAGAGATAAGGGGGAGGGTAATTGGGTAGGTAAGGTGGAAGGAGGGGGTGTGTTGGCAGACTCTAAGGGTTAGGCGAGGAGAGTATGGTTTCAGGGCTATGGGCATAAAAGGGTTTAGTTGAAACCTGTGGGTAATAAATGGGTCACCCAAGGGCTCCAGGGTTTCTTAAATTTTGGAATTCTATGTTAAAAATTAGTTTCAATTTCAGCATGGATCATCGATTGGGTGATTCTATGCTTGGTTGCGAGTACACAGAGGGAGGGGGATTTCCAGGCTTTTACTAACCATCTTAAATTTTTATCCCCGGTGGCTAGGAGAAGAACGCTGTCAGTTTCTTGGGCTGATGATATTTTTTTCTTTTGCAGGACATTCTGGGATGATGGTCCAGTGTGTAGATATCCTCTGTTGGTACAGGAGCCTCTCTGGAAAGTGGCAATGCTACTCGGTTCTCCGGTCGGCGCTGGAATAAGACATCTATGCTGCTTGGCGGTAAACCACGCCACCTCCCAAGATGTTCTTTTACATAAACATTAGTAATAAGCTCTGCATGGTTTGAGATTACCAGGTAAAGCAGAGCATCATTTCTAGTTGGGGTCTCTATGAATTGAACCATAAAATTGTCTTGTAATAGGTTTCTATATGTGTGCCCTTTAACTGTTCCTGCAGTGCCATTACTCCAGTCAATTTCCGGGTAGTTAAAATCTCCCATTATCATCACTGTCCCAGGCCTTGTTGCCCTTTCTAACTGTGCAAGGACCTTAGTCTCCACCTCCTCATTAACACTTGCCTGTAACATACTCCCAGGATTGATTTTGTAGTAAGCACACCCATATGCAGTTCCATCCATAATATTTCAGCCTCATCACACTCTTCTTTAACTAGTTCCTCTTTCACACACACTTTGAGATCACTTCTCACATAGAGACAAACACCACCACCTTTACATTTTGCCCTGTCTCACAAAAAAGAAAACATAGCCAGGAACAATGATAGCCCAGTCATGTGAAGAATGAAGCCAAGATTCAGAAATTCCAATTAAATCATAGTTCTCTTCATGCACCAAAGCATTAAACCTACCTATTTTGCTTGGCAGACTTATGGCATTGGTGAACATACACTTTAATTCACTGTCACATTCTTCACAAGTATTTTGCATTTTTTTGTAGTACAAATAGTACAATTTCCAATGATTGTTTGAAACATTAGAACCTTTGTATCACCGGCCATAGCCCCCCCCCCCCCTTCTTCACCCATTCCACCAACCATTAGAGACTGACTCTTGTCTGACCTGTCTGTCCTATTAAAATATAATTCCCCCCCCCAATCCTAGTTTAAATACTTTTCCAGCTTTCTCATAAACCTCTCTCTTCCAGCACAGCAGACCCCCTTCCATTTAGGTGCAAACCATCTTCAGCATATAGGTTACACCCTAATAAATTGTCAGCCCAGTGTTCTAGAAACCCAAATCCTTCCCTCTTACACCAGGTATTTAGCCATGCATTCAGTTCTCTAAGCTCTCCCTGTCTTTCATGTGTTGCACATGCACATTTAGCAATGTGAATCTTAGTTTAACAATTTCAGCCCCAGGAGGTTTCACCCCCTTCAGAGCATTGGCAATTTGCAATTTGGCACTGTGCTATTTAACTGGTAAGTGCATGTTCATGCAACACTCTACCCAAATAAAATGTATGTCTTTTTTCTCCACAAATAGAAATGTACTTTGGTGGTATTTGATCACCTCTGCGTGTTTTATTTTTTGCGCTGTAAACAAAAATAGACCTACAATTTTGAAAAAAAAAAATAATATTTTTTACTTTCTGCTATAAAACATATCCAATAAAATAATACAAAAAAAAAATGTCTTCATTAATTTACAATATGTATTCTGCCACATGTTTTTGGTAAAATAAATCCCAATAAGCGTATATTGTTTGGTTTGCGCAAAACCAAACTACAAACTATGGGATATATTTATGGCATTTTTATTTTTACTAGTAATGGCGGCGAGCACCGATTTTTAGCGGGACTGCAACATTGTGGTGGACAAATCTGACACTAAGGGGGTCATTTACTATAGCGCCGGGAAGTACTGGGCACTATTACATATAGTAGCGCCCATTTTAGGAAATTAAGATTTCAACAGGTGAACATGCAAATGAAACAGAGCACTATTAGCGGCGAACATACGTTAGTAAATTCGGAAATCGGTGCTAATTAGCGATTCCGCGGATATGCGAATGCTAATTTCTATTACGTTATTATATAGCACTGCACTGCAACCATGATCCATGTATGTTAAAGAAACATTTTTAAGTGAGATGTGCTCTACCTCGTGTGCAAGTATTGATGTATATTGCAATTAGTATTCCTATTTTTTTTCCTTCTTTTGCTAACGAATGCAGTTATGAATAATTATTACAGAGTAATGTCTGCTATTATGTAAAGTTACATGTATTAAACATTTAGGTTACCTATTTGTTGTATGTTGTTTTTTTCATTTATTTTTTTATATTATTTAGACTATAAAGCGGTAATTATTTATGTTCATTCTTTAACCATACTGCACTATTATGCAGGTCTCAGCATACTTAGCACAATGGCTTGGTGGTCTGCTCAGATGTCTCCACAGCACTCACGGTATGAGTTTAAACCCCAACCAACCTACTATCCACCAGCTGTGTTTATTTTTCAGTGCATAAGCGAATTCAAATAAACAAAGAAATGTAAACTGCCCGTAGGCTAGTGTGTGGTGTTTGGAAATACACACCATAATATTATTGAATACTTACATATCATTGCATGCATTTGAAGAGTTAATATAATAGAATCAGCCAAATTAAAGTGCTTTGCTAAGTGTCATTCACCTTTTTTCACCAATGCAATCTTTTATTATCTCTCTGTGGGATTTGAACCCATGAACCCTTCAAAGCCCAAGTTTTTCAAGGTAGCAGTGCTGAACACTAGCCTATTGGGCTTAGCACAATCATACATAGAAAATACATTTACTAGTGTTTGATGTTTCTTCGCCCCGAGCTATCTTCTCCCCGAGCCGTCTCCCATGCCACCACCGTCTTCTCCCGCTGTTGTGTTCTTCCGCGCAGTCCGTTACCCGCTAATAAAAAAAGCAGCTCTTCTTCTGTGGCGGTCTTCTGTGGCCATCCGATGACGTCACCCATCACCCGCCCCATGGCTCTGTAAGAGACGCCACACAGCAGGTGACAACACAGCGGAGGAAGACCGCTAAAGAAGAAGAGCAGATTTTTTTTTAATTAGCGGGTAACTGGCGTTGTGGAAGAACACAGCAGATGGAGAAGACAGCGGCAGCAGGAGAGACAGCTCTGGAAGAAGACAGCTCGGGGAGAAGATGTCGGTGAGAGAGACAGTGGCAGGAGAAGGTGGCTCAGGGAAGAAGACGGCTCGGAGCTATTTTACAATAAATAACCGGCTATTGTTTTTTTTACATTTCACTGCTTTTTTTTGGTGAATGGGTAGGGGAATGATGTACCCCTACCCATTCACATAGGGGGTCAGGATCTGGGGGCCACCTTGTTAAAGGGGGCTTCCAGATTCTGATAAACGCCCCGCTCGCAGACCGACAAACACTGGCCAGGGTTGTCGGGGAGAGGCCCCCAAAGCACCCTTCCAATGTTGAGGGCATGTGGCCTGGTACGGTTCAGTAGGGGAGGGTGCTCACTCATCCCCCCCTATCCTGACCTCCAGGCTGCATGCTCAGGTAAGGGTCCAGTATGGATTTTGGGGGGCCCCACATAATTTTTTTTTAATTTTGGTGTGGGGTTCCCCTTAAAGTACATACCAGACCTGACGGGCCTGGTATGTAATGGGGGGGGGGGGGCTACAACATTTTTTTCCTTGATTTTTGAAATTCCACACCATAATATTATTGAATAAGTACATACCATTGCATGCATTTGAAGTATTAAAATATGAAATAACCCAAACTGATGTGCATTGGCTAATTATGCTGCTGAGTACAATGTATGTTTTCAGGAGATGATACCGTCAGTGGGATTCAAACTCATGGCTTGAACCTTTACAGGTAGTAGGGTTTGCCCCTACACTACAGAGCTGAGCACATACCTGTATAGAAAATAAATTGACTAATGTTTGTTTCTATACAATAATGTTTTGCATTTCAGGCATTAATATTATAGTAACAATCATGCTGATGGGCCTCTTTTCAGCATATACTGCTGAGTACAATGCAAGTTTTCAGTAGGTGATACCATCTGTGTGATTTTCAGCCATTTGAGCACAATTATATTGAGAACATACGTTTACTAGTGTTTGATGGTGGGACTACTTTATATTCTAGGTATGATAGTACTCAGCACATTAACCCCTTTCACACTTGTGTGACCTGAAATTCGCAAAATTTTGATGCAACTTTAAGCAATGCCTGTGTAATCTTGAGGTCTATGGATGCAGGAGTCGCAGGAAAAGTCGTGCAATTTTGCTGTGATTTCAGGGAATGCCTGTGTAAACTTGAGGTTGACCTCAACTCGCATCAAAGTCAGACCAAAGTAGTACAGGGACTACTTTGAAGTCGGTGTGACTTGAAGTAGCACAGATATGAATGGTACTCATTGAAAATCATGGGGTATGACTTGTCATGCGACTCTAATGTCCAAAGTCGCAGGAAAAGTTGCACAAGTGTGAAAGGGGCCTCAGCCCGACTTTGTGAGCAATTTCAGAGACATCAGTGCACTTTTCTGCACAGATGTCTAGTGAAATCGCATAGGTTCCAACTGTCCCTGATTTGGAACAAAGTCCCCCTGTCCCTTTTTCCTCCTCATTTGTCCCTCATTTTGTTCTGATCTATATAGTTGTATATAAAATGCATTTTTATCTTTTAACCCCCCTGGCGGTATTCCTGAGTCTGGCTCTGGGTGGAACTTCAGTATCATTAGCGGTAACCCCGAGCCAGACTCGGGATCGCATTGCAGGATACAGGGGAAGTTATTTACCTGATCCTGCGATGTCTCCCTGCTGTGTGAGCTGTCTCCTCGCTTGATTCACACAGTGCCCGAGTGCCGCTGAGCTCCGTTCCCTGTGACGTTACGACGCACAGGAGCGGAGATCGGTGCCAAATTCAAAAAAGTAAAAACATACAATACACATACAGTACTGTAATCTTACACATCCCCTTTGTCCCCTAGTGGTCTGTCCAGTGCCCTGCATGTAGTTTTATATTATAAATACAGTTTTTTCTGCCTGGAATTTGGAGATTGTCCATAGCAACCAAAAAGTGTCCCTTTATGTCAAAAATGGTTTTAGACCTGCTAGAAAACAGTGATAATAAATTAGAATCACTTGCAGAATTCGTCATCAAACACTAAATCTAATGACAGTGACAATTCTGCAACTGAGCAAATTTCAGTGTTTTTGATTTGATTACATTATTGAATAATTTTTATAGTTATTTATTATATTATAATTTATGATTTTGTGTTTCAAACTTTATCATACCCGGGATGTCTACTAGACTCTGGTTTGGACAGATTTAAGTGAGTTATTCCTAAGAATTGCAGGCCTACAATATAAAACGCCAAATTTCCATGCAAAATAGTTGTACCTCTTTTGGTACAAAATTCCTAACATAATCATACCGCCAGGGAGGTTAAAAAGGGTTTCCCAGTGCTAAACGTTTCATCTAATTTCTTAATTGCTTTGATTGTAAATTTCCAAAGCCAATCTAAAGGAATATTATTAAAAAAAAATATTAGTTAAAAAAAAAAGCACTTGGGGTTTTAACTAATATTTTTTTTTTCTTAATAATTCTCCTTTAACCACTTGCCTACCGGGCACTTACACTCCCTTCCTGCCCAAGCCATTTTCAGCTTTCAGCACTGTTGCACTTTGAATGACAATTGTGCGATCGTGCTACACTATACCCAAACAAATTTTTTATCATTTTTTTCACACAAATATAGCTTTCTTTTGGTGGTATTTAATCACTGCTGATTTTTTTTATTTTTTACAAAATTAAAAAAAACTAAATATTGAAAAAATTATGTTTTTTTTTACTTTTTTCTGTCAGTAAATTGTGTAACAAATTTTCCGCCTTCACTGATGTGCGCAGATGAGGCAGCACTGATGGGCACTGATAGGCTGAACTGATGGGCATTAATGAGGTGGCACTTATGGGAACTGATGAGGCGGCACTTATGGGCACTAATTAGGTGGCACTGATGAGGAGGCACTAATATGCCACACTTATGGGCATTGATAGGTGGCACTGATATGTGGCACTGATGAGCACTGATATGCAGCACTGATGGGCACTGTTGGTGGGCACTGATAGACGGCACTGGTGGGCACTGATAGGCCGCACAGATAGGCAGTACTGATGGGCACTGATGGGCATTGATGGGTGGCACTGATGGACATTACTGATGGGCATTGATTGACAGCAGTGATGGGCATTGATGGGCAGCACTGATAGGTGGCACTGATTGCCAGCACTGACTGGCATCGCTAATGGGCACTGATTGGTGGCACTTGTGGGCAGTGGTGGGTACTGATTGCTGCCACTGATCGCTGGCATTAGTGGGTATTGGTGAGCACTGATTTATTACACTGTTTTTTCACTATTGTAATCATGGCACTGATGATCAGTGCCCTGATTACATTCCTAGATGTCCCCATCTGTGGAGATGCTGTTGATCAGCTCTCCTCGCCACACACTCTGTCAGTGTGAGGCGAGGTGCGCCGATTACTGGCACTTCCTTGATTACATGTGACCGGCTGTGATTGGACACAGACGATCACATGGTTAAAGAGCCGTGGATACGGCTCTTTCCAGAGATTGGGGTCTTGGGCGCAGGAGAGTGGCTGCTTTGGTAACGAGAGCCGCACCGCCCTGCCATCATTTGACGGTTGGCAGGCAGCAAGCAGTTAAGGAGGTGTTTTAAGGGGTGTGTCCTATGCCTACATACTTTTGCTAATAGGTGTCCCTTATACCCATCTCAAGCAGATTATCATTAAACAATATACTGCATATTTCAGGACCATTTAGGCAATTATATCATGTTCCTTTTTTACCGGCGCTATAGTGAATACCGTTTTAGCCCTAATTTGCACTAATTAGTGCAGCAGCGCTATAGTAAATGGCCCCCTAAGTGACAGTTGTTGGGGACTAGTGACACCAATACAGTGATAAGTGCTAAAATAAATGCACTGTCACTGTACTAATGACACTGACATGGAAGGGGTTAACATCAGGGGCGATCAAAGGGTTAAATGTTCTCCTAGGTAGTGCTTGCTAACTGTGTGGGGGTGCTTTGACTGGGGGAAGAGAGAGATCTGTGTTCCTGCTTAGCAGAAACACAAGATCTCCATCTTCCTCTCTGACAGAACGGCGATCTGTCTTGTTTACATAGGCAGACCACTGTTCTGCCTCTCTCTGGAGAGATCACCAGGTGCCGTCAAACATCAAGTCCGCCGGACCCACTGGTTGGCTCCCGCTGTGTCTAATGACAGCGGGAGTGGGTCACTGGGGGTGCGCGCACTCGCCCCAGACCCGGAGGAGGCCACAATGTACAGGTACGTTGTTTTGCACAGCCGGGCCGCCCTGTCGCAGTAAATTTATGGTGGGCCATCCGGAGCACGTTAATGAATGCAGTGAAACTATGTTCAAATCGAATATCCATTATATTTACACACTTAGTTATTTTTTACAGAACAGCCTCTACTCTTTTAGTCGATCAGTCCTACTAATTTCTCATCTCATCGCAACTCCTGGTTTACTTATCAGGCTCCTCTGATGTCACCTTATGAGGATTAAGCAATATATACTCTGTACAGGAGATCTATTCTTCACTATTGAGTGCATTATACTTCTATTACCACTGGGATATTTATAGCAGATCCACACATGAATATTTATATATATTACACCAGTGTTATGTTTTATTACATAAATGTACATTTTAATCATTCTAATAATTACATTGAACTGGTTAAATGACAGGCAGCACAGTGGCTACTTCCAATCCCAACAATTGCACAACCTAACTGGAGTTTGCATGTTCTCCCTGTGCCTGCATGGGGGTACTTTGGTTTCCTCACACACTCCAAAGACATACTGGTAGGTTATTGGCCCTAGTATGTGCATTTATTAATGTGGGTTTAGGACCTTTGATTGTAAGCTCCCTAAGGGCAGGGACTAAATGTATTTATCGGCGTATAACACACACTTTTTCGTGGGTGCGTGTTATACGCCGATCCCCACTGTCTGTGAGCTGAAAAATACAGAGCGCCGCCGAAAAAGACCAAACCGAGTGCTCCGCCCCACTCGCAGTCACGCCATCCTGTATCCCTACTGTCTCTGGAGCGAGCGCTGCCGAAAAAGGCTGAGGCGAGTGTACTGTGTACTCATCTCGGCTCCGCTCGCAGTCCCGCCCAGACTGGGTGGGACTGCGAGACGAGCCGAGCCGAGTACAGCCGAGTACACAGGCTCTGTCTATCTCGGCGGCAGGAAATTTAAACGTGCCGCAAATGACACTGGGCAAGGCTGCAAACGGCGCTGTGCAAGGCTATTTACATGCCGCAAATGACACTGGGCAAGGTTGCAAATGACACTGGGAAAGGCTGCAAATGGCACTGGGCAAGGTGCAAATGGACAGTGAGCATTCTGCAATGATGGACAAGGCTGCAGATGGACACTGATAAGGCTGCAAAGATGAGCATTTAAATGTACGTTTTTTTCCTTAAAATTCCCTCCTAAACTTGGGGTGCGTGTTATACACCGATTAATACAGTAATTAAAATAGCCAGCAGGGCCCCTGTACCTTTTACCCTTATGTGCAAATGTTCCGCATTACCAAAATACTGCATATGTCAATGTCTGACATAAAACAGAACTTTGAGACTGTGTTGTTGCAATGTAAAAAAAGATATTATAATATAAATAACTAGGAAAAAAATGATTATTGATTGCATTACATATATCTGACATTCTTATAACAGGCAGATGTGCAGCAGACGTACTATAAATAGCCAGTCGGAATCATGCAGACAAATAAACTCCAGGGGGACATAAGACAAATCATAGCCATAGATTCAGAGTAAAGGTCATAGCCAGGCATCTGATATCAGGGTCAAGGTTACAAAGCAGTTTGAGTGCGATGTGGCAGAAAGCAGAATGATCAACTTAAAGAGGTTAAAGCTCACGACACAGGAAATCAGAGCGGAATACATTTTGTGTGTTTTGGAAAGCAACTATTATCCAATGACTTTATAGTCCACATTTGTTCATCGGTATGTGTTTATTTCTACATTGTGCTTATATATGGCTGCTGTAAAAAGATACATAAGTATATTCTTTGGTCCTCAATACTCTACCTGATAGAATAGTCCTATCTATGCTAATGAGCCGTTAACAAATATAACTCAAGTACAAAAGAAAGCCCCTGAGCCTGCAGAGCCACAATCAAAATGTTAATTAGTAGGTTTCTCAAAGCCGGACATTCTCTATGAGAGATAAGTCAATATGCAACTGGTTTCCTAGCCGTTAAAGCCCTGGTGCGCACCCTAAGGCCCTTTGGTACTTATTGTGTTCCCCAGGGCCTCTGCAGACAGTAGTTCGTGTTTTCATTACCAAGCTGCTTCCTCAAGCCAGTGAAGGAAACAATATTCTATAGACTGAATTCCAATATTAAAACATTTTTTTTCCTTTTATCCTGTCTTCTTTATTTGCCACACTTTCTCTTTTCTGTTTTTATAATGTATCTTGTTTGAGAGAAATATCAAATGTGACAAGTTATTTTTAAGGAGGCTGTAGGAAGTACAAATGTGCAAGCATTGATTTTTAATGGGGCTGTAATAGCAGTGATCACTGGCAGTCTCCTGTAACATGTCTCCAATCTAAGGCCCCTTTCACACGGACCCTCCATAGACCCCTATGGAGGGACGGATGTCAGCGGGGACATGTCCGCTGACATCCGACCCGCTCCTATCCGAAAAAGTGTGACGGAGGAAAAAGCTATTTTTCCATCCGTCTGCGGATCGGATCGGGTGACGACGGACTCTACGGTCCATCGTCATCCAATCTCCCATAGGGGAGAGCGGCGCTCTGACAGGTCGTCCCTGCACAGAGTGCAGAGACAGACCTGTCATCTTCCTGCACAGCGGGGGATCGACGGAGCGATCCCCCGCTGTGCAGAGCGGGCTCCGTACACGCACACATCCGTGTGAAAGAGCCCTATGGCTGTTTCATAATGCATGTCACCTGTCTTTAACCACTTCAGCCCCGGAAGGATTTGCCCCCTTTCTGACAATTGCGTGGTTGTGCGACGTGGTACCGAAACAAAATTTATTTCCTTTTTTGTTCCCACACAAATAGAGCTTTGTTTTGGTGGTATTTGATCCTCCTCTGCAGTTTTTATTCTTTGCGCTATAAACAAAAAAAGAGTGACAATTTTGAAAAATTTTCCTCAGTGTAGGCCGATATGCATTCTTGGTAAAAAAGAAATGCAATAAGCGTATATTGATTGGTTTGCGCAAAAGTTTTAGCATCTACAAAATAGGGGGTAGATGTCATTTTTATTAGTGTTATTTGTTTTACTAGTAGTGGCGACGATCTGCAATTTTTATCAGGACTGCGACATTGTGGCGGACAGATCGGACACTTTTGACACTTTTTGGGGCCAGTGACATTTATACAGCGATCAGAGCTAAAAATAGCCGTTGATTACTGTATAAGTGTCACTGGCAGGGAAGGGGTTAACACTAGGGGGCGATCAAGGAGTTAACTGTGTTCCCTAGGTGTGTTATAACTGTAGGGGGGCTGGGACTGCCAGCCCCCCTACACTGTTCATGCTTGGAGATCACTGTTCATACTTAGTATGAACACGCAATCTGTCTCCTCTCCCCTGAGAGAACTGGGATTTGTGTGTTTACACACACAGATCCCAGTTCTCGCTCTGTCATGGGCATGCGCATCAGCTCCGGGGACATGCATTGGGCGCGTGCGTGTGCTCACTCCTGCTGTGATGTCATATAGAAGCGATGTACAGCTACGGCGATTTGCGCAGCTGTGCCAATCTGCTGCAGTATAACTGTGGCGGCTGGACAGCTAGCAGCTAAAAACTAATTTTGCATGTTTGATACAAGTAAAAGAACCGCTGCTCCAGGTGTATAAAGATAAGGCTAAAATTACCCCCTGAGGAAGATATGAATTAACCCCTTGTATCGACATGCGTAGTCAGTGCACCCACTAAGGACGATCAGCATACCACCCTGATATCAGCCGCTACAGCTTGTTTTTTATGCTATTTAGAGTGGCGCCCTGACGCGCCATGCAAATGTGAGTACCCTGCAAGGGATTTTTTACTGTGTTGATAATAAAAGTTTTAATATACTACACTATGAAGTCCTCCTTTTTCTATTGGTATTATTGAGGCACAAAAGTAACTCCATTACCATATTGGCCCCCTGGACCCTGTTCCTTCTCAAATACTACAGTCACCCTCTGACTCTATCCTACACTCTTTAACTCATATCTTCAACCTCTCCCTCTCTACTGGCATCTTCCCCAACCCTCTAAAACATGCACTAGTCATTCCCATACCAAAAAAGGCCTCACTAGACCCCACCAATCTTAACAACCTAAGACCCATCTCTTTACTCCCTTTTGCCTCCAAACTCCTTGTACGTTTAGTCTACAACCGACTGAGCGACCACCTCATTGAGAATAACTTTCTTGATCCCCTTTAGTCTGGATTTCACCCACAGCACTCCACAGAAACTGCCCTCCTAAAACTCACAAATGACTTGCTAACAGCCAAAACCAATGGTCATTATTCCGTACTCTTATGCCGCGTACACACGTGCAGACTTTTGCCGGCGGACCTAGTCCAGCGGACAATCCCGCGGGACTTTCCAGCTAGGTCCGCTGGACTTTCCGAGGGTGTGGACTTGCCCACACACGCACGGACTTCTCCAGCGGATAATCCGCCGGCCAAAAGTCCGCGGGACTTTTGAAAATGAACGGACTTGCCCACACACGGAGCAGTCCGTTCATTTCGAACGTAACTTCAGGTTACGTAGCTAGCGTAGGCAGTAAATGCCGCCGCGCTAGCTCCGCAAGCTGGCATGGATTTAAAGGGAATCCCCACGCCGAAAAAACGGCGTGGGGGTTCCCCCCAAATCCATGTCAGACCCTCATCCGAGCACGCAGCCTGGCAGGCCAGGAAAGGGGTGGGGACGAACGAGCGCCCCCCCCTCCTGAGCCGTACCAGGCCGCGTGCCCTCAACATGGGGGGTGCCCTGGGGAAAGGGGGGCCGTGCGGCCCCCCCACCCCAAAGCACCTTGTCCCCATGTTGATGAGGACAAGGGCCTCTTCCCGACAACCCTGGCCGTTGGTTGTCGGGGTCTGCGGGCGGGGGCTTATCGGAATCTGGGAGCCCCCTTTAATAAGGGGGCCCCCAGATACCGGCCCCCCACCCTATGTGAATGAGTATGGGGTACGATGTACCCCTACCCATTCACCTAAGGTGTAAAATGTAAAGTAAAAAAAAACACCCACACTTTTGAAAAAATAGTTTATTGCACTGCTCCGGGGGTCTTCTTCCGTCTTGGGGGTCTTCTCGCCGGACTCCCCCGCCATTTACCAAGCTCTTTTACCGAGCGGGGGAAGTCCGGCTACCTTCTTCGTCGTCGCCGCCGTCTGGGGGTCTCGATCCGCCTTCGGGGGTCTTCTTCCGTCTTGGGGGTCTTCTCGCCGGACTCCTCCGCTCTCTTCTGCTCTTTTACCTAGCTCTTTCACGAGGGGAGGAGTCCGGCTACCTTCTTCGTCGTCGCCGCCGTCGTCTGGGGGTCTCGATCCGCCTTCGGGGGTCTTCCGGGGTCTCTTCTGTTCTTGCGGCGGTCGTCGTCTTCCGCGCCGCCGGCGCCTTCTTCTTCTTGTCCTTCTTCTTGTCCTTCTTGTTCTTCTTCTTCTTCCGATGTTGACCCGACGCTCTCTCTGCCCGGAATGCCTGTGCCGCTCTGCGCTCGGACTTATATAGGGACATGGGGGGGGTCACATGCACATGTCACATGGTGACCCCGCCCCCTTGTGTTGTCACAGTCCCGGAGGATGCTGGGACTGTGACATCGCAAGGGGGCGGGGTCACCATGTGACATGAACATGTGACCCTGTCCCCCATGTCCCTATATAAGTCCGAGCGCAGAGCGGCACAGGCATTCCGGGCAGAGAGAGCGTCGGGTCAACATCGGAAGAAGAAGAAGAACAAGAAGGACAAGAAGAAGGACAAGAAGAAGAAGGCGCCGGCGGCGCGGAAGACGACGACCGCCGCAAGAACAGAAGAGACCCCCGGAAGACCCCCGAAGGCGGATCGAGACCCCCAGACGACGGCGGCGACGACGAAGAAGGTAGCCGGACTTCCCCCGCTCGGTAAAAGAGCTTGGTAAATGGCGGGGGAGTCCGGCGAGAAGACCCCCAAGACGGAAGAAGACCCCCGGAGCAGTGCAATAAACTATTTTTTCAAAAGTGTGGGTGTTTTTTTTTTACTTTACATTTTACACCTTAGGTGAATGGGTAGGGGTACATCGTACCCCATACTCATTCACATAGGGTGGGGGGCCGGTATCTGGGGGCCCCCTTATTAAAGGGGGTTCCCAGATTCTGATAAGCCCCCGCCCGCAGACCCCGACAACCAACGGCCAGGGTTGTCGGGAAGAGGCCCTTGTCCTCATCAACATGGGGACAAGGTGCTTTGGGGTGGGGGGGGCGCACGGCCCCCCTTTCCCCAGGGCACCCCCCATGTTGAGGGCACGCGGCCTGGTACGGCTCAGGAGGGGGGGGGCGCTCGTTCGTCCCCACCCCTTTCCTGGCCTGCCAGGCTGCGTGCTCGGATGAGGGTCTGACATGGATTTGGGGGGAACCCCCACGCCGTTTTTTCGGCGTGGGGAGTCCCTTTAAATCCATGCCAGGTCACGGAGCTAGCGCGGCGGCAGTAACTGCCTACGCTAGCTACGTAACCTGAAGTCACGTGCTAAATGAACGGACTTGCCGATGAGCGGCAAGTCCCTTCATTTCACAAGTCCCGCGGACTTGCCCACTAACGGCGGGATTGTCCGCTGGACTTCCAAGTCCAGCGGATAATTTGAAAACAAAACTTCAAACTTTAGTCCGCCGTACTTTGGCGCCAAAAAGTCCGCCGGCGCCCACACACGAGGGGATTATCCGCTGGACTTCAGTCCAGAGGATAATCCCGCGGGATTGTCCCTTCGTGTGTACGCGGCATTACTCTTAGACCTTTCTGCTGCCTTTGATACAGTTGACCACCCACTCCTCCTCAAAAAACTTTTTCATTTTGGGTGGAGTAGACAATTTTTTTCTATCTGTATATTATTGGGGAGGTTTTTTTTTTTTTTGACCTGTAAAGACAACAGAAAGTGAAGAGAAGGACTCTCTCAAAGTGGGAGGAATCTAATCTTAGACACTTGTTACAGGAAAATGTATCCGATATATCAGATTTCCCTTTCTATCCATGTTCTAGTGAGTCCGAATTTTAGAATTTTCCTCACTTTAAGTCCTAGTGACAATAGCGGCCAAGAATATAAGTACCAATATGAATATATAAACCTGCACTTTGGGTATTTAACAATTACACTAGCTAAAAACAGCTGGCACAATTTGCTGGTAACAATAAATGAAAATATAACGCAGCACTTTTCAATATAGGACTATCTAAGTATAAGTGGTCAGACAATGTTCAATTAAACACTGAAGATGGTCAGATTCCAGACATGCTTCATAGAAGGTATGAATCTTCCCTCATGGATAAGTGCTCCAGAAGTTAGATCACCATAATGTGCATTTCAGAAAGAAATCAGAACCGCCTCATGCTGTAGTAAAAACACTTCAGCATTTATTAAAAAGAACTCCAGAATACTCACACTCATGCAAACGCAAACAGGCATATCATAAAAACGTAGAAAAGTTTCAAACCAGCAAGATGGCCATGGTCCTCGTGCATGGTGATGTCATATGTTCTAGCTCCACCCAACGTGTTTTGTCATCATAAGACTTCATCAGGTGCAAAAGTCACCAAGACAAGTCTTTGTAGACAAAAATGTAAAGGTGAAATAACACATTATACCCTCCCTGGTTACCGTTGCATCTACCTTTGTGGGTGATGAACGGTCAGTGTCTACACAGATGGTATAGTGGTTCCCAGAATTTGTCATGCCCCTTCTTCCTCTTTTTGTGTAGGGCTTCTGGGATAGATCAGAGTGATTCTGATTGGTCAAAATGGTCATATGTTGGTGCTGACAAATCGGAATTGCTCTGATCTGTCCTATAAGCCTTGCAGAAAGAGGTAAAGTGAGATTTCCAATCCACAGATCGTTACAAGATCTGCATGGGCCACTGACAGCTAATCACCCATAAAGGTAAGTGCAGTCAGGAACGGGGGGAGGGGCATTGGGGGACTGGGCATGGGTTTAATTTTTTTTGAAAAGGTGAACTAACCCTTTAATCCCCTTAGTGGAGACACAGACAGCAAAAGAAACATGACAAAGGTTGCCAATCTAAAATTAAAAAAAAATAGAAAAATAAAACAAAAACAAAATAAACACATACACAAATGAATAAATAAGAAAATAGACTTGGTGCCATATAGCCATATTATGAAGTTTTTATTTTTTTTAAATTTTTTTTATCCATTATATATTTTAAAATTTATATTTTCAAGACCTGACAAAAAAGAGAGTAATATGAAAGCTGCCATTGTCAATCTTTTGCCAGGCAGTCATGCTTACCTTGTTGCTGAATCAGAATAAATATGCAGATTAGGAGTTATACCCAAATTATCCTGATCTTTATACTTGTTCCAGATCAGTATCAAAGGTTAGTATTGAAGCTGGTGATCACCAAAACACCCAGTCAATTAGCATTTTCAGGAGGACAGCAATGACAACTATATTTCTCTCATGACAGATTTACTTTGAAATGTAAAAATAAAGTGCTTTGTTTTTAGCGTTTAGACTAGATAACATAGCCATGCAGCTGTCCCCTAATCAGTTAAGTCTTTGGGTACCATCAGCATGGCCGACCTTAAATATGGTCATGGGAAATCCTCTGTTGGCTGATGAAAGGGAAATTCCCCCAGAAATTTGTCCCTCCCCTCTGGCATCTCTGACGTATGACATCATCTCAGTAGGCATGTCTGCAACTGACAGTGACTTGTCTCTCTTCCCTTCAGCACAGAGTTGGTGTCTCCCTGTGAGCTGCAGAGCGACATCAACTTTCTGTTACTGCTTGCCATGTGGACTATATGCTTCCCTTTTTACTATGTTTGTGGATGCATTTTTTATCTTTATTTTATCTTTATCAATTGTGATATTTGGGGGTTATCTAGCTTAATGTAGAGCCTACCATTGAGCAGTAGGGTTTGTTGGCACACTTTTATTCAAGGAAAATAAAAACCAGTCCAATAACAGAACAGTTCATCTAGGATTCCCATGCAGGGGTTTCAACACAGCAATATTATTAACTGAAAAATACCAAGCCACCTGGCTCTCTGGTCAGCACCTGCTGCTCAGGCTTTGGCTTCGGTCCTCTTGACCTTGTAACAGAGTCCCTGTTCTGTACATACTCTGTACCTCTGCTGTCACTTTCTTTCACAGCTTCCTTATTGCTCTGGCCCACAGGCTTGGGCCCTCCGTCTGCTGTCAGAATGTACCGTGCAGACATGCACACTTCTCCCTTTCACACCAGGACTCCTCAGGAGGATGGAATCCAGAACCTTGGTCCTGTCTCCACTAAAAGACCCACACACACACCTGAACAATTAGTGTGCTGGCTATACCTAAATCCTGGTCCCAGGATTGGAGATTTCATCCCACCCAGATCGCTACGAAATCTCCAGGCTCTAGGTCCCCAACTGGATTTTACCAACCACAGAGCAAACTGATAAAAAAAAGTTTCCTCCAAATTAAGCTCATGGAGCCTCTCAACCTGCCTATTTGAGAAACCTGGGGGACAAAAACTGAGACAGGGAACCATACTGTCACATAATAAACCTCAGTACTTAATATATACTACACTATGAGTTTTTTGAGCTGGATATTTTTCTGTTTATTTACTTTAAAATGTACCTTTGACTAGAAGGTCATCTGTCTCAATATACTGATTTATAAAAATAAATTGACCTGTGAATATAACATAAAGACAGGTGAGGGAAACAAAATAGAGGATTAACACCTTTGTTTGTGCTCAATTAAACAGCTATATCCAAGTGTTTGAAGTCGAACTCTGGCAATCCAAAGCTAATCCTACAGTGTTCACTAAAAGTTTAAAACATAATCTTTGCAATCCTCTAATGTATCCACAATGCCGACACAGGGGGTAATTTACGAAAGTGCTCTAAAGTGAAGTAAGGCGATATATATAGCTTGCTTCAAACATCTGATCATATGCATGAGACGCTTATACCTTTGAACCTCCTAAGATAGAGTAGAAAGACACTTTTTAGCACATAATATTTAGGCAATGGACACACTTTTGCCAAACCCTTGATCATCATGTTAGAATTAAAGTGGGGTTCCACTTTTTAAACCTTTTTTTTTTATTTTTTGCTAACTGACAAAGATGATGAATTAAAAATGTCCAACTCACTTTTTTCGTTTGGCAAGATTCATGATGTCCATTTTCTTATAAAAAAGAAACCTATAAATTTTCATCTAGAACGTTTTCATCTTGCCTGTGGGCATGTGAAGCCCACAGGCATCCTCTTCCAGGATACAATGCTGCTGATTGACCAGCAAGCACTGCCCGTTCTATCCCCAATCTCGCGCATGCGCAGTATTCTTTAATAGGTGCGCCGTCAACTGCTCAAGTTGCCATCACAACGGGCGGCGTCATCGGAAGTCCCACCCCGTTGTGATGGCAGTGGACATAACAATGAATAACAGAAGATAGAACGTGACTGACGTAATCTTTCTTCTTTTCAAATCCCGCAAGATTTTGTGGCAGGCCTCCGCACTGTCTCCTGGGAACAATGACACAAGATCCCAGGAGACAGTGCGGCTGAAAGGAAATTACGAAATAGCCGCAAAATACCCGCCCATATCCGCAGAATAGACAGACAGGAAGCAGAGAGGAACATCTGCAAAACACAGGTACTGTACAAAAAATAAAAAGTTCAGTTTGTATGTCATTACATTACTGCAATCCGATTGAGCTAATGTTGTAAAATAGGGTGGAGCTCCGCTTTAAGTACAAGAACGGTGGCTGAAAGCCCTCTGGAGTTTTTCAACTTTATCTTCCATTATTTTAGAGCTGAAATCTAGGCAGGTAATAATACTTAAGTTGGACATTAAAGATGAAATAGGGATAGAGAGATCACATTCCAAAAGAGGTGTCGTTCCACCAAATAAGGTACTATTGGTGATTAGGGAATCCCTATTGGTTGGATGTGTGAAGGAAACCTCACCTCACTTAAGTAAGGTACACCCTTTGTCAGGCAGGTCTTTAACCACTTCAGCCCAGGAAGGTTTTACCCACTTCCTGACCGGGCCATTTATTGTGATGCGGCACTGCATTGCTTTAACTGACAATTGTGCAGCCATGCTACGCTGTACGCAAATAAAATTGATGCCCTTTTTTCCCCCACAAATAGAGCTTTCTTTTGGTGGTATTTGATCACCTCTGTGTTTTTTACTTTCTGCGCTATAAACAAAAAAAGAGCAGCAATTTTAAATAAAAAACAATAGTCCTTACGTTCTTCCATAAAAAAAAAAATCCCAATAAGTGTGTATTGATTGGTTTGCACAAAAGTTATCATGTCTACAAACTATGAGTTTGATTTTTTATTTTTTATTAGTAATGGTGGCGATCAGTTTAGCAGGACTGCAACATTGTGGCGGACACATCTGACCCTAAGTGACACTTTTTGGGGACCAGTAACACCAATACAGTGATCAGTGCTAAAAAAAAATGCACTGATCCCTGTATAAATGACACTGGCAGGGAAAGGGTTAACACCAGGGGCGATCAAAGGGTTAAGTGTGTCCTAGGGAGGTGCTTTCTAACTGTGGGGTGAGTGTTACACATGAGGAAAACAGAGATCATGTTTCAGCTCAGCTGAAACAGAAGATCTCTCTTTTCCTCACTGACAGATTAGAAGTGTGCCTTGTTTACATCGGCACACCGCTGCTCCGTGTCTCCTGTGAACAATCGGTGGGTCGCGGTGGCCATCGCGGCCACCGGGCCCGCTGATTGGCTCCCGCTGTGTCCAGTCACGGTGGGAGCGGCGCTCAAGCGCCCCCCCCTCTCCCCCCTCTACACAGTGTGCACAAAATCACGTACAGATACGTGATTTTTGCGCAGCCAAGCCAACCAGCCACAGTATATGTACAGGGGGCAATCCGGAAGCGGTTAAGGAAGGATTATAGTAGGTCAGAACATTATGTGAGCCCCAAGTTCTTTAAAGGCCAAATAGTGCATTCAAAACAAAACAAAATCCAGACAAAGAAAAGCAGCTCTACCAATGTTATATGTATTACACAGTTTTATGTTTTGTTCATAGTTCTGTAATGAATGCTTTCTTATGCTTTCTTATGCTTCTGCTTCTGCTTTTGTGGTACGACTGCAACCTAACATATAAGGGTAATATATATCCTTATAGCTAGGTAAAAAGAAATGGTCTCTTTTTTTATTTATCAGTGAATTAGCCAAAATAATTCTAATTCTAGAAAAAGTGACACAGTTGCCTGTCCCAGAATGCATCTTACTTTTAGACTATAGTAGCTGCCTCAGGCTGTACCTATATATCTCAGTCAAGTGTAATGAAGCATAAAGCTGCCAAGTGAAGGGAGCGTCTGCTGTGTCAGAGACTGATAGGCATTTCATTTTCTAAACTCCCAAGGGTCTTCACACATCTCAGGGTCATGTAGTATTTATTTTAGGCTCTCACATTTCTCATATGTGAACTTCACACTACAGATACAATGAGTAATATAGTGTTATGCATGGTAAAAGTCTCTGGATACTTTCAAGATGTAAGTCTGTGCATTGGCATTGGAAACAGTAAATGCACAGTATCTCACTGAATCTGTAGAAAGTGGCAATCACCTCTGCTTTTAAAATGAATGTAAGTAGCTTGCTACATAATTCCATTCTTTGTTTATTATGGTAAGGACTACAAAAATTGTATTTTACAAAATGTTTTATTTAGACTAGCAAATATGATATATTGCAAATAAATATTAAAAAACATACTCTCTTTCTGAGCCAGCAGTAGAGCTTTTGGCACATTTTTACGTTGCTATATCTATTTGCCCCTTAAAAACCCATTTAAACAGAACAGTTTTTACAAAGAGAACTGGATGACTCATAACTGTAAATCATTCTTTATTTGATAGCATAATCCCAGGTTTCATCGAAAGCCAGTCTGCCTGCAAGGAGACAGTTGCTACCTTCTGTTTCTTTACCTAACTCATAATGCTCTGGAAATCATTTTTCATGTATTACATTTTAATTTATAAACCACAAAACCATTAAAAAAATGTAGAAACTAAAGACTCTATAAAAGCCTTCCCTCTACCCCCCATAAGGGTTTCCAATCAGAGTGTTCATATTTTCTATATGGCCAAGAGTTTGTGGATATCTGACCATCCCATCACACCTACATTATATGCCTAAAAGCATGTTGAAACCCTTTCATTGACTTCTAGTGTTTTAAGTGTAGGATGTTTTTAATGCTACAGCATACTAAGACATTTTGGACTGTTGGCACTTCTAGGAGACAAGAGACCACCAAAGTGAAGTACAATATAATCACTTCAGCTCTCACACCAGTGTACCCCTTGTGTACCAGAACCCCAATTGTCCTATTCAATCAGCAATAACATTTCCATTACTTATAAAGACAGCAAAATTATGTTTGTATGTCACAGTTATTTACAAATGTACAAGTGATTTACAAATCAAATAAAACATTTTTTTGTTCAATTGTATACATTTTATTAACATTAAAGCACAAACAAATGACTTTTTAAAAAATGTTTACATATAATTGGTAAAAAAACACAAATTAAAAAAAAAAGTGAGGCAAAACAATAACTAAGAGGCAAAGGGTTGAAGCAGATAATTAGGGATGATAAGGGTTAACTAAGAATTAATAAAAGCTAAATAGAAATTGTTTTTTTTTTTAAGGTTGCTTTAACAGATGTCATATGCAGATCAAAGGTCACCCCTATTGATCTGCTATGAATTAACTGGAGTAATTACGATGTAGCCAAATGCTATAACATTCATACATCAAAGTTCCTATTGACACTTCAGTCACTGTTCTATGAGTGTCAATTCACACAGGAGCAGCAAGAGCAGTACATGGATGAGCAGAAGTAATGTCTGTAGAACAAGCAGTGGTTCCAAGTAGGCAATGTACAAGAGTTTGTTGTGTCCCTGCTGTATTTTAATAAATTATCAATAATTGGAAAAGTTACTTAATCATAGAGGGATCGTCAAAAGACAGCATGATCATTGACACCAACGCCTGATGATAGTCAAGTAATTTTTGGTCTTTTTCAACAGATCATTGCATAGGCATACACTATCAGAATTCTTAGAAGAACAATGGCCTAATGGTGAGAAATTTAAAATTTTTCTGGCCTGCCAAGATCGATCACAGAAATTGCTAGCAGATGTTCTGGTAATGCACAGTTACATATATCACACATACATGGTGAGGGTGATGGTAACATGCAAATTATTTGAACATCTGTTACACCATACGATAGTACAAAGTGTCAAATAATTTATGTTATAGCTAATAGAGAACATGTGGGCACCTCTAGTATGGACACATTTTATGCCCACCTTTAAATGTCATGGTGTAATGTATAGAGACTGCAGATGCATGTGATGTCATGGAGAAAAGAGCATTACCCATCTGTGGTTAGAAATGGCATATTTAATCTATACAAAGTGTTCTAAAGGGATAAAACCTAGCTCTGATAACTGTAAACTGTTTTACATAGCATAGTGGGAATTTTTCACTGACTAGTAAATGTTAGAAACCAAAGCTTTAAAATGACTACCAAAAAGCATTTAAGTTAAAAATTGTTAAAAAGAGACAAAGTTGTCACTTAAAATAAACACACAGAACGTCCCTCTCACATACCTCAAACAGCATATGCATAGCTTCCAAACATCTGAGCCTAGAAGTCTAGGTATGCGTTTGTCAGGCACCAAGCAATACTTGTCCAAATCAGGGCTAATGGTATTCTAATGGCACCATGGTGACCACTAAACCTTTGACTCTGCCAGAATCTCGCAGTACTAGGCTCAATGATGCATATTGGAAGAGCAACTCAATGGGGGGTCATTTACTAAGATGAATGCGCTGCGCCGGTTCATACCTTAATTGGTGCGCCAGATAAATTGTTAATTGAGCGTGTGAACCGGCGCACGCATAAGCGCAACAGCAATAATAATATGCCATTGATAATAGCGCATGCCGTATTATTAAGAGTCCATTCACACAGGGGCAACACCACTTCCAGCGTGACTTTGGGAGGCAACTTGGACACGACTTGAGTATGAATCCCGCGATATCCATTCAGGCCTGTCCCTGCAGTTGCTTCGCCTCGGGCTATCCAGCCCAGAGGCTTGAAATTGCATGGGTCCGCACCCCAGGCCAGGAGGGCCATTAGGGCTGGTCAGGAGGACCAGGACCAAACAGACAGAAGATATCTTCTGGACTGAAACCCCCGAAACACGTGATCTCAGCACCTTAAATAACCTTAAACACGTGATCTCAGCACCTTAAATAACACAGAATGCACAGCAGGATGACACTCCCACTGGGCTGGTTCAGAGAAAAGAATGGTATCCAATATGGAAGATGCCGGACGAGAACACCAGAGCAAGAAGCAGAGGATCGGAGGAAGAAGAAGAAGAAGATGGATGAAGAAACCGAAGGATGAAGGAAGGCAGGAAGAAGGAAAAAGACCCGAAGAAGATGGAAAGAAGAAGACTTTAAATAAAGGAATTGTCAAAAACGGTATCTTGTCATTTTTAAAATTTTTTACACTTTTTTGTGAAATGGTAGGGGTACTCTTGTACCCATTACCATTTCACACAGGGGGGGGCGGTATCTGGGGGTCCCCTTGTTAAAGGGGGCTTCCATATTGCAATAAGCCCGCAGACCCCCACAACCACAGGGCAAGGGTTGTGGGGATGAGGCCCTTGTCCCCATTAACATGGAGACAAGGTGCTTTGGGGGGCTACCCCCAAAGCACCCTCCCAATGTTGAGGGCATGTGGCCTGGTATGGTTCAGGAGGGGGGTGCTCTCTTGTCCCCCCTATTTTCCTGCGGCCTGCCAGGTTGCGTGCTTGGATAAGGGTCTGGTATGGATTTTTTTTTTATTTTGGCGTGGGGTTCACCTTGAAACCCATACCAGACCTGAAGGGCCTGGTATGGATTTTGAGGGGGACCCCCACACCATTTTTTTTATTTTGGCACGGGGTTCCTCTTAATATCCATACCAGACCTGAAGGGCCTGGTATGGATTTTGAGGGGGACCCCCACGCATTTTGTTTTCTTAATTTGTTTTTTTTTCTTAATGCTGTTTTGGCTCATCCCTAATGCTAACATGACCTGTGTGCAAATATCCTTAACCACTTCCAGACCGGCGCACACAGATGTACGTCGGCATAAGGGCGTACAGGTATGTCCCTTTGAAAATGCCGACATGCCATCGCGTGTGTGCCGTCCGGTTGCGGGTCCCGCGGACTCGATCGCCGCAGGGATACCCGCGATCGTCTTACAGGGAGGACGAACGGGGAGATGCGGAAGTAAACAGCATCTCCCCATTCTGACTAGCAACAAGTGACACTGATCTCTGCTCCCTGTGATTGGAGCAGAGATCAGTGATCAGTAACACACAGCCACGCCCCCCACAGTTAGTAACACGCCCCTAGGACACACTTAACCCCTACACTGCTACCCCGTGGTTAACCCCTTCACTGCCAGTGTCATTTACACAGTAATCAGTCCATTTGTATAGCACTGATTGCTGTATAAATGACAATGGTCCCAAAAATGTGTCAAAAATGTCCGATGTGTCCGCCATAATGTCGCAGTCACAATAAAAATCGCTGATCGCCGCCATTACTAGTAAAAAAAATTATTAATAAAAATGCTATAAAACTATCCCCTATTTTGTAAACGCTATAACTTTTGCGCAAACCAATCAATAATCACTTATTGCGATTTTTTTTACCAAAAATATGTAGAAGAATACGTAGCGGCCTAAACTGAGGAAAAAAAATATTTTTTATATATATTTTTGGGGGATATTTATTATAGCAAAAAGTAAAAAAATAATGCATTTTTTTTCAAAATTGTCGCTCTTTTTTTGTTTATAGCGCAAAAAAATAAAAAAACCGCAGAGGTGATCAAATCCCACAAATAGAGCTTTCTTTTGGTGGTAAAAAAAAGGACGTCAATTTTGTTTGGGAGCCACGTTCCACGACCGCGCAATTGTCAGTTAAAGCAACGCAGTGCCGAATCGCAAAAAAGTGCTCTGGTCTTAAGCCAGCAAAATGGTCCGTTCTGAAAGTGGTTAAAAAAAACATAAAAATGAACCAGCGTAAAAAGTCAAGTTTAGAGGTGCGCCCGTTCAACCTATGCAAATGCATTTACGTTGCTTGACATTTACTAAGATTTTGCCGGCGCAGTGAACCAAAGCGTGTGCAAATGTGCGCAACGTGCGCAAATGCCGCTGGTGCATGCGCAGTGCATAAATTGACCTCACGCAGTTCTAAATATACTTGCAGGTGTAGTAGACTTGTTCAGAAAAAGTTACTTTCTCATTCTATTTTGGGCATATTTGTTACTTGGGCAGTTATAACTATACTTCCTCACATCACCCCACATCACCCCCATAATATTGGCACTTCCAACTTCTTTAAATTTTGAGTTGAAGATGCCGTGGGCCATGTCTATAGTGGCGCACCGATCGCCGCCTCCCGTGCGCCAAGAATACTATAGTATAATACTATAGTAAATACTATAGTAAATACTATAGTAAAAGAATACTATAGTAAACGGGGAATTGCGCTGTATTACAGGCGCAAATGTTTTGTAAATACGAAAACGGCCATTGCACATCGGCGTAATACGTTGTGTATGTGAAATGTATTGACGTTTGCATTTTTCAATAAAGTGTTAACCACCTGCTCAGTACACCGTAGTTCAGGGGTAGGCAATCTGGGCACTCCAGCTGTGGTGAAACTATAAATCCCATCATGCCTCTGCCTTTAGAAGTCATGCATGTGATTGTCAGGGTCTTGCAATGTCTCATGGGACTTGTAGTTTCAAAACAGCTTGAGGGCCGAGGTTGCCTACCTATGCAGTAGTTGGTCCTCCTTATACAACTCTGGACATGGTGGGGTGATCCTAGAGGTCCCCCCCTTCCTTTCCTCTTTTCCCCTTCCCTTTCCTTTTTGATGCTACCAAAAAACAATGCATTCATGGAACTTTCTAATGCTTGATTGGGCTACTGTACAAAAATCCTATGTTTGAACTGATGTGTTAAAAGTACATGGCAATTTACGTGCACTTAAACTGGCTCAGGAGATACAGTCTACCAGTCTAAATGTCTCTAACTTATCTTTGTGACATTTATCTTGCACGGCTGACTGACCTGCTATAGTAATCAAATTGCATGGTTGACAGAATCCTTGCATCCATATTTGCCCTGAACTTGATTATACAAAATTGAAGGCCAACATGCAGTGGCATGCCTAGGGCAGGGTTTTTTGGGTGCAGGCCACCCTGCTGCAGGGTGCTGTGAGAGTGAGAAGCTTCAATGGGCAAATGCACTTGATATCTTGATATCAGTTTGAGATGCTTCTGCGATAATTCAGAATTTACTGCAGATGCAGTTGACCTGTATTGGAATTTCTTCCAAATGCTTTTTTGTATGCCCATAGACATGTTGGAGAGAAGCAGTTCTGCATAGCTCATAGATTATTTAATTAGAGGCTGCGGTTCTGCTGTATAAGCACAGTAAAAAGTCTACAAAATCTAGATGGTTTGTATATTTTTTTATATCAATGTTGAAGATAACAAGCACATTTTGGTTCTAAAGGTTGTCTAATATCATGTATCATATATAGCCACAAAAAGAAAAATCATATATGTTCCATAATAGTATTAATAAAACATTTTGTTTTAAATGAGCACCGTAAAGGAAGCCTTGCAATACTAAAAATCCTTGTGAATGAGAATAACTGTGCATTTAACATAATATTAGGAACTCTACTGTGGACGTAATGCTTGGGGGCAGCCAAAGAGTAAGTACCGTATATACTCGAGTATAAGCCGACCCAAATATAAGCCGAGGCACATAATTTTACCACAAAAAAATGGGAAAACGGATTTGCTCGAGTATAAGCCTAGGGTGAGAAAAGTACATGGAAAAGAGGGTCAACAATGCCCATTTGCAGCCTCACTGTGCACATTTGCATTTCTCACTGTGCCTATTTGCAGCCATAGGTCCCCCGAACTTCAAACTTGCTGTCTCTAGACCCAAAGGGTCCCGAAATGACATTGCTGCAGATGGACACAGTTGACCGACTTTGGGCCCCCGTATCTCTGGGCCACTTGGTGCTAGGAACCCCAAATTTGGTGTGCAAAACCAGTGGAACTATCACTACAACATAACAAGATGGGGTTCCTATCACCAAGTGGCCCTGGGATACGGGGCCCCAAAGTCAATTCGGAAAATGTCAAGCACTTTTCTGCAGCAGAGAATGACATTTTCCGAACCGAAGAGGAGGAGAAGCATCACACAGCGGGAGCCTCCCATTGATGCGGAGCGGCCCGAGAACAAATCGGGGAAGAAGAAGCCACGGAGGAAGATGCCGGACGAGAACACCGGAGCAAGAAGCAGAGGATCGGAATAAGAAGAAGCAGAGGAAGAAGAAGATGGAGGAAGAAACCGAAGGATGAAGGAAGAAGGAAGGAATAATACCCGAAGAAGATGGAAAGAAGAAGACTTTAAATAAAGGAATTGTCAAAAATGATCTCTTGTCATTTTTAAAATTTTTGAATTTTTTTTTGTGAAATGGTAGGGGTACTTTTGTACCCCCTTACCATTTCACACAGGGGGGGGGGCAGGATCTGGTTGTCCTTTGGTTAAAGGGGGCTTCCATATTCCAATAAGCCCCCCGCATGCAGACCCCCACAACCACCGGGCAAGGGTTGTGGGGATGAGGCCCTTGTCCCCATCAACATGGGGACAAGGTGCTTTGGGGGGCTACCCCCAAAGCACCCTCCCAATGTTGAGGGCATGTGGCCTTGTACGGTTCAGGAGGGGGGGGGACATAATTTTTGTTTGGGTACAGTGTCGCACGATCACGCAAATGTCAGTTAAAGTGACGCAGTGCCGTATCGCAAATAATGGCCTGGTCATTAAGCAGCCAAATCATCCGGGTGGAAGTGGTTAAAAAGACAACTTAGCAAAATTTGATGAGTTTCTAATGAAATCTTCATTCATCCTCTTAGCGTAGTCATAATAATAGTGGAACAAAGCAGAGAGTTTAACATCTCTAAGCAAGAATATCCTTATACTTGCAAGAGGTTATAATCTGAACAAAACCATTTATTGCATGCAATATTTGTTTTAAATCGTTAATGTACTATCAAGTTTGGGAAATTAATCACGTACACCAGTAGTGTCAATGTAATAATTAAGTACAGTGCAACAGCAAATTAGGTTCCTCAAATGCTAATCTCATTATTACCCTCATGATGCCGCTTTCTAGAGATTTAATACCTTTTAAAGCATTAACATTCATTCAATCAAGTCAAGAAATTAATCTGTCTAGCACTCAAAAAAATGTAAATGGTAGAGTTGAATAAGCTGACCCTTTCTTTCTTAAGAGCTTGTAGACAGCTTTGAAAAAAGTCAGCTACATAATTACATAAAATAGCATTAACATACATGGTTCAACATGTTAAAAATACTAAATATCTGCAAACTGTTGATATAATGGTTATGTAAATAAATGGCTTTGAGAGCCTACCTCTGAACTTCTTTCTTCCTCCCTTGTTCAAATTTCTTCTCTATATGCTTCCAAGGCTCCCCTTGTGCTACACCATCTTTCTGGAACTCCTTCCGTATTTTAAACCACAAAACGTATATTCTAGAAAGGCACTCTGCTATCTAATTTCCCTAATGATACACTATAAAATGTTATTACCGACTAAAAGTAAGAATAAAAAAGTGTAAAATGTCCTTCTTGATATTAAACTTGCAGTCAGAATATAGGAAATGGATGGTAACATGCCATTAACTTTAGAGAATAAGAATGTTAACATCCCATTAACTCTAGTTCCTCAGGTTCTTCCTTTCTGGGTACTATGTCAGGAGCAAGTTTTGCTTTGACCTTCTCCTCACCTCAACTTTAGTCATATTTTTATTCTTTTACCTTGAGAACTGCTTTATTATATGGCACAGTTGAATACTGTATACTTTGTGATAGGTAACTTTATCCTGTATAAAAAGGTTTTTGTTCAGTCAAAACTCATATTTAGATATGTGCACCTCATTGTTTTTCAATAATGCATGCACTCAATGAAAGTGCACCAATTTAGAACAAATCATTCCAGTTTTATATTTATTTGTATTTACCACGATAGGCATTGCATTGTGGTGCAACGTGATATGCTGTCGTACAGATGCATTCTCTATATGTGTTTGGGTGGAAATCAAAATGGGGTTTTGTTTTTTTTTAAACGCTAACTCACATATTGTCAATGATATTTCAATAGTCTTCTGGGCTTCTCTTCCCTATTTATTTTTTTTCTATTCTTTCGAAAAGTTTAGCTTTGCAATTTAAGCTTAATAATATCAATAATGTGAGAAAAAACTTGGAGTATATAAATTTTTTTCCAATATAAAGTATAAATCTTGAAACTGAAGTGTACATTTTTTTGATCTTTAACAACACTGATAGGTTGTGGACCAAATAGTTTTATACACAGCATGTGAATGAAATACCTAGACATTAGCATTGATATATATTGAAGTGTGTGTTTTTAATTTATTAAATTATTAATAAATAGGGATGATCTGCTGATTGTTTGAAGGTTCTTTAAACAGACAAATTATATTGAAGTTCGGCTGCATCTGTCATGTACCTTGTGGCAGAGCCTGATGTGTAGAGGGAGACCTCTTGTACAGCCCCGGCTCAGGGACCACTGATGTTGCGATAGTGACTGCGAGAGTGCAGTCAGGTAAGAATGCCTGTAAGATCTTTTTTTGGTCGCAGGGATGCGTGGCAGGTGCATCACAAGAGTTGGGCTGGGAAGCTCAAACAGTGAGTGGCAGCAGGACAGCAGACCCCCGGCTGGGTAGGCGGTAGCTGGTAGCATTTGCGATCAGACTGGCAGCAACACAGCGGATGGAGGACCAGTGTCATCAGGCACAATGCAGAGCAGGATAGAAGGATGACTGGATACAGGGTCAGACGAGCCAAGTCAGCAACAGATGATTTAGGTATAAGCATATACGGCAGACAGAGAATAGTCAAGGTGCAGACAACAGGATATCAGGCAGGCATGTAGAGATAAAAAAGTCTTCAGGCAAGCCAAGGTAAGGACAGGTGGAGAGCAAGAGTGGTCATGATAATCTGGGTCAAACACAGGAATCAAACACAGGGCACAGGAACAGGAACATGGGTAAAGCTGCAGATCAGACAGAAAAGGACTAGTGCAGCTGCTGCACTTATACAGGCCATATGGCACCAGTGTTAATGGCTAACAACCTTGCGCATGCACATAAGAGTTCACCTCTGCGCACAAATAGTTGTGTGCATGTGCATAGTCGTGTGCCTGTGCCCGGCGAGACGGGCATCTACAGGACCGCATCTGCGCATGCACATTCACCTTTGCCTTTGAGCTTCGGCTGCATTATGGCCATCAAATCCCTAATAGCATAAAACCTTTGGAGGCAATAGTAAATTATACATTTAGCATCTGTATTACTACCACTGCTAAATTTAACAGCTTTCCCTAAGTCTGGATCTTAGGAAACCATCAGTTGTAAAATCACGACTAATACCTGCCCAACCCAATCATCTGTCAGCCAGGGAAGCTTCTTGTATCCTGGAAGCCCCTACTTATTCTCCAAAAAAGTGTAAAGCATAAATAAAGACACCACACACTTTATCAAGAGCTTACTTGAAAGTTAACAGATCATGTGGGTGGTCAGGATAAGTCGTGGGCAGGGGTCTGGTATGCAATATCAAATGACCCCCTTGCCATTTTTTTGTGTTGTTCTACTTGACATCCATACAATACCTCATAAGGATTTGGCTTCGGTCCTTCAAGGCAGTGCCCAGCTGTCCATGCCATTTGATTGACACATGGTGGTGTAGTGGTTAGCACTCTCACCTAGCAGCAATAGGGATCTGCCTGGAGTTTGTATGTTCTCCAAGTGTCTGCGTGGGTTTCCTCTGGGTGGATTAATCAGATCCTGCCTATAAAAAAAAATTATCCCTAGTATGTGTATGTGTTTGTAAGCGCGTTGGGACCCTGCAGGGTAAAGGGCCGCGCTATATCAAGATGCAACTCAACTAAACCTTTGCCTATTAGCCTTGAAATGGGTCATTTCTGATTTCTAAGATTTGTCTCCCACTGATTTCATTTGGGTTCAGATTCAGCATGGAAAAACTGATAGTGGAGTCCCCTTCGCTGCTAGCCACCCCACATGATTCACATGCCAATTGCCTTGATCCATAATTGGTATATAGCAGGGACAAGCAATTAGAAGACCTCCAGTTGTTGCAGAACTACAAGTCCCATGAGGCATAGCAAGACTCTGACAGCCACAAGCATGACACCCAGGCAGAGGCTTGTAGTTTTACAACAGCCTGAGGTCCGCTAATTGCATATCCCTGGTATATAGAAGCAAAAGCTAAACCTGTTAAAGTGTTTGAAACCTTAAAAGTAAAATTGTATACTTACCTTTCCGTAATTTTCCTTTCCTGTCGCATCTTCATGGCAGCATACACTCTGGGTTGTGACTCCGCCTCCACAACCTGATAGGACCACATAACTATAAGATGAAGACACGGCCCCCGCCCCAGCATTCTCCATATATATATTAATCACCTTCTATGGGTGGGTTTATTGTATGCTGCCATGAAGATGCGACAGGAAAGGAAAATTACGGAAAGGTAAGTATACAATTTTCCGTTTTCCTGTCGCATCATGGCAGCATACACTCTGGGGAGTAACTCGCAGACTGGGTGGGAATGCAAGAAAAATAAATTTATTAACAAGAAACAGGAGTTGGCCTGAATTATGGCCCTTCCCAAATCTACTGTTGAAAGTTGTGCAGAATCCACCCTATAATGTGACATAAAGGGGTTTCTGGAAGACCAGGTAGCCGCCTTACAAATAGTCTCTGCCGAGACCCTACAATAGGTTGCCCAAGAAGTTGCCACTGCCCTGGTGAAATGTGCCTCTAAGCCCCCCGGAATCTGTTTCTCACTCAGTGAGTATGCCTTTCTGATAGTCTTCACCAGCCATGAAGCGATGGTGTGAGCCGAGGCCGCCTGACCTTTTCTATGGCCGTATGGGATGACTAAGAGGTTCTCCGATCTCCTGATCAATTCTGTTGCTGAGGAGGTACTTCAGGATGTTGCCCCTGACATCCAGAGGATGAGGATCACCTTGATCTGTGATAAGGGCTGGAAGGTTGATCTCCTGATTAAAGTGAAATGAGGATACCTTAGGTACGAAACGATCTGAAGGTTTAATACTATCCTGTCCGGGTAGACGACTAGATACGGTTCTTTGGCCATCAAGGCTGTGTTGGTGGGACAAAAATGATCCCCTGGGGGACGTCTCTTGAAGGGCCATCTGTGCCCGAAATGGACAGTAGCCACTGTCCAAGGGTCCTTTATTGCTTCCGCCCCAAACCAGCTTGAATTTAGAAAGCCTTGCCCCCACTAATGCTGACTGGGCTTTTGGTCACTGGAAGCGGGAGTCTTGGGCTTCTGAAACTTCATAAAGGATGTCTGGGGGTTCTCCAGCCCCTCCTGTATTATTTTGGCCCTTGATGACGATTTAATCGCATCCACCGAAGCCCCTGCCACAAAAGTCCCCGCGAGACTTAACTCCTGTAGAGCTTTTATTAAGCAAAAGCTAAACCTGTTAAAGTGTTTGAAACCTTAAAAGTAAAATTCACTGCCAGCCCCCCTCTTGTATCCAGGCATAACACACTGTATACTGTAAGTGTTTTTTTAATCAATGCCTCTAAATACCTTTTTTTCATGTATCTTTAGGCCAGTCACGCAGGATCAGCCAGGTTTTTACAACTTACAGAGAGACAGGTTAGACAGAACAAGCATTGCACTGTTTAACCTGCTATGATGGAATAGGATCTCTTTTTTTATTTTTTTAGGGTTTCAACCACTTTAATTACCAAAAATGCTAGTGACACTATCTGTTTCATGTATTGTCTGTTTTTTCTCTGCCACCATATTTGAGTGGAATTAGATTGTTGCCATTACACACCATATAACCACGTGACTAGGCAATCTGGACTGTCTTTAGCAATACAGTGGTTGGAGTCCAGGCTGTTTACAGTGTACCCGTGAATCTCACATTGCGGGCATATTTATAGTGCTTGTTCTTACTGTAGGTGATCCAAAGATTCCCCAAAACACTCTCCAGCACAAAATACCTAAATATTTTTTAACATTTCAGGTTACAAGCAGAGGTCTTTGTTGCACTTGCAAACAGAATTGGGATCCCTGACTCAAAAATATCCTACGAAATAGCAATGCACCTGTTGAGGGTATGCTCACCTGGAGAAAACCCCTTTCTCCTATGCTATATACAGTAGCTCTAAATTACTGTATGCCTTTCATGACCAGAGGCCATTGATGGCTATATGCCCAGACAAATCTCTAAATAATTGATCAATCTGACAGTGGGTTATAAAACTAGGAACATGCAGAAGTAAGTATTTTGGGTTCCTTGCTGCACCATTGAATACTGTTCTCATGGCAATGTGCATATGGGGCTTTATTAGCAAAGCGAATATACTGTTTACGTTGCACGGGAATTTGCACTTTGCAGTGGAATTTGCCCCAGAACTTAGTGAATGAGCTGCAAATCTGCTGACTTCTATCGTCCAATCATGCGCAAGTAAAAATGCTGTTTTTTTTTATTTTCTTGGCATGTGATTGGATAATTTTTTTGCAAAGGGAAACTTTGCCACACTCACTAAGCTCTGGGGCAAATTATCTTACAAAGTGAACAGCCTATTTGCTTTACTAATAAATTAACCTCAAAAACTCAAAAGTTACATTGAGGTCACAAAGTAGTTTTTAAAGGAGCCTCTAAGAATAGAAAATTCAAACTGATCATTGCAAATTCCAAGGATGTCACTCTTCCTTCACTATTCTAAATCACTGAGTTAGACCAAGCATGTGCATATCAGGTGTTCTGACATTTTTCCAGCTGAATTTTTGTTTCAGATCGGTGAGTAGCAAGCCAGGAACTGTAGCATCAAGTTGGGTATAGAATCTCACATATTTCTATCCTAATGTGTTTCGTTTTGATCTTGGAAGCTGTCTTTGTTCAATGGAGAATTCAATGCAAATAAACCCAAGATTCCAGTGTTGTGTGAGAATGAACACACGTACACCAACAAAGGTTGAACTGGATGGACTATTTTCTTTATTCAACCTTACCTACTATGTAACCTATTATGTAACTATGAAGCTTGGGAGCATTATTGAAAGTTAAAATGTAAGTTTTCAGGTCCACGGGATCAAACTGTAATGACCTTTTTTGTTGGCCTATACTCAAGGGCCAATCTGGTCAGCACAAGGCAACTACATGCAGGACTCCAATATCTAAGCCAAAGAAAAAGAAACAACTTGTCTCCTGCTCTTCTTATACCTGTGCCACTATCCATGTTGCCTGCTGATCCTGTTCTCACTGATCCAGTGCCTGATGCAATGCAGTCCTCCTCCATGCAGACGACTGCTGCTGATGCAATGCGGTCCTCCTCCATGCAGACGACTGCTGCTGATGCAATGCAGTCCTCCTCCATGCAGACGACTGCTGCTGATGCGATGCAGTCCTCCTCCATGCAGAGGACTGCTGCTGATTCGATCGAGTCCTCCTCCATGCAGACGACTGCTGCTGATGCCCATGCCTCCTCCATGTTGCCGACGACTGCTGCTGATGCCCATGCCTCCTCCATGTTGCTGCCTGCTGCTGATGGGGTCCATGCCTCCTCCATGTTGCTGCCTGCTGCTGATGGGGTCCATGCCTCCTCCATGCTGCTGCCTGCTGCTGATGAGGTCCATGTCTCCTCCATGTTGCCGCCTGCTGCTGATGGGGTCCATGCCTCCTCCATGCTGCTGCCTGCTGATGGGGTCCATGCCTCCTCCATGCTGCCGCTTGCCGATGGTGTACATTCCTTCTCCATGCTGCCGTCTGTTGCCAAGCTTGCCATGGGGGGTTCCCAGGCTGCCGCTGCCCTGCTGGACTATGCTGGTTCCCGGGCTGCCTCTGCCCAGCTTGACTATGCTGGTTCCCGGGCTGCTACCCAGTCTGATGTTCCCGCTGCCCAGCCTGTTGATCTAGTGCCCGTTGCCCCTCTGGACTATGGTGATTCTGGGGCTGCCGCCCCTCTGGACTATGGTGATTCTGGGGCTGCCGCCCCTCTGGACTATGCTGATTCCAGGGCTGCCGCCCCTCTGGACTATGCCAAATCCCTACTTGCTGTTAAGCTGGACTCTGACTGGGTTAAACTCCCACTTACTGATGTGTCTGAGGCTTCTAAAAATCCAGTGTTATGTGGCCTAAAGGGGTTGTCTGGGTGGGTCAAGATCCCTACATTTGCTCATCCTGAGTTCTTTTTGCAGCCAGAGGAGCCTGTCGGGCCAAGGCCAGGAGGTCCAGATCTCCACTTTGACCATGAGAGCCACATCTGCTTTTACAGCCCCGGTAGTAGAGATCCCATGGGAAAGGACAGTGTTCCATTTGAGCTTTGTCCTGACCCAGGAGTCATCTCTGCGATCCCTGGTGCATTTGGGGACCCGAGTGGGGTTACCTATGCGCTGGGCAGACCCGAGGGACAGGTACCGTGCAGAGCGGCCACTAGCAACAGAGGGAGAGAAGGTCCAATCTTGAAGGAATGCTCTGGTATCAGGGTACCTGCACAGACCAGGGACTCTGGCATTGGGCGGTCAGGTGTCCTTTGGTGTCCCAGAATTGGGACACAGGCTGCTTTTGAGAATAAGCCTTTGGTGTTGTGCCTCCTTGGGGATCTGACCAGCAGAAAACCCAGCCAGTATTGGGACCCCAGCGGCGGGGTTCTCGCCAGGCCTTCAGACATGGACAGTGGAGTGCTCAGTCAGCTTGCAGACCCTGGTGGTGGGGCCCTATGAAGTGTCCAGAGGTCACTCCTTAAGGGGGGGGGAATCTGTTAGGATTAAGTTTGCCTGCTGGTGGCACTATCCTGCTCTGGGCTGTTTGCTGCAGTTCCAGTGTCCACCAGCAGGTGTCACCCAGGAACCTGCAGGCTGGTGTAATCAGGCTAATTAATGTTCACCTGCCTGGGGACTACTTAAGGCTTCTCCTCCCTTCCCCCGGCGTGTCACGATTCTGGTCCCTTTCTTGCTGTGCCTAGCTTGATCCAGTCTGTACCTTGCTGCCTTGTTCCTGCCTTGCTTCTGTTCTAGTACCCTGTTGAGATCCCCCTTCCTTGCAACCTTGCATTCCCTTATCCTTGTCCTTTAGATGTTTTTTGTATATAGTTAGTAGTTAGGTTCCTTTGTTATTTGTCTTTTGGGGTTTGTTTATGTTTACATTTACTGTGTGCTGTGTTTGCTGTGTTAATGGTTTGCTGTGTTTCACTATAAATAAATATCACTTCAATATATATATCCTTTGTTTGGTCTCAGTTCCCTTGTGTAGCTACGTGTCTGGTCTCCCTAGCCGCTGGTCCTGACATGACCATAGCGGAGGAGTTAGATGATCAGGGTTATCAAATGCCTCACTTTTCAACCCACTGGGACATGTACCTCCATCAATCTCGGTATTTAAATATCTTGTGTTGAAAGACATTGATAAACTTAACATTAAGAAAGATGGAAATTATTTTAGTGAGGTTTAGTTATTTTGTGAAGGTTTGAAATCCTTGGAAAATAGGGAGGATATTATTATCTGCCCGGTGGATAAAGGTGGTAGAATTGTGGTAATGGATGAAACAGCTTATGTGGAAGAAATTAATAAGATCCTTTCTGATAGAGACACCTATAAGCCACTCCACAATGACCCCACCTTTAAATAAAAAAGGAACTGACCAAACTTATAGATGTAGGGTATTAAAGATAATCAACTGTTACCCATATACTATATTTGAGATTTAATATCGCTCAGATATGATTTGGGTTAAATAAGAGTTATTTGACCATGAGTGAAAGCTTTAACACAATAACAAAGATTTATTGGTATATAGTAAAGTAGGCCTAGACTAATACACAGCAATGTATTTAATTGTATAGGAAAAGCATAAAAATCATGGATTACATGAAGGAATATAGAGTATATTCCTTAAAATATTAATCTACAAACAGTAGGACAGAAAATATATAAGACCAACATATTTAGATACAAGTACAAGGGAGATTTCCCATATTTACCATTCCCATAGAGGTTCCATTCACGTGACTGCTCTGCCATAGAGTGTATGTTTCCCTCCCATCTATTCTGTGTATATCATTACAGGCTGATGCCTCATTGGTTGGCATGGCGTAGCTCTGATTGGTGGGCTTCCCTATTCCTGGTTCAGGATTAGCTACATCTCCAATCCCTATACTTTGCATAAGTAAGACCCCTTTAATGCAAATCTTTGGCACCGACTATTTTGAGCGGGAGACTTAACTTGTAGGTACATGACCTTCAGGAAAGTTAAGTATTGATGACGGTCTGGCCACAGCCCCTCATTGCATATCTAAACATGGGATCCTTTGAAGTGAGTATGTGTAGAACAATGAGGTTTGGGTCCCATTGTTTGTATACACAAGCTTAGGCACCAAATTGTCTGCCTAACAGACACTTCTGTGAAGCTATGTTGCACGCCCTCTATAGATACAAAGAAATATACTCATAATTACAATATTTTACAGCTATTAATGGAGATTTCACATAAAGTCATAAGGCAACACTACTCATTAAGAGAGAGAGGGTATTTCTGGTTCCTTTGGCACAGAGAATTCCAGTTATATACTTTTTACCCAGCTAAACCACCTGGAAGACCTATCATCAGTTGGCTGGACTCTGTCACTTCAAGGATAGGCAAGTTTATAGACAGTTTTTACAGCCATTAGTCTCACAGACTACATCTTTCATTAAATATTCCACACAGGTCATTCAAACATTGGAGGCCATGGAGTGGAAAGAGAGTTTGTGCACTTTTTACCCAAACCTCGGACCCCAAAGCACCTCCCCATATTGAGGGCATATGGCCTGGTATGGTTCGGGGGGGGGCACTCTCTCATCCCCCCTCTTTTCCTGCGGCCTGCCAGGTTGCATGCTTAGATAAGGGTCTGGTATGGACTTTGGGAGGACCCCTACTTTTAAATTTTGGCGCAGGGTTCCCCCTAAAAACCATACCGGACCCTTCAGGTCCGGTATGGATTTTGGGGGGACCCCTACACCATTTTAAAAACAAATTGGCACAGGGTTCCCCTTATTATTCATACCAGACCCAAAAGGCCTGGTAATGGACTGAGGGGAACCCATGCCCTTTTTACAATTCATTACAGGCGCTATCAGTTTTAAATGACAATTTTTCCTTTAGAAATGTCATTTTGTTGTGGTACTGTTTTAAACACGGGAAAATGCACCACTTTACAGGCATACTAAAGACACCCCCCAGGCATGATATTTAAAGGGATATTTCATTTTTATTGTTTCACTTTAAGCATTAAAAAATCACTGCTCCCAAAAAACAACCGTTTTTAAATATACATTTTGTATTAATACATGTCCATTGGGGCAGGACCCAGGTCCCCAAACACTTTTTTATGACAATAACTTGCATATAAGCCTTTAAAATTATCACTTTTGATTTTTCATGTTAGTGTCCCATAGATTTTTAACAGTGTTCCGGCGGCTTTCGAATTTTCCCCGAACTTATGCTTGGGCCAAACCGTTCACCTTAAAGTCAGAGTAGCACTTTACATTCTAGACACTCCCAATAGAGTTTATTTTTTTCAGAAAACAAAAGGTTTCTATCCATGTCGCAAATGTGCTGTATGCAATCTTAACAGAAACAAAGATAGAAAAATTTGCCGATTTAAATCTAACATTACATTAAAAGAGTATGATATTAATACATTCATTAGTTGCAGGTCCCAAAACGTGGTTTACATGTTAACCTGTCCATGTGGTCAACAATATGTGGGCCGCACGGTTAGGGCTATGAATGTTAGAATAAAAGAACATGTGGCTAACATCAAAAAGGGGTTTCCTAAACACACTGTTTCCCGTCATTACTTAGAGTGTTACAACAAAAATCCAGTGGGTACTACATTCACAGCTATTGATAGGTTTACCCCACATTGGCGTGGAAGTGTCGCTAAGAGAGAGATCTCGTGAATGGAAACCCGATGGATTTATTATTTAAAATGCTACACACCATTCGGGTTAAATGTAGATTGAGACATAAATAGCTTCATTAATAACAGGTCTATTTATTATCCTTATAGAGTTGATTGTGCACCCTCAGCACAAGGGTGGCAATAGGTAGTGGTACCAATAGCAATGCCTATAATTTATTAAGTTTTATGATATTTCGATGGGTGATAGTTTACTAAATGTCCACTAGGGGCACTTAGTTTCTTAAGGCAGTGTTCCGCCCCCCAAAAAAAAAAATTAAAAGCCAGCAGCTACACATACTGCAGCTACTTGCTTTTAACAATAGGACACTTACCTGTCCTGGAGTCCAGCGATGTTGGCACCGCAGCTGCTGTTTCCATCAGCTGTAGGGTGCTGACGCCGCCATTGGGGGTAAGGGTACCCGGCCGAGAACCCTACCATGCATGCGCGAGGCCACGCTCCTGTCTCCTACTGGCCCGGGGACAGGGAGAGGAAAAGGGAGCCCCGCTGTGATTTCACGGGCCGCGGACCGGACTCCTGGAAGTGGGACAGGATACCTATAAAAAGACAGGTATCCTCCCCAAAATAAAATCGGAGGGGGAGAGGAGACAAATGAGCGGAAGTTCCACTTTTGTGTGGAACTCTGCTTTAAAGAGTATAGCTTTTTAGATATTATTTAATTATTATTATTTCAGGTACTTATGTAGTGCTGTCAATTTACACAGCGCTTTACATGTGTGTTGTACATTTCCATCGGTCCCTGCCCTCAGGGAGCTTGCAGTCTAGGGTCCCTGACTCACATTTATTCATAGTATGGTCATTTTAGACAGGATCCAATTGACCTGCCGACATGTCTTTGGAGTGTGGGAGAAGGCTGGAGTACCCGGAGGAGGCCCACGCAGGCACGGGGAGAGCATGCTAACTTCAGATGGGTGGTGTCATGGTTGTGATTTGAACAAGTGAACCTTTTTGCTGCTGGGCGAGGGTGCTAACCACTACACCACTGTGGCACCCATTTAATAAATGTTTTGATTACACACCGTATGGCTCATGTGATCCCTCAGTTAAGAGGTGTGTATCCTTAAGCCTTATATATCAAAATGGTGGAACGGGTGGTGATGGACTGGTACCTGCGGTCCCTGCCAGATGACCTACAGCGCTGGGTAAGCCATGGAGACCCTGCAACCGCTGACCAGCTGGTTGAGTTGGTTGAAAGGTACACCGTGGTGGAGGACCTGCTTGGGCCTGCCAAACGTCGGGAACCCACACCAAGGGCAACAAGACCGGCCACAGCACCTAGGAGAGAAGCCCTGTTAGACATTGGAACCCGCAACCCTGCACCATCTTCTGCAGAACCTCGAAGGTTGGTTCCTGTCCCTAGGATGGGAGGCCTACAGTGTTGGCGATGTCGGTCCTGGGGGCATACCCGGGCACAATGCCCACTTCAGGAGGAGCCGATGGATTGCGGGACTGGTCGGAGAAGCTCCTTCTATGTGCAAAGAGCGTGTACCGCTCATCTTGATCTGGCTGAAGGACGGTTCGAGTGTGAAGTGTGGGTGAACCACCTTCCTGCCAGGGCCCTACTAGACTCCTGGAGCATGGTAACACTGGTACATGCCAGGGTGATTGGGAGACTTGGCCCCGTAAATAAAACTCTGCGCGTAGTGTGTATCCATGGGGATACCAGGGAATACCCCCTGGTTCCTGTGACGGTTTCTTATGGACGTACCTCAGTGACACAAGAGGTTGGGGTAGTAAACAGTTTAATACATGATATTATAGTGGGGCGGGACTGTCCGCTATTTCTCGAACTGTGGAACCAGGCACAGATGGGGCTGCCAGGAGAACTGGGGACACTGGGCCTGGAAGAGATGGAGTCTGAGGGGTCTAGGCCTGAAACCCCCACAACACACCCCTCTAAAACAGAGATACCTGTCACTAATAAGGATATTGCAGAGAATGTTAATTTGAATGACAATGTTTCTGTTTCAGGCCTCAATACCGAGTTGACTTCTGAGGGGGGGGAAGCCTTCCCATTACAGGTTATGCTGGGGGAGGATGATGACCGTATATATATATATATATATATATTTTGTATATATATATTATGTGGCATTGCTTTACCAAATGCATTTTTCCATGTATATATATATATATGTATGCAGTGTTTATTGTATTGTATTCATTTATTGCAATTTTCTATGTGTTTTTATACATCTCATACCTTTTGTGATCCTCCTACAAATTAGTTGTGTATCCTTAAGCCCTTTGTATATTATTTAAGCTGCATCACCATAGTAAATGTTGCATGTATATACCTAGCGCTAACATGATAGCATCTAGCAGCTAGAGGATCTGTTTCCCGTTAGTGTATCTGTCCGGGGGCTCCTCCTCCACCTCTCCCATCTGAGAAGCATTTCCTCCATATGGAACACAGGTGCAGGATGTGATATGTTCCAGCAGAGTATTTCCGGGTTTTCGTGTCATCCTGGGGGTTGGTTCCACTGTGATTTGCGTCACCTGGTGACACACTTAAAAGGGCGTGCTTGTGTGGTAGAGCCACGCCTCTGATGATATCCACTTGGATGAAACATGTCATGCTGGCTATAAGACACAAGCACACTGAATGCCGTGGCTGTTTTGTTTTATGATTATCGTTCAGATATAGTGAGACAGGCTTCACTATATGCTGCTTTTTTTTCCATTTGGTGATGATATCCCCTTGATTGGGGGAGACGCCCACTGACTGCTAGAAGTTTACTGCTTTGTTGCTGCCTAGGACAAGTGAATGGATGCAAGCTTTGCAGTGTATTTTAACCATCTACTTACTGGTGATTGACAAGTTCAGATGTGATCCCTTGGGAAGTTATTAATCAATGCCTATCACTTGCTGATATCTGGTAAGCATATTTGATTCTCACGTGGTGTTGTGTGCTTCCTTATACACACTGAAAACTGTTGAAGGGATTATCATTTTTTCCTCTTTTAATACTTCAAAGACTGTTGCTTTTTATTAGCGCCGCATGTAGACTTTTTATATTTTTATAATTGCTTATCAACAAATAGTGCTAGCTGCTTCCTCTCCCAATATTAGTACCCTTTTCAGTAGCGCAGATACCTACCTGTTTTTATTTGGTATTTGATCACTGATGGGGCTTTTATTTTTTGTGCAACAAATAAAAAAAAGACCGAAAAGGTTTTCTTTGTTTCGGTTATAAAATGTTGTAAATAAGTAAGTTTTCTCCTTCACTGACGGGCACTGATGAGGCGGCACTGATAAGCACCTGGTCATCCATCCATGGTGTCTATCCCTGGTGGTCCTGGTGGCATCCCTGTTGGTCCAGTGTGGGCATCCACGGGGGGGCTGCGCTGATAAGTCTGTCAGGCGCAAGTGAGGAAAAGCTAATACACGGCTTTTCCTGTTTACACTGTGATCAGCTGTGATTAGACATGGCTGATCACGTGATAAAGAGCCTCTGTCAGAGGCTCTTTACTGAAATCGGTGTAGCGGTATGTCAGACTGACACGCCACACCACCAATCGGCGTGCGCCGGCAGTTATCCTGAAAGACGTCATCTAAGTCAGGATAACTGAACCACCGCCCGGCTGTCATTTTGCAATAGGCCAGGAAGGAAGTGGTTAAAAAAATAGTTGTTTGCCTTATTTTCATCATGTGCCATGTCTCAGCTGATCTCCTGCAGCCTCCTTTTAGCCACTGCATTATTGCATGTATGCATTCCAACAACTGCTGTTTACATTATTTATATACAATGTGTGTAGGTACAGGGCTCTTGTAGTTTCAAATAGGAGCATATGTGGCAGAGTGACAAAATGGGAGCACAGTTGAGTGACTGAGACAGAGCATGGTAATTCTGTAACAGAAAGCACCTAAATAAGGGACATCAGGAGTACCCGTTATTATTTTAATAAAAGCTACAAATTTAAAATATTAAAATTCACGTTAACATTTTATATATATTGCCCTAATTTTCCTTAACATACAACAAAAATATAATGCATCGAGTAAAGCTGCTTTCATTTTTAAGACTACATTATAAAATTGAGGGCTGGAATCCAGTTTGTATAAGCATAACCCTGCTTTCCTACATCTTTACACATTGTTTTTTTTTGTTTTGTTTTTTTCTATCATAATGCATTTTTCTAGGAAAGCTAGATTCCCTGCTGTACTCTATGAATTGTTGGCCACATTTCAAAGCCTTAGTCACATCCTATCACTGCATCCATAAGACTTGTATTATGCACTGTACATCATAAGATTCCTTCAGTTTACTTTTACATCATATTCATATTATGATTTTTGGTAAATAGCAATATAGCTGTTACATTTCATATCTTGTCAGTCTATAGAAATGCATTTTTGATACTTTTTGAAAAAATGGGCATATTCTTTATTTTATAAGCTATAACTATTCCAGTCTGTGAATAAAGAGCAAGTGAATCTGTCATGCCAGCACTGTGAATATTTTATATGGGATATAATTTTGAGTTTCTTTGAGGTGACAGACAAACAGCAGGAAGCCTCGAACATGTGTGCTATGGTATGCCTGAGAAAATAAATGAATAGAAGAGATCCAGGCTGGTGACCCACTTAGGCTGTCAATTAAACGTGACAGTAATGTTCCTTGTGAACTCAATCACAGCACCGACTTTTCTTCCAATCAAGCCATTTAGCCGTGCATTTAGATTATTTTTAAGCACTTCTTAGCAGTCGGATAATTAATCACTAAATCACCAATACTGACACAACAGAACAAGCTATACATTACAGCTGATTATTAGATCTTAAAGCCAAAGCTTTCGGCTTCACACATTGACACTGAGAATAAATAAATGAAGGTACAAGATGAATTCCAGAATCAAATTCCTAAGTGATTTTATAATTTTATTCTATTTTTGGCCAAAGCAGTGAGTAATTGGTTAGGTGTATTGTAGTATTTTTTTTTACAATTTTATGGTATTCAAAATAAAGTCATGCACTAATTTGTTGTGTATGCGTGTGTTTGTGTGTGCACAATATTCAATGTTGCACATTCACATGTATGTACACTATATAACCAAATGTTCCTTGAGGCTTGATCATCATATTCACACTTTTTGCCAAAAAGTTTCTGGACACCTGACCATCACATTTGATGCTTGCTGGACACCAGGCCATCATATGAGCTTGTTGGACATCCCATTTTAAAACTATGGCCATTAATATGGACCCCCCACCACCACTGCCACAATTAATCATCCATTGTGGCTTTCCATGAACGTTTTCTACAAGATTTTAGAATGTGCCTGTGGGAATTTTTACCCCTTCTGCCAAAAGAGCATTTATGAAGTCAGGTAATGAGTTGGAAAAAAGGACTGACTCTCAATTGACGTTCCAATACAGTCCAAAGTTGTTCAGTGGGGTTGAGGCCAGGGCTCTGTGCAGACCACATGAATTTATCCAAAACGTTTGCCATACCATGTGTTTAGGGACCTAGCTTTTTTTTACAGGAGCACAGTCATGCCATAACAGAAAAGTGCCTTCCCCAAACTGCTGCCGCAATTGTCTAAAGTTGTATCATTAATAGTACCCTTCACTGGAAACACATGAACTCAATTACTTGGAAGGCTACCACGATTTTTTGGTGATATGGTTTAGATGTGATGGTCTGGTGTCATATAACATTTGACCATCCAGTATAGTATATATCAATTTCAAAGATGACATGAATGTGGAAAACTTCAAAGTATACCAAAGCATTATTAATATTTACAGATGTGAGGAAAATACATGAATGACTAGGGATGCTGAAGATGATTAAAAACAAACCTATTTTTTTACCCTTTACAAATGTATGAGAAGTGTTCTATTGCTCCAGGTCATTAAATGGCTTGGAGAAGTTAGTCACATTATACTAGACTTGTTAAGTAACGTTGAAGACATTTCATAGCTTCCCCTAGCCAAATCTTCAGTTCCAATAAATGTCAGGAACATACCCCAGCATTTATACTGTATGCACACCGATAATACATATACCTTAATCCAATCACCTTAGAATTTGTAGATGTTGATTTTCAAATGTTGGAATGGAAGGTGTGTAGGAGCACTTGTATCTCACATTGTAGCCAACCTCTACATGGAGGATGTATAGAAGAGAGCCTTGAACTCCTTCAGGGAAATAGCACAAAGTCATTGGTTCAGGTATATGCATAATAAAAGGGTCAATCAAGGAGGGGGTGATTTAGACATTAGGGCTACAGGAAACCTACCCACATAAAACAGTATCTGCTTTAGGTCTCCCACCCTCCCAATGGAACACAGACTGGTTGTTATTAGAACTCTGCAACATCGAGCTGGGACGATAAATACAAACACAAGGGCTAATTTACGAAAGGCAAATAGATAATTCGCTTTTCAAGGGAAGATTCCCCAGAGCTTAGGGAATGATTTGAAGCCCTGCTGACTTCCACCATCCAATCATGCTGTTTTTTTTTTTTTAATTTCTCTTGACTGGGTATTCTTTCCAAAGTGAAATTTCACCACAATCACTAAGCTCTGGGGGGAATTTCTATGCAAGATGCAAATTCCCTTGAAAAGTGAACAGCCTTTTTACCTTCAGTAAATCAACTCCACAGATTCTCAACACAAAGAACACAGATATCTCAGGAGAGTTTTGGTAATTTTTGACTACCCAGGCTGGGTTTTTGTTGTCAAGCAAAAACACAGGACTTCAGAGTGCAGAAGCAAAACACACAGGGTGATATAGTCAAGCCATATGTAGCTAGAGTGTCAGAAAAACTTAAAGGGATCTTTAACAAAGTTTGCCTCCCTGTGTTCAAATCCAGGAATGCACCAAGTAACAAGCTTGTATATCCTAAAGATCCAACAGCCAAACACAAAAAAGTTATCTGGTATATACAGTGCAGTGTAGTGAGGATCGCAGACAGGACATTTTCAAATAGGGACACTAGTTCTGGTGATCTGGGGGTCCCCATGAGATTCTCTTAATTTGCAGAGATTTCCTCTCACTTTCTGTTTGGCTATGGGACAGGAAGTGAAGGTAAATCTCCCCACTAGGACAAAGATGGCAAAAAATAAACCTTAAAGGGGTTAAATCCCTCCCTTACTCTATCCATAATAAAGAAAAATGCCTATAGTTCTACTTTAACATTAAACAAGTATTTTTAACAATTGAGGGTAGGGTGGTGGCTAAGTTGCTAGAAATTGTGCCTTATGGCTCTGGTCCTAGTTACATAGTGAATAAATGAATGAATTGTATAGCACTACCTATGCGAACCCAATCGCCTCAGGGTGCTTTTTGGCACTGGTGTCCATCTGCGGTATAGCGCAGTCATTTACCACGTAGGGTCCCGACACGCTTACAAACACATACACATACACATACTAGGGCCAATTTTTTTAGACAGGATCTAATTAACCTACCAGCATGTCTTTGGAGTGTGGGAGGAAGCTGGAGTACCCGGAGGAAACCCGCGCAGGCACAGGGAGAACATGCAAACTCCAGGCAGATGGTGTCAGGATTTGAACTAGTGACCCTATTGCTGCTAGGGGAAAGTGCTAACCACTACACCACTGTGCTGCCCCATAAAGACACCAGTCCATCTAGTTCAACGTGTGTGCGTGTGCGCCATAACCATAACTACCATTTGCTATATACAAAGAATCACCGCTCCAAGGTAATGACTTCTCCCAAAACAGCTGTCTCCACAATCCCACAGGGTGCCGGCTCTGTTTGCAACAGGAACTGAAGTAGAAAAGATGTAGCTGGATAGCCGCACTCCAAATTATTCAACTTTATTTCCAAAAATGTAATAAAATCATAGCATCTAGGCTTGTGTACAGACTAACTGCACAGCTGCTGACATGTTTCACACCAAACACGGTGCTTAGTCATAGCTAATGAGCAGAATATACATACAGAGCTATAAGCTATATAGCTCTGTATGTATAGTCTGCTCATTAGCTATGACTAAGCACAGAGTTTGGTGTGAAACATGTCAGCAGCTGTGCAGTTAGTCTGTACACAAGCCTAGATGCTAAGAATTCATTAAATTTTTTGAAATAAAGTTGAATAATTTGGAGTGCGGCTATCCAGTTACATCTTTTCTACCATTTGCTATATGCTTGTACATTGCGTTCACTAAGAAAAACATTGAAACATTTTTATTTTATTTTATGTATGCTCCCCACTGACACCACCAGCTGCAGAAGGCAATTTCACATATTTACTTCTCTAACGGTAAAGAACCTCTTATGCAGTTTACGGTTAAACTGCTTCTTGTCTAACCTCATTGAGTGGCTGTGTGTCTTCTTAAGAAACCTAAGATTGAATAGTTTTCTCCCTATGCTAGAATCACCATTTAGATATTTGAATATTGTGATCATATCTCCTCTTTCGTGCCTCTTCTTCAGGGAGAATACATTTGGTGTTTGCAGCCACTCCTCATAACTGAGGTCCTTCAGCCCCCTTATAAGCGTTGTTGCCCTTCTCTGGACTTCTCTTGCCCTTCCAGCACATTCTTCCTGAGGACTGGTGACCAGAATTGGATGGCATACTCAAGATGTGATGGCATACTCAAGAGATTTTATCTCTTGAGCATATTCTGTTTTTAATGCATGCTAATAATCTGCTAGCTTTGCTTGATGCAGCTTGAAATTGCATGCTGTTGCTGAGCCCATGATCTACTAGGACCCCCAGATGCTTTTCCCTCCTTGATTCCCACCGAGATTTTCTCCCTAGCGAGTAACTTACATTAAAATGTTTAGCCCCCAAGTCCATTGCTTTGCATTTTTCAGTATTAAACCTCATTTGCTGTGTAGTTGACCACCCTTTTATTTTATTGTGGTCTTCTTGTAAAGTTATTATAGCCTGTTGTGAAGCTATTGTCCTGCTTACCTTTGTATCATCAGCAAATATTGAAATTGAACTATTTATACTAACTGCAATATCATTCATGAACACGTTAAACAGAATTGATCCCAGGATAGAGCCTAAGGGTACCCCACTTACAACTATAGACCCTTCAGAAGATATGCTATTCATCACCATCCTCTGGACATACAGGTACTTATACTGTCGTCAAGGCCAACAGACCTCAATTTGTAAATTAAGCGTTTATGGGGTACTGTATCAAATGTCTTGGTGAAATCTAAGTACACCGTGTAACTTACATTAAAATGTTTAGCCCCCAAGTCCATTGCTTTGCATTTTTCAGTATTAAACCTCATTTGCTGTGTAGTTGACCACCCTTTTATTTTATTGTGGTCTTCTTGTAAAGTTATTATAGCCTGTTGTGAAGCTATTGTCCTGCTTACCTTTGTATCATCAGCAAATATTGAAATTGAACTATTTATACTAACTGCAATATCATTCATGAACACGTTAAACAGAATTGATCCCAGGATAGAGCCTAAGGGTACCCCACTTACAACTATAGACCCTTCAGAAGATATGCTATTCATCACCATCCTCTGGACATACAGGTACTTATACTGTCGTCAAGGCCAACAGACCTCAATTTGTAAATTAAACGTTTATGGGGTACTGTATCAAATGTCTTGGTGAAATCTAAGTACACCATGTCTGCAGGCCTTCCTTTATCCAAATTACAGGTTACTTCCTCATAGAATGTTAACAGGTTGGTCTGGCAAGAACTGTATTTTATACATTCATGCTGGTTACTAGTAACTCTACTCTTTTCAAAAGCGAATTCTTGGATATGGTCCCTTATCACCCCCTCCAATAGTTTACATAATATTGATGTTAGACTGACTAATCTGTAGTTTCTAGGTATATATCTTGGCCCATGTTTGCTTTTTAGTATCATGTATTATGTTGGGTTTCCTCACATGGTACCATTCCAGTCAGTAAGCTGTCCTTAGAAATTAGGAATACCAGTCTGCCTCTAACTTGGCTAAGTTCCTTTAAGACTTCGGATGTAAGCCATCTGGTTCTGGTGATATATTCACTTTAAGTTTTTCAAGTTTTTTGAACACTGGCTTCTGTTATCAACAAAGGTACATTCCAGACAATGTTAGTAACAACACCCTTCCTTTTAATTTGTAAAAACTGAGGAAAATAATATATTTAATACAGTTGCCTTCTCCCTGTCACTTTTGACCAACTTCCCTTGATCATCCTTTATGGGCTAATATGCTTTGACCTCACTTTTTTAACTGGTTGCTGCCTGCCCACTGTCAAATGACGGTGGGGTGGTGCGGCTCTTGTTCTGGGACGACGTCATATGATGGCGTCCCAGAACGACCGCTCTTGTGCGCCTGCGGGAGCGTGCAACGCGGCGACCGTGGCCGCGCCATGTTGCTAGGACATGGCGTGACCCTGATCTGTGGAAAGAGCCACGTCTGCGGCTCTTTAAGCATGTGATCGGCTGTGTCCAATCACAGCCGGTCACATGTAAACAACGAAGTGCTGGTAATAGGCGCTCCTCGCCCCACACTGACAGAGTGTGAGGAGAGGAAAGCCGATCAGCGGCATCTCCTCACAGGGGGACATTTAGGAATGTAATCAGGGCACTGATGATTACAATAGTGAAAAAACAGTGTAATAAATCAGTGCTCACCAATACCCACTAATGCCAGCAATCAGTGCCCACCAGTGGCAGCAATCAGTGCCCACAAGTTCCACCAATCAGTGCCCATTAGTGATGCCAGTCAGTGCTGGCAATCAGTGCCACCTATCAGTGCTGCCCATCAATGCCCATCACTGCAGTCAATCAATGCCCATCAGTGTCGCCCATCAGTGCCACCCATCAATGCCCATCAGTGTCCATCAGTACCGCCTATCCATGCCGCATATCAGTGCCCATGAGTTCCGCCTATCAGTGCCCATGAGTGCCGCCTTTTAGTGCCCACCAGTGCCGCCTATCAGTGCCTATCAGTGCTGCCAAACAGTGCCCATAGGTGCCGCCTAACAGTGCTCATCAGTGCCACATATCAGTGCCACCTATCAGTGCCCATAAGTACGGCATATTAGTGCCTCCTAATAAGTGTCCATAAGTGCCGCCTCATCAGTGCCCATAAGTGCCACCTCATCAATGCCCACCAGTTGTGCCGCCTAATCAGCGCACATCAGTGAAGATGAAAAATTAATTCGTTACAAAATTTACTGACAGCAAAAAAATGAAAAACATTTATTTTTCAAAATTTTTGGTCTTTTTTTTTTTTTTTTTAATAAAAAAACCCAGCAGTGATTAAATACCACCAAAAGAAAGCTCTATTTGTGTGAAGAAAATGATAAAATATGTGTTTGGGTACAGTATAGCATGACCGCGCAATTGTCATTCAAATTGTGACAGCGCTGAAAGCTGAAAAATGGCTTGGGCACGAAGGGGGTGTAAGTGCACGGTAGGCAAGTGGTTAATAATAATATATTTGAAGAATTTGGGGGGATTTTTTTTAACTCTCCTTTGCTAGTGGGGAAAAGGAACCACCGCTCCAGGATAGCCCTTCAGGGCGAATGCTCTTCTTCCTATCAAGGAGCCCCAGGTGCTGGCTGATACATACACAATAGGCAGGAAGTAGCAGAAAAACTCTGGATAGCCGCACACCGGAAAAAGATAAAATCATGTGTTGTTTATTTAAAATCAAGGATCACATCACATCTAATGGTCCACAGCAAAGAAAAAAGGGTACAAAAACTGACGCGTTTCGCACTAGAATCAGTGCTTACGAGTAAGAACTGATTCTAGTGCGAAACGCGCCAGTTTTTGTACCCTTTTTTCCTTTGCTGTGGACTATTAGATGTGATGTGATCCTTGATTTTAAATAAACAACACAGGATTTTATATCAGGAGTTCCACCTGCCCATAAACTGCCTGATTTGTGACATGACCACCAGGTGGAACTCAACTTTGGCAATGCTGCAGCGGCTGCAAATGCAGCATAGGGCCGTCAACAAGTACCTGTGTGAGTATGGCACAACAACAAGCTCAGGCCGACTCTGCTTTTTTTTGGCTGCTCGTAAAGGATGCATGCACTGTACCGTCGCCATTTGAGGAGGCCACAAGGATAGTGAGCCGTGGCAATGCTTGCATCAGTGACACAGTGACTTCCTTTCCTCTCAAGGCCCACTTTATGCAGACACCATTGTTCCTATGCCACAGAGCACTTAAGAGGAGAGAGAGGAGGAGGAGGATTCTGGCAGTTTCTGGCAGTTTCTGAGGCATTGAAGTAGAGGAAGACATACGTCAAACAGTAAGAGATGGTTTTCCATCCCCAGAACCCTTGGGAGCAGTACATGCTTAGCTAAGAATTACAGTTTCTGGAGGAGGCAGTTCCAGAAACTGTAATCCTCAGTGACCCCCAGGGATTCTGCTTCTCATGCCTCTACAAATTTGCAGTGCATGGGCTGACTCATGTTTCAAAGCCTGCAAAAGGACCCAAGAATATGTGGTGTAAAGGTAAAGGATGAATATTGGTTGGCAACCCTCCTTGACCACCGTTATAAGGGGAAAGTCTCAGAACTCATCCCGTCCCAACAGAGAGTGCACAAGATGAAGTCTCTTGAGGACACCTTAAAGGGAACTTTATTGAACACTTTTCCCGTAGGTTACAGTGTAGTGGAAAACATAGTTTTGAGGCTTCTGTTGGTCAAGAGAGGAGCAGTGGAGAAGGCAGGCTCCTAGGTGATGCATTTCTTAATTTATTTAGTCCTCGCCGCCCTGGGTTGTCAGCTTCCACTTCCCATCAGCAGCGTCTGCATTACATGGTGGATGATTATCTAGGGGCTAAAACAGAGATGGAGAGCTTTCCAGTCAACGATCCACTGGCTTACTGGGTCATAAGAATAGACCAGTGGGCAGAACTTGCATCCAGCATGCTTTCCGAATGGGTATTCAGTGCTGCTGGAGGTTTTGTTACTGATCATAGAACACGCTTGTCCACGGTCTCCGTGGACCGTCTGACTTTTATCAAAATTAATAAATTCTGCATTACCAGCAGCTATGAAGCCCCTGATGCCAATGTCACTGATAAAGTGTTTTTGGGATGTGGAATCTCTGCAGGACTTCTAGGCTGCCTAGTGTTGTGGATGTTGATTTCATCTGGAATAAATTTTTTGGTGTAGGTTTCATGGGCACAATTAACACCAAAAGAACAATTTTTCCACACCTGTTTGACAGGGACTGTCAAGGGAAATATCACGATACACATACCATGTCACACATGTTACACATGCATTGTTGTTTGTTTTCCTTGAATAAATTTGTCCCTACCTCACTCCATAACTAGGAGCTGCTGTGTACGGTTAGTCACACCCTCTTTTCAATATGCATCTTTAGTTTTTGTTCTGACCACATACTTTGCTGGAGCCAGACATATTATGATTTTTGACCTATCTGATGTTCATCTGTAAACATCTGCACACATTTTAGATTTAAGCTTTCTACCATCTGCCAGGAGAAATTTCCATCTCACCACAACTCGATTAGTTATAGATTGGAGAATCATAACAGTCAAAAATCCTTTCATTGCCCCAGTCAAAAAATCTTTTTTAAAGCTCTGGAATATATTGTTAGATGTGATTTGGATTCCGAATATTCGGCAGCTTCGGACAGTGCAGTCATTGCCAAACACGCCAGTACATGCCTGCAAGCTAACTACAGCACAGCATCTTACAGTCTACAATACCAACCCTACAGTTGATTGCCTAATAGGGCTGGTATACAAGTCAGTTCTGCATTATACATCTGTAGCGCTGACATCCTTGCATATTGATGTGTGTTTGCATACTTTAATACAAAGTCTATGGACATTGCTATGGTTCAGTACTTGGAACCATCTAGTGACCAAATACTGGTAATGCACTTGTATATTATTACCTCAGAACAAGCACAAACGACTAAGACAGGAAATGACTGGTGTTTTGATGAGAAGGTTGACCCCTTTTACCCAGGAGGCTCAGTGACCTACCCATGAACACTCTCTCAAGCAGTGCATGCTGGGTAGGAGATAAAAGGAACCCGAGCGGCCATCTTAGCTCTCTTGGGATCTCGTGGCCTGCCTGTGAGGATCTGTGCAGAGGTTTCCCTGAGACAGCGACTCACAGTCATTGCGGAGCGCAACCCCGCTTGTTTTGTACAAGTGATCTGGCGGTGCCTGAGAGACAGTGACCAGATTGAAGATCCAGAGGCACACATCTGAGCATCGGAGGATCGGGCTCACCCAGCGGAGCGGAACGGAGTGACCGGCCCAGCTGTCGTAGAAGCAAGCTGCAGTCGCCGGACCAAAGTTACTACACGGGGCTCCGATCCAGTTGGTGAGCGGGTTACGGCCCACAGTTTGTTAACTTTCACACACAGTTAGACTCACATACAGGCCTCACTGGAATTTGTAGTTCCCAGAGGGGGAACCGAGCAACTGACACTGAGCAGGCTTGAGGCCTATCTACTCTGATGCCTCAAGCATTGTAATATAGTTGTTGGAGTTACACCAGGAGCAATTTTACCTAAATTTAACTTACCATAAACTGTGGATTACAAACCATAAGGAGTTACTCTAGCTAGCGAAGAAAGAAGATCACGGACTAAGTTACTTTCAGTGAGATCTCATGTCTAGTCCTTAAAGTAGGGGGAGCTCCCAGGTATAGATGCAAATATATACATCGTTTTAAATTATTCATATTGAAATTCATTGTGCTGTCGTCTTCTGTTGAGATGACAGCATAATGTAATCGCCTTTCTGAATATTTTGCAGTAAAATATTATTTTGATTAAGTATTCAGTTGTGTGGCGTATTTTTTTCCCCACTAGGTGGAGCCAGTGGAACCTGAGGTTACAATACAGGTACTTTGCATTGTTTTATATTGTATTGTATTGCATTGCACCACAGCTGTGCCAAGGGTATTGAGCCAAGTTAGTGGGGTTTATTAGTAGATTGCAGGCCCAAATCAAACCAGCAGCTCCTTCGGGGGTCAGTGCTACATGTGGGGGCTCGTCCGGGATTCTGTCACTCTACAAGCAAGCCCGCTCCTTGGCGTTACCATGGACCCCATCAAAGTAGTCCAATGGTGTGAAGCAGAAGGGACGCGCTCAGAAGCGACTGGGGAGAGAACCAAATTAAAGAGGTGGTACAAACCTTGTCCCCGGACAGAAAGGCTTATGTGGTCGCAGTGAGACCAGACCATGGGACCGGCTGCACCTACGCACTGATAGAGTGGGGACAGGATGTCCCCGAAAACTTCCACGGTGCCAGTGTAAAATTGTCTGAAAAGACAGAGTTTCACCTGACACACCCCAGTCAGAAGCACTTAGAACCCTTAGATAGGAAAGCAGGGGCTTCTGTTAAATCACAGGCAGAGCAACAGCTGGCTGATCTAAAACGACTGTACAATAACATACAGAAGAGGTTTCAGGAGACCTCCAGTCTGATAGCTGAACTCATTAATGGGTTATGTGTCGCTTTGAAAGATCAGAAAGATGGCCAGATAACGCCCAACCCTGGGAAGGTGCTGAAGAAACGTACAAGAAGTAACCATCCTGAAAGACTTCCGCATTGACAGCCAGATAGGAGAAAAAGGGCAGAAGGACAAACTGTCCTACACCAGCCTCCTACACCAAATATTATTGGGGCTACAGAAAGGATATCTGGAATTTGAAATTAGAGAGGCTGTAATCCATGCCATCAGCCTAGGTTCAAGTGTCAGGGGCATGTTAGAGAGGAAGAGTGGATTGACCTTGAATCAGCTAAAAGTGATACTGAAGAGCTATTATGAGGAGGAAGATGCAGCTGAGCTATTTCATCGACTGATAAATATGACACAGGATAGTAGAGAGACTCCTCAGAACTTTCTATTCCGAGCCATTGAGCTCAAGGACCACCTGTTGTCCGCATCAAAGAAAGAAGGAATTGAAGAGCACTTTGGGGCCGAGCTAGTTCAAAGGAAATTCTGGAGATGATGACAATGTTGATGACTCGTTTGGTGAACCCCCAGACAGAAGAAGTCTCGCCACCCAAGGCTCAGGAGACCCCTACCACTAACCACCTTATGAAACCAGTACAGAAAATCTGCTTTAAATGTGGAGGAGTAGGACATCTCAGACGAGTGTGCCCAAGCCCTGTAGCTGAGACAAAGTCCTAACAGCCGGAGGAAAACTTCTGAGGGCCCCACTGAAGGAGTCAACTGGGCGCCCGGTTGCCATAGCTAACTCCACACCGACTCCTATGCCTCAAACCTCTGGGGGCACCAAGAAGCCAAGACTGAAGACAAAGAGGCCTCCAAAACCAAAGGCGAAAGTACAAGCCACCAAGCAGGCCAAAGGTACCACATTCAGTGGGTTTCCCCCCAAGCTAGTGGGACCCTCCCCAATTGTCCTCATCCAAGTAGAGGGGATTTATACAAAAGCTTTGCTGGACACTGGAGCCCAAGTGACCTTGCTCTACAGGGATTTCTACGACAGGCATCTCAAGCACCTGCCGTTACAGAAATTGGAGGAGCTGAAGATATGGGGGTTAGGCACTCAGAACTTCCCAAATGATAGTTACCTGCCGGTCAGGCTCACCTTTGACCCAAGTACAGCAGGAGAGGCTGAGACTTTCAACACCTTGGTCATGGTGTGCCTTTGCCCCCCGGGGGTTGAAAAAGCTCCCTCATCATTGGGACGAACACTGACTTAGTAAGGAGGCTACTTGCACCGCTTGTGCTGCAGAAGAGGACCCTCCCTGCTAAAATACATCCAATGTTGGCCCAGATATACCATGGGAGAGTGCTCTGGGGTGCGTGTTATGAAGAAAGTGGCTCGAGGTGCCATAGCGCCACTCTGGCTCTGTCCTGGAGCAGAGTTGGCGTGGCGGTGATGAGTTGTGTGGTGGTGGAAGGGGTAGCAGCGGAGGGTGCTTCAGGCTGGGGCAACCTGGGTAAAGTCGGAAGGAGATGTCCGTTGAAAAACTGAAGAGTTAAAGTAAAAAAAGTTTAGACTAAAATTTAAAAGTTTGTAAGTCTTAAAGTTAGTAGAATTCTATGTCCTTTTTTCTGTCCAGGGTGTAGCAAGATGGCCGCTGACACTTCTATGTCCTTTTGGCTGGTCCGGGTGTAGCAAGATGGCCGTCGTCAGCACAGGAGGCCGTAAGATGGCAAACAGCCAGATTTATCCAGAAATCACTCAAAGACTCACAAATACAGAGCAGGACCAGAGCAGGGGATGCTGATGTACCATCTGTGTAAGTAGGAATGCTCTCTAAGCCAGCAGGTGTAAGGACGGTGCTAGATTGAGGCACAGGAGGCCAGCAGACCACTACTGAGTGGGGCTGATGGCAGCCAGGTAATCCAGCAGGCAGGCTGAAAAATATAGGTAATGACCTGAGCAGGGCTCCTCTCTCTCTCTCTCTCTCCAGCACATTACTTCACCTCAGGCACAGCTAGCACATGGTTAGGCCTAACTCTGGTTCCAGCCAGGCCTTGTAGAAATGCCCTTTGCAGGTAGGGTAGGCGGGCCCCTGTGGTGAAGCCAGAAAAGGTTAAATTGTTTAAATGCTAGCTGTCCTTGGAGGACTACTGATCTCAGCCAGTCCTCTCCATGCCCTGCCAGCCATCCTAGCTACAATTACCTGAATCCACTGTCCATGGCATCACAGTCTCTTCCGCTGGCTATACATCCATCTCAGATTGCACACTCCCTGTCTGCTCCGGCATGCCTCCCCAGCTCTCCCAACTAGGCCTGCTACTCACCGACACCTGGTGGATCCCTGGTAGTACCTTCCACTGTCCTCTCCTTCTACTGGTCAGAACACCCCTGTGGTACCTTTCACTCCTGAGCTCCAGGCCCAAGGTCACCCCCTCCAGACTGGGAAGTTCCCTCAAAGGCCCCCAACAGCTAGTACTCCATCTTTGAGGTTCTTCCACCTGACAACTCCTCCCCAGCTAGGCTGACCCTGGGTATTTCAAAGAGGCCTGCCCCCTGACAATCCTAGTTGGGGATTGGTCAGGGCTCCATGAGACACCCCAGACAGCCCCTCCCCACATCCCCTCCTCCCTTCTAGAATCCTCTAGAAGTAAGAGGGAGGTGACAGAAAGGTAATGCTGTCTGTGATTTACCAGCCTACTCTGAGCCTCTCCCAGCCCACACAGATCCCAGCCCACACAGATCAATAGAAAAAAACACATTTCTAATCATTGAATTTGCTTCAGCCTAGAAACATGATAACTAAGCTTATGTGTCAAACTTAACTTGTCAAAGTTAATCCAGAAGTAGAACATTTGTTCTACAAAAATCCAGACATTGAGATGGTACTTCAAAAAGTCGTTTTATATATTGATATTTATATTTTTTCCACATAATTGAACACAATTTTATTGGTTTAAGGCCAGCATTTTTTTTAAATAGGAACAGGTAGAGAGAGGAAATCTTCCAAAGGGGACAGGGGCAAAGGCCAGCTATTGACTGATGTCACCGAGCCAGTCCAAGCCCTGCAGGGATCCTAACAATGTTGGGATCCACCCAGGTGCCTAACCACCAGCGCACTGAAAGCCATCCTCTTCCCAACCCAGGGCTCCAGTGAGAGCTGGAGGGGCAGAGCAGAGAGTGAGTAACTGTGAGTCATCACTCTCTGCTCAGAGAAGACCAAGAACTGTATACCCTTCTCCTTTAACCCCAGCCATCTACATTTCTTACTTGCTAAAGCTGTCAGCACTGCTTCTAATAATACAATTTATTTATTTATTTTTTTTTTATTTTTTTTACTTTCAAAGGAGCTTTATTAGTGAATAAAGAGTAACAATAAGACAAAGTATCACCCGCGCAGGGGTGTAGTAAGGTATAAATCAGAAAGATGACATATGTCAAAGTTTTTACTATGCGAACAAAGCATAGGTCATCAACCTTATGTGAGACAGGTATAAAGGATAACTTTCGATAGTTTGTTGATGTTTCAAATTAAACGTATAACAAAACATAACATATAACAAAACAAAACTAATGTGTCATACACTGTGCAATATGACGTTTTCAAAGTACTGAAAATCCGTGTTGTGTTAAATATCGATCAAAAGGAGAGTCAATGTACAGAACATAATAAGGCTAGATATGAGAACTGTTCCTCTGACCCTCGGTCACCCCATCTGGGTGCAAACTGTGACCGGGGGGGGAGAAACAGGTCTCTAGTCTCTGTTGTTCAAGCCCCAGATGTAAGTAAGTGAGTAGAATACCAATTGAGGTCTAGGTGTCTATTATGCCCTGTCTGTGCCATTCTTACCGAAAAGAGACAAGAGATGTAGATGTAGGAAACCGATGTTGTCGATCCTCCAGAGAGTTCCAGGCCTCCCACACCAACTATTTTATACTCGCTATGGAACAGTGAATGCGCCAGGTACAATTGGTCAGAGCAACAGAAGCGAACATATAATATACTGCATCATTATTTCTGAGCTTTGTCAGTTACTTTTTCATACCAGATGGACCATAGATACCACTCTGCTTGTTTGGAGCCAAGACAGCCTTTGCTTGACGCAAATAAACATTCATAGTTGCTATGTAGCTGGGTAGTAGATATGACTTCTGAACAAGACGGACTCAATTTAGAACGCCAGTTGCATGTAATAGTTAATTTAGCTGCTAGTAATATATGTATGATTGTGCCTCTGATTGGATAGGGGAATTGTTCAATTCCTATATTTAATATAGCGAGTTCCGGAGAGGGATTAATCTGAATATGAGTCACCTGTTGAATTAGGTTGAAAACATCGGACCAATATTGAGTGAGAAATCTACATGACCACAGGGTGTGTAGGAGTGAGCCGTGGGATCCACATTCTCTCCAACATAAAGGTGAATTGGAGGGATCTATTATGTGTAGGATATGTGGGGTTCGGTACCATCTGAAGGCAATCTTATAGGATAATTCCCATAAATTGGTTGATTTAGTTGCTTTGTATGGTGCGTTTAAGGCCTCTATCCATTGCTCATCTGAGAATTGTGTGCCTAATTCTGTCTCCCATTTGATCTGAGGATGGGCTTTGGTGAAGGATGTTTTATTTTTTAACGTTTGGTAGAAAAGTGATATACCTTTAACGTGTGGTTGGTCCTTGAACCAGAAATTTGACAGGTGGATAGGAATCTTTTGGAAGATCGTATGTGAATGAATTAGACAATGTGTGATTCTAAGGTATTGGTAGTACTCCTTATTTGGGAAATTGAACTCCTGTTGAAGTGATGGGAAGGATTTCAATGCTTCATCTGCATAAAGGTCTGAAACCAGTGTGATGCCTCGCTTTGTCCAGGTTGAAACATTGATATCATGTGTTAGAAGGGGGATCACGGTAATTGGGATGGGAATTGGTGTTAAGGAGCCCCTGTGTGGTGTCTTAAAGATCAAATGGTGGAAGGCCGACCTAGATGCTAATATAGTAGGGGATAGGTGTGTATATTTTTGGCGTTTGTGAAGTGAGCTGAGAATCCAGCTGTGTAGGTTTTCGCCTGGGACTTGTGAGTTTTCTAGATTTCTCCACAGGTTCTGTGGGTGAGGTTTGAACCATGCTTTTAATTGTGCTAACAGTGCAGCTATGTAATAATCCCTGAGATCGGGGAGTCCCATACCACCAGCCGTTTTATGTTTGATGAGTGTAGCGTGGGAGCATCTTGCTTTCTTTCCCTGCCATATAAAGTTGTTTAACACCATTTGTAGTTTATGGAAGTATGAAGTAGGTATTGGGATGGGTAGGGTGAGGAAGAGATATAACAGCTGTGGAAGCTTAAGCATCTTGAAAGACGCCAATCTGCCCATCCATGATAGTGTTACTTTAGCAAGCTGTGTTAATTCAGGTTGCAGGGATTGGAGGTAGGGAATGAAGTTTTCTTGAAACAAGGATTTAGGATTAGCCGTAAGTTGTATACCGAGGTATTTTATAGATTTTTCTGCCCAGAGAAATGGGAAACGGTCAGCTAGGAACGCCTGAGTTGATATAGGTATATTAAGTCCTAGGATGTGGGATTTGGATTCGTTAATTTTATAATAGGAGATAGAGCTAAACTCTTGTAGAACAGAACACACAGCATCTAGAGAAGTTTGTGGGTCTGATAGCATAAGAATTATGTCATCCGCAAAAAGGTTAAGTTTGTGTTCGTCAGTGCCAATTTTTATTCCTACTATATTGGGTTGGGAACGGATCTTGTGGGCTAAAGGTTCCATAAGGAGGTTGAATATCAACGGGGAAAGGGGGCAGCCTTGGCGGGTTCCGTTTGTTATAGGGAAAGTGGAGGAGAGCATTGCTGAGCAATAAACTTGGGCTGAGGGTTTGGAGTACAGAGCCATTATAGCAGAGAGGATATGACCTTGGAAACCAAATTTTTGAAGGGTCTGCTGGAGATATGACCAGTGAATTCTATCAAATGCCTTCTCTGCATCTAGTGCTAGAAGCAGAGAAGGCACTTTCTGATTGTTGGTGTGGTGAATGATGTTTATTAAACGCCTAGTAGCGTCTACTGTTTGTCTCCCTTTGGTGAACCCTGATTGGTCCGGGTGAATTAGTGTGGGGAGTATATCAATAATTCTATTCGCTATCACTTTGGCATAGAGTTTCAAATCATGGTTCAGTAGAGATATGGGGCGGAAATTCTGAGGTGAAGAGGCTTCCTTACCTGGCTTAGGCAATGTAATAATCAAGGCTTTTAACATATCATCTGGGAATGAGGAAGAGATTGCAGCCGCATTGAATACCGAGGTTAGAGGATCCATTAAAATAGTCGTGAATTGTTTGTAATATTCGGTAACAAAGCCATCAGGCCCTGGAGCTTTGTTGTTAGGAAGGAGTTTGATAGCTCTTGCTATTTCCTGATTGGTGAATGGGGAGTTTAAAGTTTCAAGTTGAGGAGAGGACAGAGTGGGAAGGTTGATAGATTGTAGGAAGGTCTTTATATCAGAGGGCGTGGGATGCTTAGTGCCCGGGTCATTTTCCAAATTATACAAAGAGCTGTAATATGCACTGAATGCATTAGCTATCTCTTGGGGGTTAATCAATTTTTCTTTGGTGAACGGATGGTACAGGAAGGGGATGGATGCTTTAGAACGTGCCCCTTTAACTTGTTTGGCTAGGAGTTTTCCCGCTTTATTGCCAGTGGCATAAAGGGTAGATTTGAATCGTTTGTGGTTGAATTCGAATTGTTCCAATAGTATGGAGCGAAGTTCCAGGCGGAGCTGGCCCAATTTGGTCTTTAAGTGGTTGGATGCTTTATGTTTGTTTAAAGCGTCCAGATCATTAATTTCTTTAATAAGGGTATCAATGCGTTGCGATCTCTTTCTCTTAGCCCTAGAGCTCTGTTGGATGAAAATGCCCCGCATAAAGGCTTTATGGGCTGCCCATAATGTGGTTGGATTAGAGACTGAGTCCTTATTAGTGGTGAAGAACTGTTCCAGGTGGTCTTTTATGATGGTACGGTATGGATCTTTCTGGAGAATGTGTGTGTTCATCCGCCAAAGGAAGGTCGGTGAGTGGTGGGGTGAGTCTGCGAAGGTAATACTCACTGGAGAGTGGTCTGACCACGTTATCGTGTGAATGTGTGAGGCTGAGATTTTTTGAAGTGTCCATTGGTCGGTTAAGAATAAGTCTATTCTGGAATATGAGTTGTGACACGGTGAGAAGAAAGTAAAGTCGCGTTCTGACGCGTGTTGGCATCTCCATATATCTTGTAGCTGAAATTCTTGCAGGAGAGGACCCAAGGAGCTGTTACGTCGTCTAGACGGGATGGAGGAGTCCAAACTGGAATCCGGGGTTAAGTTGAAATCTCCACACCAGAGAAGAGCGCCTTGTTGGACACTATCGATTTTTCTTTTGAGCTTCCTCAAGAAACTGATTTGGTGAACGTTTGGTGCGTATACGTTTACTATAGTAAACAAGGAGTTGTTCAGGGAGCACACTAGGATAATATAACGACCGTTATCGTCTAGTACCTTGTTATGCAGTTCGAAGGTTAAAGAAGAATTTACTGCTGTTAGTACTCCTCTTTTCTTAGAATTCGTGCTTGCTGTGAAGATATGTGGGAATTGGTTATTGGAGCATTTCGGAGGAGATGAAGCTGTGAAGTGCGTCTCCTGTACGCAAAGAATGTCGCATTGGTAGTCTTTAGCTAGTTTCCAGAGGGAAGACCTTTTTACCGGATGGTTGAGGCCTTTTGCGTTTATGGATAGAAATTTGATAGCCATTTAGAGTCTCTGCTGTTGGTAAGTAGAGGGTCAGTAGAAGCCTCTGTGAGTATCGTTACTAAAAGGTATAACCTTTGCGTTGCTTGTATGCTGGATTAGTCTAGAAATTATAGGCAGCAGTGATGACACAAAACCAAAAACAAACAAATAATTAAAAAAAATTAAAAAAATAATGTCAAACCAACGCTAGGATAAGCGAGGCGTAACTTGTTTGCCAAGTGGCCGAGCAGACGGCCTTGTAGGAAAGTGCTATGCACTTACTTGGCTGTTTTGTGGGGAAAAAGTTCAAGTGGCTTAGTCAGCGTCATGTGAGGTACCGGGACATAAGTGACAGCGTAGTAGGACCCCGTTCAGCGGTTGGAGGAGTAGTGAGGGCGCTGAGTGGGTTGAATGTCCGAATTTTGGACATATTGCCTACGATTCTCAGGTGATGGATTTGTGTTTTCGGGGATTATTCCCCAGGAGCGGAGATATTGCAAGCCTTCCGTTAGGTTGGAGGCTGTGACCTTAGCCCCTTTGTAGGTGATCAAAAGCTTAGCAGGATTTATCCATTTGTATGGCAAATTATGGTTCCTCAGTGCTTTGGTAACCGTATTCAGATCCCTACGCAGCTGTAGAGTATACTGCGATAGATCAGCGAATATTTGTAGATGTGAATACGGATCAGGTAGAGTCTTCTCGCTCCTGGCGGTCTGCATAATTTGCTCCTTGACGTGGTAGAAGTGTATGCGTAAGATCACATCGCGTGGGATCGTGTCAGGCAGGGATGGCGGTTTCGGCAAACGGTGGATACGATCTATTATCATTTCCATGTTTTTTAGATTGGGCAGTAGTGTTTTGAATAGCCCTTTAGCATAGTTTGATAGCTCATGAGGTTGCACTGTTTCCGCTATTCCTCTAAGTTTGATATTATTGCGACGTGATCTGTCTTCCAAATCCGCCAATTTGCGCTTGATCCATGCGTGATCTTCTAAATTATCTTCATGTCCGTCAACGAGATCGTTTACAGTCGCTGCGAATCCCCCCATTTGATTCTTGATGTGCGATACTCTGCCAGTGACTGAGGATATATCTGCATGCAGGCGGTGCATTATTGACAGCATATCAGTTTGCATAGAATTTCTGAGGGTGGACAGCATGTCCTTAAGGGTTGTATCCAGGATAGGTTGGTTATTGGTAGGAAAACTGGCAAATGGGTCAGGTGCACTGCAAGGGTTAATAGATTGTAAAATGTTCAGGCTCACCTCAGATGCTGCTATGCCCTCTGTGTCCAGTCTCATTCTAGCTTTAGCAGGACTGCCTGTCTGTGGAGTGCCTGGATATGAGGAATTCAGGGTCTGATCACCGCTGGAGAGCTCCATAAAACCCTCCTCGCTGTCCCCAGCATTGTGGCTCTGTGAGGCTGATGGCTGTGAGGGGAGACATGCAGGCGCTGCAGCCGCGGCGCCATCTTGGATTTTTCCGGCGGCCGGCTGATTCAAATAGGCCGTTATTTTCTGGGGATGTCTGTCCCCTTTTCTTTTGGCTGACATTCTGCCACACTGCAGGGGGGTAAGTAGAAGCCCTGGGTGCCGTTTTTTTTGAAAAACGAGGTCCCGATGCGCTGGTATGAGTCGCTGAATCCCGGGTTCTCACAGCGCTCAGTGAAGAACGTCCATGCTGCACGGAAGTCGGCCACGCCCCCCTAATAATACAATTTAAAGAGGAAGTTAACCCAGAAAAAAAAAAAAAATAAAAATAAACCCTGCAAGGCAAAGGCATAATGAGCTCGTATACATAGCATACTAGCTCATTATGAATTACTTACCTAAGATCGAAGCCCTCGAAGCGGTCCTCATTCTTCATCTCTGCCGCTGCCATGTATCCTGGAGTGACTTCCGGGTTTCGCGGCTCCGGCTCTGTGATTGGCCGGAGCCGCGATGACGTCACTTCGGCACATGCGCACGGGAACCGTCAGTAACGACATGTCCGCCTTCACTTGCGGCGCCTGCGCTGTGCCCTTTTTTTGTAAAATATCTCCTTAACCGTGTAGGTTGAGGATATATTTCTTGGACCTACAGGTAAGCCTTAATCTAGGCTTACCTGTAGGTCAAAGTGGTCTGTAAGGTTTACAACCACTTTGAAAAGATCAAGGTGGATATTTTATTCATCACAAGTTCACTCCTTGGTAATTGAAAATCTTCAGCATGCAACAGCTGGAGCAAATCTAAACTAGAAAACAGCAGAAGCAAGTCAGAAGCAATTCAAAAGACAGAACCAACCAACGTGCAAGCTACTGCCCCTGAACGTAAATGAAAGCATGTTGCATTTGTCACTAAATCTAAGCATGATATAGTGGAGGGGTGGGTACAGAGTAAGACTGTATAAGTGAGCCAGGTATTAGATTTGCATGCCAGCTGCTTTCCTATTGCAAGGAATGTAAATAAAAGTGTTAATTGGTTATATTTAGTGATTTCAACAGCTCCTCATTTTATAAACAATATTCTGCTTTTTAATTAGTTTGGAACTCTCTCCAGTGTATTTAGAAAAGTAGAATATTGTTTGTAAAATGAGGAGCTGTTGAAATCACTAAATATAACCAATTAACACTTTTACTTATTTTCTATGGAATTAAGGGCACCTAATATGGAAATTAGCAGCTCTTCAGCCTTAGAGTCCTGGAAGATTGATAATTTGTGCCTGTGCCCAGCCCATCTACTACATTATGCAGATGGCACAGTAGGAAAAGGTTACATTGCACCATGGAAGCTAAGGGTTTTCCAGCATCTGAGCTATTTAGCAGTCATACACACACGGGAAAGGGTGGACACACTTAGGAACTAAATTCTACTTTTCTGTGCTCTTTAAGTACAATTGCAACCCTTTTAAAAGGGCATGGGCTGTGTTCATTGTGAATTGGCAGGAGGAGAGGGAGGCGGAGGCAGAATCATAGTGCTTGAGCCCTTTTATGAAAATAAGAGAAGCAGTAAAATTCATCCCCTGCAGCCAACAGGAATAGACCCTCCCAGCAACAATAGATTTCCCCAAACAACAATGGACTCCTGCAAATAAATATCACCCCAGCAACAATAACCGATCTCCCAGCATCAATAGACCACCATGCAAAAATAGATCCCCTCCAGCAACAATAACAGCCAGCATCAATAGACCCTCCAGTACATCCCAATACCCCTTTCCATTACATACAATACATTTGGTACTGGATGTGCCGGATGTGTTCTCCTGGGTTCCTGCTGAAAAAAAGCCCTTCAGTAAAGTATAACTGCTTGAAACCCAGTAAGTTTGATGTGCCTCATGTTCCCCATGACTAGACTCTGGGGGACAAAGTGAAACACGTTGGGGGCATGGCCTGGTCGGTGTCCAGGCTGAGGTTGCCACTCCATTCATTGCAGCAGGACATCATAGATATGCGACTTCCAGGAGTCACTCTTCCTTCCTTGAAGTTTGTGCCTGTTAGGTTAAGAAAATTGGATTCTGCCTGATAAAGTACTGAAGAAAAATATGATTCTTGCAGCAGAAAGGTTATAAAGTCTTGTGTTCATGTAGAAATAATACACTTTGGTGTATTCATTGTCTCTGCACTTGCTCTAAAGAACGACTTACGGTGGATGGATTTTTAGAGGGCATTTGGCGAGGAGGTTTTAAGTCACCTCTTCACCACCTGTTTTAACCCCTAAAAGACTGCATTGCACACGGATGTGAGGGGGGAGGGGCTGCGCACAAACCGCTCCACAACCGTGTGCAATGAACACAGATGTGGGGTGGTTGTGGCGCAGCCCCATTCGCTTGAATAAGTCATGTTTGGGAGGTTATACTGCCTGCCGAATGTAACAGGTATGATCATTTTTTACCACTGTAAAAAGCTAGGATTAACTCATTGTCCCTACCTGCACTCATAGGTCTAGTTGGACTTCACCTCTCTACCCGAGTGGCACATACATTTTGTCTTTTTGGGTTGCAGTGTGTATTGCAGAAGGGAGCCATGAGATTTTGAGAAAGTGGGGTATATAATATTTTGTTTATATTTTTGAATGCTTTGTGTAAATATTGATTTACCACTGGTTCTCCTAAAAAAATGTGGTCTTACAAACACAATAGCCTAATACAGCAGTTTAATTCTTCACTGTATTTTTGGAGGGAGCTATGGCTGCGACCCAGGCTGGACTTCAAATATACCTACCTTTGTTTAGCTCTATTACTTGGGGCTAACATGGACAATGGATGGCCCATAGTAAGTCTATGTGTGATGTCACTGTTCAGGCATTACCAGCCATTGTCAGGGTGCTCTCTCCTCTCCCCTGTAGCCAACGCTGGTAAATATATGCACCTTTCTTCTACAGGGTAGTTAGTATAGGTGTTATTAGAGGGGTGGAAGGACTTTTATTTAAATTCTTTTTATTCATTTTTAGAAAAAGTTTACAAAAACAGTACAGCATAATAAAAAGACCAAGACAACATTTTATAAAATAAGCAAACAAATGTAGCGCCTATCCCAACTTTCCAGGAGCCTGGTGGTGACCCTCATAAGCAGGGAGAGCTGACATATTTCCTCAGGGTGCAGGTTACTAGGCATGGTGGGTGATGAACTGTCAGAAACCATGAATCAGACTGATACAGAAGTACAGTTAAATCACACTTGTTTAATAATAATAATAAAAAGGTAAACAGAGTAGACATGTGCGATTAGTTTCGTATGAATTCGTAATTCGTACAAATTTTTCGAAATTCATACGAATTTACGAATCCGTAGTACGAATTTTTTCGAATACGAATTCCGTACGGAATACGAAATTCCGTTTACGAATTTTGTCGCGGAATTTATTCGAATCTGACTACCAAATATCGAATTTCAACTATGGAAAAGAAAAACTGCGCCAGGTAAAATAGCTAAATATCCCGTAGGGTGATAATGACAGTCCAAATGGGAACTACTGATACAGGACCAGTAGGTGAAAATATATGAAAATGTATATGAACACAAATTCTTATTGTAATCATAGGTATCTGGAGATAATAATGCAATAAATGACTGGATGGTTAGCAATAGCACAATATGACAGAGCAGTCCTATACTGTAGTCACACACTAGACAGCATGAGGATAAACCTGTAAATAAAAACAGTTCACAAGCTGAATATCATCCCGAGGATATGAATTCCTATTCTTGGAGACCGGGAACTACAGGTTTTTAAACTTTTGTCACACCGCTGTGCTCCACACCACACGAAAGTGCCGCCACCAGTATAAAATCTCCTTACCAGATGGTTGGCAAAATAAAGCCACTCAGACTAAGCACATATAGGAATCCCGACTTCCAGGAAAGAACGAAAGCCAGACAAACGATATCCCAGAGCCTGCCACTCACAGCGGACAAAAGGCTTCCGACCAGACCCAGTGTGGAAATCTAATCCGGAAAATAGCACTCGGCGGTGCATCCAAGTGTTGCCAGAGGAAAAAGAGGGCAGACCATAGTATAATATTGTTTTTAAAAGTAATGAGTAGTTTATTATTGAAAAGGTACTCACATTAAAATGAAAATAAAAGAGCATAAACAGGCTCCAAATGGATAGATACAGACGCCGGCCGGCATCAACAACGAACCCTTCCTCCTTCCAGAGACGCTAAACGCGATGACGTCACTGCACGCCCTCCCCCTTATTTTGCCAACCATCTGGTTGGGAGGGCGTGCAGTGACGTCATCGCGTTTAGCGTCTCTGGAAGGAGGAAGGGTTCGTTGTTGATGCCGGCCGGCGTCTGTATCTATCCATTTGGAGCCTGTTTATGCTCTTTTATTTTCATTTTAATGTGAGTACCTTTTCAATAATAAACTACTCATTACTTTTAAAAACAATATTATACTATGGTCTGCCCTCTTTTTCCTCTGGCAACACTTGGATGCACCGCCGAGTGCTATTTTCCGGATTAGATTTCCACACTGGGTCTGGTCGGAAGCCTTTTGTCCGCTGTGAGTGGCAGGCTCTGGGATATCGTTTGTCTGGCTTTCGTTCTTTCCTGGAAGTCGGGATTCCTATATGTGCTTAGTCTGAGTGGCTTTATTTTGCCAACCATCTGGTAAGGAGATTTTATACTGGTGGCGGCACTTTCGTGTGGTGTGGAGCACAGCGGTGTGACAAAAGTTTAAAAACCTGTAGTTCCCGGTCTCCAAGAATAGGAATTCATATCCTCGGGATGATATTCAGCTTGTGAACTGTTTTTATTTACAGGTTTATCCTCATGCTGTCTAGTGTGTGACTACAGTATAGGACTGCTCTGTCATATTGTGCTATTGCTAACCATCCAGTCATTTATTGCATTATTATCTCCAGATACCTATGATTACAATAAGAATTTGTGTTCATATACATTTTCATATATTTTCACCTACTGGTCCTGTATCAGTAGTTCCCATTTGGACTGTCATTATCACCCTACGGGATATTTAGCTATTTTACCTGGCGCAGTTTTTCTTTTCCATTATTGTATTGTGTTTATCCCACCATTCTGCAGCCGGGCTTTAACTTATTTTGTCTTTTTATTGTGTTACCCACATTTCCCATTTGTTTTTCCCACCCCATCCCTCCCCTTCCCACCCCATTGGTTTAGCGCAGTTCTTCCTGTCTATATCGAATTTCAACTAATATGAAAGAAATTATTATAGCGGATATAACGAATGATTCGAATGAATTCGAATGGATTCGAATGAATTCGAATGACAAAGTGTAATTTTTGCAGGAAAAATTTTGTTTACGAATTTCAGCTCCAAATTATTCGAATCCAACTACCAATATCGAATTTCAACTAATTCGAAAGAAATTATTATAGCAGATATAACGAATGAATTCGAATGAATTTGAATGATTCGAATGACAAAGTGTAATTTTTGCAGAAAAAAAAGCTATTTAAAATCACTCGCGGCTATTGCCGGCAAATGAATTTTCGGCTCCGTAACACAGAGAACAGTCATTCATTGATATAAAAAAAAAGCGTAGGGGTCCCCCCAAATTTAATAACCAGGCCCTTCAGGTCTGGTATGGATATTAAGGGGGACCCCAGCCAAAAAAAATGGCGTGGGGTCCCCCTCAAAATCCATACCAGACCCTTTATCGCAACCTGGCAGGACGCAGGAAAAGAACCGCAATGGGAGGCTCCCGCTGTGTGAGGCTTCGCTCCGGCTGACAGGTCTTTTATAACGGAGGGCACCTGGTGACCCCGACCCCCTCTGACGCACGGGGACGTCATGGGGACTTCCCAAAGGCTTTCCCCATGACGTGAGGGGGGGCGGGGTCACCTCTGTGTTACGGATCCGACAATTAATTTGCCAGCAATGACGTCAGAGGGGGGGCGGGGTCACCGAAGGATGAAGAAAGGAAGACCAGAAGAAAGAAGATTTTAATAAAGGAATTGTCAAAGACCGTCTCCTGTTTTTTACCATTTTTGACACTTTTTTGGTGAAATGGTAGGGGTACCACCATTTCACACAGGGGGGGCGGGATCTGGGGGTCCCCTTGTCAGATTCCGATAAGCCCCCCGCCCGCAGACCCCCACAACCACCGGGCACGGTTGTGGGGAAGAGGCCCTTGTCCTCATCAACATGGGGACAAGGTGCTTTGGGGGTCTCAGACCCCCAAAGCATCTTCCCATTGTTGAGGGCATGTGGCCTGGTACGGTTCAGGCGTGAGGGTGGGCCGCTCTCGTCCCCCCTCTTTTCCTGCGGCCTGCCAGGTTGCGTGCTCGGAAAGGGTCTGGTATGGATATTTAGGGGGACCCTACGCCATTTTTTTCAATGACTTCAATGAATGTCTGTTCTCTGTGTTACGGATCCGACAATTAATTTGCCAGCAATAGCCGCGAGTGATATTAAAGACATTGGAGCAAGAAGAAGCGGATCGGAGGAAGAAGAATAAGATGGAAGAAGATGCCGGTCCACATGCCCTCAACATTGGAGAAGATGAAGAAACCGAAGGATGAAGAAGAAAAGGAAGAAGATGGCCAGAAGAAAGAAGATTTTAATAAAGGAATTGTCAAAGACCGTCTCCTGTCATTTTTTTACCATTTTTGACACTTTTTTGGTGAAATGGTAGGGGTACTTTTGGGCCCCCTTACCATTTCACACAGGGGGGGGGGGGACGTCATGGGGAAAGCCATAGGGAAGTCGCCATGACGTCCCCGTGCGTCAGAGGGGGCGGGGTTACCAGGTGCCCTCCGTTATACAAGACCTGTCAAACGAAGTCAAAACATAGCCAGAGTTCATGAACGAGAAGACCGGAGCAAGAAGAAGCGGATCGGGGGAAGAAGAAGATGGAAGAAGATGCAGACAATGGTAAGGGGGTACAAAAGTACCCCTCCCATTTCACCAAAAAAGTACCACCAACACGGGGGGGGCCGGGATCTGGGGGTCCCCTTGAGGGGGAGCGATAAGCCCCCCGCCCGCAGACCCCCACAACCACGCCAGGGTTGTGGGGATGAGGCCCTTGTCCTCATCAACAGGGGACAAGGTGCTTTGGGGGTCTCAGACAAGCATCCTCCCAATGTTGGGGCATGTGGCCTGGTACGGTTCAGGTGGGAGGGGGGCCCTCTCGTCCCCCCCCTCTTTTCCTGCGGCCTGCCAGGTTGCGTGCTCGGAAAGGGTCTGGTATGGATTTTAAGGGGGACCCCATGCCTTTTTTTTTTTTTGCCAGGGTCTGGTATGCAAGGGTCTGGTATGGATATTTGGGGGGGACCCCACGCCATTTTTTATTTTTTTTTGGCTGGGGTTCCCCTTAATATCCATACCAGACTTGAAGGGCCTGGTTATTGAATTTGGGGGGACCACCACGCTTTTTTTTTTTTTTTTTTATCAATGAATGACTGTTCTCTGTGTTACGGAGCCAACATTTCATTAGCCGCGAGTGATTTTAAATAATTTTTTTTTCAAAAATGACACTTTGTGCAGGAACAGTTCTCTATATTAGATATACTGAATCTCGAATTCATTCGAAGCATTCGAAGCATTCGTTATATCCGCTATTATAATTTCTTTCATATTAGTTGAAATTCGATATTTGTAGTTGGATTTACTAACGATTCGTAACGATTCGTAACGATTCGTAACGATTCGTAACGATTCGTAACTTGAAATTGAAATTCGATATTTTTTAGTTGGATTCGAATTGTTCTCTGAGAAAAAAAAATTAAGATTCGTACGAAATTCGTATTTCGTACGAATTTGAATGGAATTTCGTACACGAATTTTTTTTTTTTATATACGAAACGGGATGAAACAAAACCAATTTTTTGACAGTTCCCATGTCTAAAACAGAGTAAACGTAGTCAAAACATAGCCAGAGTTCATGAACTGGAACGGATAGTCAGACAAGCCAAAACGTCAGGGATCCAGAGAGGAGCATAGTAGAACAGCAAGCAGTATCTGGAGCCAGAAGGAATGCCTGCCAAGCAAGTCTTTAACAGGAACACAGGAGAGCGTCTCTAGAGATGTGACCAAGGCGAAGGCAGAGATCATCTGGGATGGACATCTTAAAGTGACACTAAAGGTTCGTTTTTTTTTTTTTTTTTTTTTATATATAAATAACAAACATGTCATACTTACCTCCATTGTGCAGCTCGTTTTGCACAGAGTGGCCCCGAACCTGGTCTTCTGGGGTCCCTCGGCGGCTCTCGCGGTCTCCTCCCCACATCAGATAACCCCCTAGGAGAAGCGCTCTACCCGCGTCATTGGATTTGATTGACAACAGCGAGAGCCAATGGCTACGCTGATATTAATCTATCCAATCAAGAACCCCATGCAGAGAGAGAGAGTGCGTCCCTGTGGGACAAGTTCGAGGGTTCAGGTAAGTAAAACGGGGGTCTGGGGGGCATTCACGGACAGGTGTTTTTTCACCTTAATGCATAGGAGGGGGAGGAGACACACGCCGTGATCTCAGAAGGAAAGAGGACACGGAAGACACTGCAAGATGCCTGCCACAGCCTGTCCCCCTGCCCAATAATCCCAGATGTTCCCGCGATCTGGTAAGTGCTGGTGGACCGGCAAACACTGGGGTGGGGGGGCTAAGGTGCCACGGGGGGTTGTTTGTTTGCCACACCCCTAAACAAAAAAACACCAGCTACCACTGGCAGCGAATCTGATTGCCTGAGAAAGGTATGTTTATTCAGAACCCGAATTCACTGTAGCTCATCATAATAATGTCAAAGGCAACAGCACCACCTACTGACAAAAAGGAGAAGCCACAGCTAAACAGGATGAGGGGAGAAGCTATTTGACCTATAAACACTACAAATTAGCCAGGCTGGCTACCACCCAGCATAACCAAATTTACCTGTAACCCTATTTTAGGCTGAGGGTGCTACACAAACAATAGAGAGACCATTTAGATCTCATTCACAACATAACATTAATACTCTTACAAACATAAACAAAGTGTACATCCTAGAATCTTATTGTGACCACAATATACTGTATATCATATTTATTCCCCAAGAAGGAGGCAAGAGATAGCATGGGGGATGGAGGCTTCCCACGTCTAGGTGCGATTAATCCGGCAGATCCATCTCACAGGTAGATCTAGGGATCAATAGGCCTCTCTAATTAATTCCAACCCCCCAACTCCCCACCCCCCGGGAAAAAAGGAGATGGGGCCTCTGAAACACTTAGTACACACACCGTTTTTACCCTAATTGGCTGCTACTTTGATCCAGTAAGCCCACAGACACTGCCTCATCCCTCTGATGGTTCTGAAGTCAATGCATGACAGCTGTTTGTTCTGGCCGGATGTGCTGCTCTTTACCATCTTCACAGTTTTGCAGCCGTTTGCTTACCTCTATGTAAGTGTGCTTTTATGCTTTTAATAAATGATATATGCTCTTATTGAAGTTTGCGCTGTGGCCACCTTTGTTTTCTACTTATAATAACAGGAATATAGATAACTTGGCTGTGAATTAGCACTAGGAAATAGACACAAGACTGTTTAGTAATAAATTAACTCAATGTACTGGTAGAGGATTAAATAAATAGTGGTTTGAGTATAAATGAACACACAGAAGGTAGGTTCAGACATAGTCCACTAGACAGTGTAATCACTATGTCAAGGTAGCTTAGAATAGAGAGTGATGGTGTATCCTGAACAGTGATGTGCACACTCTGGTCTCCCTCATGGCAAGAGGAAGCTGTGTCCTGTACAGCCTGAGAAATTGCAGCTCTTTTCCCTCCCCCTGGCAATCTCTCTCTGGGAAATGCAGTTTAAAAGATCTTGATTACTGTAGAATCTCTGTCCTCTGGACTAAAGATGGGCCGAACACCGTTCTGTTCGGTTTGCAGCAGAACTCCCAAACAGGGGAAATGTTCTAACCCGAACAGCAAACCTCATTGAAATATTAGGGAACCGAACAGGAAAAATCAAAAGTGCCCATTTTGGAGGCTTATATGCAAGTAATTGGCCATAAAAGGGGTATGGGGGTCTGCGTACTGCCCTGGGGGACGTGTATCAATATGTATTTTTATTTTTTTAAACTAAAATTTTTTGGGAGCAGTGATTTTAATTATGCTTAAAGTGCAACAATAAAAAAAAAAAATAATTCCTTTAGATATAGTGCCTGGGAGGGTCCCCTCAATGTGCCTGTAAAGGGGTGCATAAAACATGCTACAGCAAAAATGAAATTTCTGCTGTAGCATGTTGCCCCTTGCCTATTTAAGAAATGCCAAATCCCAGAGCGGACATACGGTCATCGAGAGACACTATTTTTTTACTTTCTATTTTTTAATAAAGGACTTGTCCAAAACAGTTTCTTGTGGTTATTACTTTTTGACACTTTTTTGGTGAATGGGTAGGGGTATGATGTATCCAATACCCATTCACCAGGGGGGGCAGAATCTAGGGGCCCCCTTGCTAAAGGAGACTTCCAGATTCTGATAAGCCCCCTGCCTACAGACCCCGACAACCACAGCTAAGGTTAGAGGCCCTTTTTCCCATCAACACGGGGACAAGGTGCTTTGGGGTGTGGGCACAGACCCCCTCCTCCCCAAAAGCACCCTCGTCCCCTCCCCTTTCCTGACCTGCTGGGCTGTATGCTCGGATAAGGGTCTGGTATGGATTTTAAAGGGAACCCCACGCCATATCTTTTATCATTTTGGCGTGGGGTTCCCCTTAAAATCCATACCAGACCCAAAGGGCCTGGTTTGAACTAGGAAGGGGGGCCACACAACATGTTTGTCTTTATTTTTTTTACTGGCACTTTTTTAAAAATGTTATTCAGCTGTCAGTGGGGAAACCCATTGACAGCTAATGACTCATCGGCTGTCAAGGACACCGCAGCCGGCTTCCCGGCCCGCTCCTTAACAACCAGCTTACACTGCATCCTGATTGGGCAAAGCTTTGCCCAATCAGGGCTCAGAATACACTGTGCAGTCCGGGTGGATAAACACCCGGTGAACACCTTGCAAATTCAGGTGTTCGGCAAATGACCGAAACGGCAAATGTTTGGGCCGAACCTTTCGCCCATCCATACTCTGAACTACAGTTCTCACAGTGCAGTGCTGCCTGATTCAGCCTATTGGACTCTTCCTGCACAGCAGCTCCCTCCTCTTGCTGATAAAGCTGGTAACCAGTTCAGCATTGCAGAGCAGCAGTTACAGAGAGCAGCCAGCGTTTTTCTCACTCACCATTCTTAGCTTAGCACCTGGCTACAGTAATAGTATTCAATATTTGATATTTACAATACATTTTTTTCATTAGTTTTTTTTCCCTGGCAATAATGAGATAAGAAAAATAGTATAAACAAAACAATTATACAAACTTGTGATAGCTTAGCACTCTATAGACAGTCACTTTACACATTTACTCGATTATTAAATCATTTTTCTTTTCCATTACTATTCTTCATCATCAATAAACTTAGACAGCTTCATTTTATTTTTTATTTTCTTATTATTTTCTTGAAACAGCAACAATTATGCTTATTGCTTAACAAAAAGATAATCAAGTTCAAGGCAGTTTACCTAATAACAACCACAATAACAATGCAGTAAAATGACTGTATTGTAACAGAAATGCTACAAAAAAATGACTTTTTTTTACAAACATAACGTGCAATACAGCCAAATATTATTTTAGCTTTCATTATCCAGTGATTTAATGTTACTCAAGACATCTGCTCAGCTAATACTACCCTTATCTGTGCCACTGGAAAACCCAATTAGAATTTGTTCATAGTTTATCAGCCACAAACACTCACACATCGAAATATTCATTAGAGACCAACTGCGAGCTGTGATAAAGCAGCCGACAGCTGAATTATAGAGTCAGTGTCACTGCTCTTACAATAATTTTACATTTGCATGATAAAGGACAAGCAATCAAATATCTAAGATATAATTTGAAGCTTACTGGGGGGGACTCTATTCACAGCATCCCGACTCTTCCTAGTGATTTGCAGACGGTGCATAAATAATACAAAAAAAAAAAATAATAATAATAATCCTTCCACTGCGCTTGTCTATCACTTATTTACATTTGCTGTGGTTATTTAAGAGAAAATACAAAAAACCCTAAAACATTCTGAATGATACAAAATGCATCTAACCCTTATAGAGCTTCAATGGATTTCTCTATCTTGAGTGGAGTAGGGTAAGGGTCTCTATTGCTGAATCTTTACAGATGAACCTGTTAAGAAGATCTCCCTCCCACCCTGCTTGGCTGTTACAAGTTCAGCTCGGCTGCAAGCCAATCTACTGTTGCCACCAGCACCAAATGCTCCATATATTCCTGTAGAGAATCCACTAGAGGGCTTAGAGCAGAGAAACGCTGTATCATTAGCCCTGTGCAAACACAGAATATTATATCTTTTTTTTTTTTTTTCTTCTCTTCCAGAATTTTCATATCACAGCAAATTGTAAAATTGTATTGCACTGAGCAGCTGTTTCTTCTCTTTGCTATATTAAAGGAATGACATGAGAGAGACCGTATTCTATGCACAAGGTAATATTTAATCCCACTGCTCTGCAGATCCTAGAGGCCACTGATAATAAACTACAGCTTAGGTTTTGGATAATATCGCACATATGCATACTGTTTTCTATGATGCACATTTTAAGTACATATTAATGCCCTTTCACTGCCGGGAGCCGCCTCTTATTTAGCACCTCAGGTGGCAGAATTTTCACATACCCCTTGAACATTTGTGAAAGAACCCTCCCATCCCCTCTTCCTAAACCATGTATTTCCTGGATTCACAGAATTTTCATAACTATATAACTAAAAATGTTATTGCTGTTTTTGTACATCCCATGACAGTTCTGAAATTTTGCACTAAAATAATATTTTTCTAAATTTTTTTACCAACATCATTAATAGTGACCAGGAGCAGAAATCCCTGCTAAATATAAAAGATAAAAATTGAAGAACGTGTTTTTGTCCATAAAATCTGTGTTTTTGCAAATCAATGAAAACTAAAGGGACAGAAAGCTGTAAACAAAATTATTTTGCATTCAGTTCAATTGGCTCTCAAATACATCTGTGCATTTCAACTGTGCATATGTGTAGGTTATGTGTAATAGGTGGATGAGTGTGTGTGGGAGGGCCATGTTTTTTTTTTAAATTATAATTTAACCTACTTTTTCAACTCTAGTTCTGGGCCCATCTTCCACTCTCCTACTGTGTGTATTTTTTTGCTTTTTTTGTACAATTTTCACCTGCCAGAAGTCTTTAGTACACTTATGTGGCTAGAAAGGTCCTCTAGGGATCTCCTCCCAGCAGTGCTGGAACAGGGCCATTTGGTGCCCCTTTTAAAGAATGAATCAATGTCGTTTCAAAACAAGAATATACTTATTATTATTATATTAAGGGGCACTCTGATGGGCACAACAAAACGTGCCCCTTAACGTAAAATTTGCCCATCAGAGTGCCCCTTAATACAAAATGTTCCCAATCGGTGTTGCTATTAAAATAAAAAATGCCCTTTAGAGTGCCCCTTAACATAAAATGTGCCCATCAGCGCGCCTCTTAACATAAAATAAGGGTCACGCTGATGGGCACTTTTTATGTTAAGGGGCACTCTGATGGGCACATTTTATTTTAAGGGGCACGCTGATGGGTATATTTTTAATGTGCACGCTGATGGGCACATTTTATGTTAAGGGGCACTCTGATGGGCACACCAAAATGTGTCCATCAGCGTGCCCCTTAAGAAAATATACCCATCAGTGTGCACATTAAAAATATACCCATCAGCGTGCCCCTTAAAATAAAATTTGTCCATCAGAGTTCCCCTTAACATAAAAAAAGGTGCCATCAGCGTGACCTTTAACAAAATATGCCCAGTAGTGTGCACAATAAAAATATCCCTGTTAGTGATCACTGGTTAACATGTGGCCCACATACCTTGAATGCAGGAGGGCACAACTGAAATACCAAAGGGGTAGAAGCTGTGAGATATGGAGAGCCAGGTCCCAGGAACCACGAGTAGCAGGGGGGCGAGGTGCGGGGGTGCGCATGTGATGTCACGCCCCTACTCGCGGCCCGTGAGTGCGAGCTGGTCTTCTGTCAACTCCGAGACCTGTGCTGAGGAGCAGGGGGTGGGCGCACACGCACGCAGTGTCATTGATTGCAGGGAAACACGCGGTCCCAGCAAACTAGTCACGTTTTAAAAGGACACTTTACTGCGCCCTCCCACCCTCAATAAATTGTACCACCCAGGGCATCTGCCCCTTTCGCCGCCCCTTGTACCGGCTCTGCCTCCCAGACATGGGTGGTCCTTGATGGTGCAGATTCATGACACCCTGCATCCACAATCCACAGGATAACACCATTCAACGATGAACCTTTGAAGTTCAGTGTACAATGTACAAATAGTGTACAATCTCAGCATGCTGTGGATGCCAGCAAATTTTTTTTTTGAACAAACAGTCAAGATGGCAGAAGTCTCCCAACATGGAAAAAAAGTGAGGGGCCAAAACCAATGCCTAAACATTTTTAAACTTAAAGCAAGAAATGCATTAAAGCAGGGTTTCACCTAACAAAAATATTTTTTAAAAGTCAGCAGCTAAAAAAAAAGTCGCTGCTGACTTTTAAAAAGTACACTTACCCTCCCAGGGCGCCCGCGATGTCGTTGGTGGAGGCCGAGATGTCCCTCAGCTATCCGGATCCAGCGCCGCCATCCTGAGTAAGGGAAATGGCTTCTCGTTTCCTACTGCACATGCGCGAGTCGGCGCGCGGCCAACTGCGCATGCGCGAGTCGGCGCGCGGCCAACTGCGCATGCGCGAGTCGTATTTGTGAATGGGGAACGCGGTGTGTTGTGGGACACAGTTCCCACAACACACCGCGCCCATTCACCTGAAGACGGAAGAAGAGAAGATCACTGCGGTGCTGGAGGAGGCAGATTAGGACGATCTGCCTAGCAACAGCCATTTCTGGTAAGTAAAAAAAAAAATTATTTTTTTTTTATTTTTTTTTTCATTGTTACTAACTTTCTCCCAAGTTTTTATTTTCAGGGTGTCCCACCACTTTAAGGTAAAAAATGTTTAGGCTTTAGAACTAGTTTGAGGGTGAAGATCTGCTTTAAGCAGAGAGATAATGCAGGTTCAATGCCACAGCTTGTATGTTATGAATGGAGCTCAAAAAAGAAGTCTGAAGTTTTTATCAAGACTGAAGAATATAACAGAGAACCAATAGCGAAAAGATGTAAAAAAATTTGGTTAAAAAATTGACAATTGTTATATACTGTGTAATTGTTATATCACAATTACACAAGTTCTTTTGTACAGTGATTTAGCATACTAAAGGGCTAATTGTTTAACGTAGAGTTAAACAATTAGCCCCTTAGTATGCTAAATCACTGTACAAAAGAACTTGTGTAATTGTGATATAACAATTACACAGTATATAACAATTGTCAATTTTTTAACCAATTTTTTTTACATCTTTTTTCATTCCTTAGTCTTAATGTACATGGGACGTTTTTACAACCTCTCCTGAACGATTTAACTTGACAGATAGTAACCCACGTTTAAAATGTCTGTTTAGCCGCGTTTGCGTTTAGAAGTGTTTGAAAAAAAATATATATATATATTTTTGTTTTCAAAATAGCCAAAAATGAAAAAATGTCTGTAAACGAAATGGCATCTGAAACGTCAGAGAAAAAAGGAAAGGAAAAAAAGGAAAAGCATCCAACTGCCTCTGAAAATCTGTTTACCAGCAGCAGTGTACATGAAGCCTTAGTTGCATTTCAGTGCTGTTGATCTCCTGCAGCTAGCTGAAACCACTTCCTGTCTGCATGCACTCCAGTTATGGCTGGATGGAATTTCTCAGGGCAGATTTCCTAATAGTGACAACAGTAGACCATGCCTGCATAATGCGTGTTGATGCCCATTTGACAGGATGACAACACAAAGCAGTGTCATGTTCATGTCCAGAAGTGCCTATAGAAGGGCCTTCATGGCAGGGTTACCATTTATTGTTTTCATGAAAGATACAGATTTAAAACCAGTGACAATTGTTTTTGATCTTACATGATCATGTTAACGCACATATGAGATTTTAGTGACTGGGTTTACATCTATCTTTAATTTTACACATCACGTCTATGGTTCATTTATTTTAACTTTGCAAAATGCACATCACACAAAGTGTTTCTAGCCTTCCAAAATACTGTGAGAAGTTCCTCATAAGAATCTCAGTGTTTAATGGTCTGTACATTTTAATATATATGGACTCTGTGTGCTACAGCTGGAACCTAATATATTCCACACTCAGATAAGTTCATTCATAGACCATTCCGTTATTTATTGTTGCTAAGAAAGAAAAAATGTTTCACAAATGTTAAATGCATTTTCAGATCTTATGATATATAAATGTTAGGTTCTCACACGTAATATGCACAAAGGGTTTAGGTGTTTGGAGAACAGAAATATGAGGAGGTGTGATTCACTCCATAGAGAGAAATTTGTCTACACTTAATACTTGTTTTCAGATCGCTTGTGGAAAATACGATACCATTAATAACATGCTGAAAATCTATAGTGCCCAGTGGCTTTTATTATTAATCATTGCGGGCAATTAACCTTAGACACACACTGATATTTACTATATGAACAGTCCTTTATCGTACTGGAGAAATTGTATAATTATTGTGAATGCAAATTTATGCTGCAGATGTGTCACTTATCTTTAATAACACATATATACATGATAAATATGAATTCAAAACTGAGAAATGAAACATAAAATTCACAGTAGAGGTTTATTATTCTGTTCATGCCAGTTATCTGCAAGTTCATTACACGTGTATGTACTGAATACATTTTGGAGTACTTAGATTGGTGCAGTGCACATTTACTGTCATAAAAACTGTGAATGAAAGTGCCAAACATTTTAACTGGCAGCCACAATGTTACAGTGCACATATTTACACTACGCGGCCAAAAGTGTGTGGACACTTGAAAATCATAGCTGCACTACATGGCCAAAGTTGACAAATTATGCATTCTGGTGTTTTTAATGAGGGATACTATTAATTCTATACCATACAAATACATTTTAGACAATTGTGTGCTTCCAACATTGGGACAACCGTTTGTGGAAGGCCTTAGGCCTTTTTCTGTTTCATCATGACCAAACCCAAACAGGACCCATAAAGAATGGTTTTATGAGTTTGGTGTGGAGGAACTCAAGTGGCTTGCACAGAGACCTGATCTCAACTCTACTAATTACCTTTGGCATTTATTGGAACACTTTGGTTTTGATCTAGGCCTTCTCATCAAGTTTACACAGACACACACCAAAAACCTGCAAAAAGCCTTTCCAGATGGGTAAAAGCTGTAATATCTGCAACTTTATATCCATGCCTATGTTTTGAAAATGGGATATCCAAGAAGCTCATATGAATGTGATGATCAGATGTCCACAGATTTTGACCATATAGTGTAAAGCAACTGAATGCATATGTGCTATCCAACACTACCTCTTCAGTAACAGGTATGTTATTTAATCACTTAATATTTCAAAAACAGATAATTTTGTTTTCACAATCCCTACTTAGAATAAACACAACTATGTTGCTGTGCCTACCCCCCTAACAGTAAATAAATAAATAACCATCTAATGCATAAGATATGAATTCCACTCAGTTAATTGTATCTTTAAAAGACAGTGACTTCAAATAAACACAAATCTCTGCGATGTCCCTTTTCCTTATATGATATAATGGTGAAAAATACTCTATAGCAGTGGTTCTCAACTCCTGTCCTCAGGACCCACTAACAGACCAGATTTTAAGTATTACCTTGGGAAGATGCAGACTAGAATACAGTACTGCAATCACTGAGCAGCAAATTATATCACCTGTGATGTATTTCAGTTATCTTTCAACCCTGGCTTATTGGTGGGTCCTGAGGATAGGAGTTGAGAACCACTTCTCTATAGCTTCAAAATTATGGTTACTTCAATATGTAAACACAAATCTGTTTATCTGTCATTTTATCATGCAATGGTGAAAAAGTTCATATATTATATAGTAATCATATGAGTTAATCCTACCACCATTCATAAATGCGCTCACCTCCACATTTTTCCTGTCGATCCTAGGTCAAACCACGATTTCCCAACATAGGTGTGCAAAACCAGGCTCCTCTGTAATCCTCCTTGTTCCCTTTTGTTACTTGGATATCACAGACTAATCCACAATGTAGGTGTATGGCCCTTTAAATCCACAATATCGGCACTACAGGCAAACTCACACAACACAGGATAACTTCATAGTGTAGTATATTAAAACCAATCTCTGTTTATTTACAACCTATTGCAGTTACATTAAAGAAAAGAAAAAATGACAGCTTGTAATGCAGACAGCGGGGCCCATGGCTCCTGCGTCACTTCCGGTTTCGGCAATGTCACCTGGGTCTGCCCAACATGTGTCATCACGTGACTTCCTCGGGGGGGCCGGGTGCATACTCGCACATTATATGCTGGTTACTGTTAGTTGTCATTGAAACCGGTATACATCTCCCAAACGTGCACAGTTTTCATAATTCTGTTCAATCCATAGAAAACAGTAAAATCCTTCTGTCCAATTGCGTACATTATGTTCTAATAATACATTAATATTGTTGTTTTTTTATCACTTGTATAAGTGTATGTAGTCCCTGTGGGTATTATTAATTAACCACTTCAGCTCCGGAAGGCTTTACCCCCTTTCTGACCAGGCCATTTTTTGCAATATGGCACTGCATTAATTTAACTAACAATTGCGTGGTCGTGCAACAATGTACTCAAATAAAATTGATGTCCTTTTTTTCCCACAAATAGAACTTCCTTTTGGTGATATTTGATCACCTCTGCAGTTTTTATTTTTTGCGCTATAAACAAAAAAAGACTGACAATTTTGAAAAAAATTAATATATTTTTTACTTTCTACTATAAAACATATCCAATAAAAAAAAGTGACACTTTTTGGGGACCAGTGACACCAATACAGTGATCAGTGCTTACAAAATTCCACTGTCACTAGAGGAAGGGGTTAACATCAGGGACAATCAAAGGGTTAAATGTGTTCCCTATGTGTGCTTTCTAACAGTAGGGGGAGTCATTTGACTAAAGGAAAACAGAGATCCATGTTTCTGCTTATCAGAAACATGAGATCTCCATTTTCCTTTCTGGCAGAACAGCGGTCTGCCTTGTTTACATAGGCAGACTGACGTTCTGCCTCTCTACAAACGATCTCGGTGTTCCCAGCAGACATTGTGTCTGCCTGACCCGCTGATTGGCTCCCACTGTGTCCAATCACAGCAGAAGCGGGACAGCATGCACATGCCCAATAGCCGAAGAAGAGAATCAGGTACAGGTACATGATTTTGCGCCAAAGGGCCACTCTGACGCAGTATATGTATGTGGGGCGGTCCTTAAGCAAGTAAAAAGTTTGGGGAGTATTGTTGATTTTAAAGAGGAAGTAAACCCTGATGGGTTTTACTTCCTCTTCTTCTCCCTGTATAGCCTGCAAATGAAAAGCATAATGGGCTAGTATGCATCACATACTAGCCCATTATGTACCACTTACCTGCAAAAGAATCCAGCGACGCCCCCTGTGTGGGCAGCATCCATCTTCTTGCCCTCTTCCTTCGGGGCCGCGGACTCCGGCTCTGTGATTTGCGGAGCCGCGTGACGTCACTCCCACGCATGCGCACAGGAGCCACGACATACGGCATATGCTAGGGAAGCAACGGCCTTTAGGTTCATTTCTTCCCTGCGCATGCGCAGTGAAGATTTCCGGCGGACTACAAGTGAAATATCTCCTAAACGGCGCACGTTTAGGAGATATTTCCACTACTATAGGTAAAAGTCAAAAAAGTGGGTTTACAACCACTTTAAGATGATATTTTTAATCCGACCACTAGATGGAGTAGCCTAATCCAACATAGATGGTATATAGAGTTTTAGTGAGCCGTTTTAGGCTTTGTTCACACCATGGTGCACAGATGTCAGTTTTTCTGCACGCATTCTGCAAGGGTTTTCTATGTGTCCCGTTCACGTCACACCGTGCAGATTTTTTCTGCACAGGAATCTACAATGTGTAAGACATCAACATGATATTTTTTATTTCTTTTTTTCATGGTTGAACTGGATGGACTTTTTTCGGCCTAGCTAACTATGTAACTATGTAACTATGTGAATAGGGCACATAACTGCTGCGCTTGAAAACTGATATCAACATAAGAACTGAGATAAACTGATGTGAAACTGATGTCTCTGCAAGTGAAATCTGTGCGTTTTTCCATCAGTTCCTGTCAGTTTTCATGCACGTATAGGGTGTGAATGAGCCCTTAAAAAATATGTTTAATAAGAGTTTTTATTATAGTAATATTGAATGCAATTAAACATAAGGATTTTACTGTTTTTTTGGGATTCAACATAATTAAGAAACCTTTGCACGTTAGGGAGATGTATACCGGTCACCAGCATATAACATGCGCGTGTGCACCCGGCTTCTGACCCCAGAAGAAGTCACATGATCATGACGACACACGTTGGGTGGAGCCGGGTGATGTTGCCAAAACCGGAAGTGGCACAGGAGCCGTGGGCCCCCGCTGTCTGTATTACAAGCTGTCATTTTTTTTTGCTTTAATGTAAGTGGTTTTAATATACAACACTATGAGGTTATACTGTGTTGTGTGAGTTTAGGCTGTGACTAAAGTTTAGTCTGTGACATCCAAGGAACAAAAGAAAACACAGACGGGGAGGATTTGCACCGTTATGTGGGGAAAGCGTGCTTTGACCTGGGATTGACAGGTCAAACATGGAGGTGAGCACATTTATGAATGGTAGTGAGAATCACTCGTATGATGTACAAGGATTGGCACGAAGTATGGATCACCATATATGAACTTTTCACCATTGCATGATAAAAAGACATATAAAGAGATTTGTGTTTACATATTGAAGTCACCATAATTTTAAAGCTAGAGTATTTTTCACCATTATATCATATAAGGAAAAGGGCATAATGAAGAAATCTGTGTTTATTTGAAGTCACTTTATTTTAAAGATGCAATTACCAGAGTGGATTTCACGTATTTATTATTTATTTATTATTATTCCTTTATTTCTAAGGAGTAAATTAATATTATGATTTTTTTTTGTAACAAAAGTGTGACATGTGGCTGGCATATCAAACTGCTGCACTAGTAAAATTGTATTTTTATTAATTAGCAGAATGGGTTTTTGTACACCAATGTTTAGTTAATGTTTAACACTAGAAAAAAAAGAGAATCCTCAAGGCTCCAAGTGCATGCAATGTAAAAAAAAAAAAAAAAAAAAGTATTATTATGCGTACACACAATCTCACATTCCAACAACAAAATCCATGTTTTTTTTCCGACGGATGTTGGCTCAAACTTGTCTTGCATACAAACGGTCACACAAATCTTGTTGGAAATTCCAATTGCCAAGAACACAGTGATGTACAACACATACGACGATCCGAGAAAAATTAAGTTCAATAGCCAGTGCGGCTCTTCTGCTTGATTCCAAGCATGAGTGGAACTTTCTGTGTCGGAATTGTGTACACACAAACGGAATTTATGACAACAGATTTTGTTGTCGGAAAATTCCGATGGAAAATGTCGGATGGACCCTACACATGATCGGAATTTCGGATAACAAGCTCCCATCAAACATTTCCGGTCGGAAAATCCGACAGTGTGTAAGCGGCATCAGAGTATTGGGGGGAGTCCCTGGAAGAATTCCATAACACCATAAAGTTCTTAGCTTTGACTACAGCCCCTGCACAATTCTAAACACATCGAGTTGGAATTACCAAATAGTATAAAAACAATAATTTATTAATTCATAAACCATAAAAACAAAGGCTTAACAATCTTGGCCAAGATATAGTTGGTATAACAAGTTACCTGATGCTGACAATATATGCCTATACAATATATGACGTGATATCTATCTTGTGATACAAGCTGTTACTTCAGCTGGTACATCACTTTGCCTCATGCATGTTGTCACTCTAACTGTAATGGACTATGCTATTTACAGTGTCCCTATCTACATTTTCATATTGAACTTTCTATTGACCTTGGATGAGAACTTTTGTCAAACCTTTACAATTTGCTGCTGGTGTTTGCATAGAGCCTGTCTCCATGTTACCGGTGCTCTGGGCAGCCCATAATACAATATATATATATATATATACAAAAGAGTTTTCCTGCTTATCATTTGTAACACATGTGTTTACATTAAGAGTACTTATTTCTAGTAGTAGAATTCACATTTCAACTGGAGACCCTCTACTACCTTCAACTTATTCCAGCCAGTCCCTGTGACATTGGGGTTCTGGCCAACCTATGATACATGTGCAAGAGGTTCCCTGCTTACTGCTTGTGATACATGTGTGCATATGACAAGTAATCCTTAAACAATATAATTCACATTCTAAGCAGTCGCACTGTGTTGTTGCTGAGCCGGCACACAAGTTTACAGTGGAACTTTGGCAGGATGACCAGAAATATGGAGATTATGTCTTTCTAATATGTTTAAATTGAATAATATTATGTGTAGAAAACCTTTTGGGAAGCAATACAGGCCATGGCTTATTTTGTTTTATACATATGGCAGTTGGTGGCATATACACCATGAGTCCAAGCTATACACTGTATACAATATTTGTTTTACTTACTTTTGGACATGTATTTTCTTACATCTTGGACTCATATTGATCACAAGATAGATATCATATAAAGTATAGGCATACAGTGCCTTGAAAAAGTATTCATACTCCTTGAAATGTTCTACATTTTGTCATGTTACAACGAAAAATTTAAATGTATTTTATTGGGATTTTATGTGATAGACCAACACAAAGTGGCACATAATTGTGATGTGAAAGGAAAATGATAAATGTTTTTCAAGATTTTTTACAAATAAATATCTGAAAAGTGTGGTGTGCATTTGTATTCAGCCCCCTTTACTTTGATACCCCTAATTAACATCTTCTGTTTACAAGTTAAAAATATATTTTTTTTTGCTAGAAAATTACTTAGAACCCCCAAACATTATACATTTTTTTCTAACACCCTAGAGAATAAAATGGCGGTCATGGCAATACTTTCTGCCACACAGTATTTGCGTAGCGGTCTTATAAGCGCACTTTTTTTGGAAGAAATACACTTTTTTTAATTACATAATAAGACAATAGTAAAGTTAGCCCAATGTTTTTTATATTGTGAAAGATAATGTTACGCCAAGTAAATTGATACCCAACATGTCACGCTTCAAAATTGTGCCCGCTCATGGAATAGTGACAAACTTTTACCCTTAAAAATCTCCATAGGTGACATTTAAAGAAATTCTACAGGTTGCATGTTTTGAGTTACAGAGGAGGTCTAAGGCTATAATTATTTCTCTTGCATTAACGATCGCAGAAATACCTCACATGTGTGGTTTGAACACCGTTTTCATATGCGTTCGCTTTTGCATGCGAGCTCGGCGGGACGGGGAGCGTTTACATTTTTATTTTTTTCTTATTTATTTTACCTTTTATTTTTTATTTTTAAACTGTTCTTTGTCACTTTGTCAAATTTGACATGACCTCTTAAATATGAGACCTGGGGTCAAAAATACCTCAGATCTCATATTTACACTAAAATGCAATAAAAAAAATTGTCATTTAAAAAAATTCCCCAAAAAATGTCCCTTTAAGAGCTATGAGCGGAAGTGACATTTTGACATCGCTTCCGCCCTGCATTGGTATGGAGACGGGTGGGGGCCATCTTCCCTTCACTCGTCTCCATGCCACTGACATGAGAGGATCCCATCCGAGACCCTCTCTTGCTGTAGATAAAAGTGATCTTGCGGTGAATCTGCCGCAGAGACCACTATTATCAGAAAGTGTACCGCCGGCCAAAGAAGAGGATCCGGGGTTATGGCAGCTAGCTGCTGCCATAACAATGATATTCCTCTTTAAAGTTAGGACGTATATCAGCGTACGGCGGTCCGTAAGTGGCTAATTAGTAAATAGAGTCCATTTGTGTGTAATTGAATCTCAGTATAAATACAGCTGTTCTGGGAAGCTCTCAGATGTTTGTTAAATAACCTTAGTGAACAAACAGACTTCATGAAGGCCATACGGGTCAGGGATAAAGTTGTGGAGAAGTTTAAAGCAGGATTAGGTTAAAAAAAATATCCCAAACTTTAAAACTCTCATGGAGCACTGTTCAATCCATCATCCAAAAATGGAAAGAGTATGACACAACTGCCAACCTTCCAAAACATGACCGTCCACCTAAACTGACAGGTCAGGCAAGGAGAGCATTAATCAGAAAAGCAGCCATAAGGCCCATGGTAACTCTGGAGGAGCTGCAGAGATCCACAGCTCAGGTGGGAGAATCTGTCCACAGGACAACTATTAGTTGTACAGTGCACAAATCTGGCCTTTATGGAAGAGTGGCAAAAAGAAAGCCATTGTTAAAAGAAAGCCATGAGAAGTTCTGTTTGCGAGAAGCCATGTTGGGGAAACCACAAACATGTGGAAGAAGGTGCTCTGGTCAGATGGGATCAAAATTTTACTTTTTGGCCTAAAAGCAAAACACTATGGGGGTTATTTACTAAAGGAAAATCCACTTTGCACTGCAAGTGCACTTGAAAGTGCACTGAAAATGCACTTGGAAGTAAAGTCGCTGTAGATCCAAGTGGGGCATGCAAGGAAAATAAAAAACAGCATTTTAGCTTGCACATGATTGGATGATAAAATCAGCAGAGCTTCCACTCATTTCAGATCTACCCCTTTAGATTTAGAGCGACTGCACTTCCAAGTGCACTTTCAGAGCAAAGTGGATTTGCCTTTCGTTAATAACCTCCTATGTGTGACAGAAAACAAACATCACCCTGACAACAATATCACACCGTGAAATATGGTGGTAGCCTTATGTTGTGGGGATGCTTTTTTTCAGCAGGGAAGCTGGTCAGAGTTGATGGGAAGATGGATGGAGCCGAATACAGGGCAATCTTAGAAGAAAACCTGTTAGAGTCTGCAAAAGACTTGAGACTGGGTCGGAGGTTCACCTTTCAGAAGGACAATGACCATAAACATACAGCCAGAGCTACAATAGATCAAAGCATATTCATGTGTTAGAATGGGCCAGTCAAAGTCCAGACCTAAATCCAGTTGAGAATCTGTGGCCTTGAAAATTGCTGTTCACAGAAGCTCTCCATCCAATCTGACAGAGCTTGAGCTATTTTGCAAAGAAGAATGGGAAAATCATTTACTTTCTAGATGTGCAAAGCTGGTAGAGACATCCCCAAAAAGACTTGCAGCTGCAATTGCAGTGAAAAGTGGTTCTACAAAGTATTGACTCAGGGGGGCTCAATACAAATGCATGCCACACTTTTCACATATTTATTTGTAAAACATTTTGAAAACCATTTATCATTTACCCTCCACTTCACAATTATGTGCCACTTTGTGTTGGTCTCTCAAGTAAAATCCCCAAAAAATTGCACCACACCCACCTGACTAGAGCGGAATACTATAAGTCTCTTGCCATGCACATGGTGAATGCGGCAAGAATGTGCATCCCGATACATTGGCGATCTACACACACTCCGACAATTGGTGAATGGTTCTTGAGGATCTCCAAAACTGAGGAAATGGAAGAATTGGTACACATTTCACAGGAACGTATCCAGAAATTCACAACAACATGGGCGTGTTGGACTCACTTTAAATCTACACTACGTTTCCAAGCATATTAGACGTGAGCCACAAGCAACCTTTGACTAGCTATAGTTGAACATAGTATATAGAACATACCGAGGTGGCTGGGCCTCATTGACCTACAATTTTAGGGACCCTGATAACAAGTATACCCTATAACCCCACCCTTTCCCACCTTCCACCCCTTCCCTTACTCCCCCCCGCTCTCTTCCCTCTCACTCTCTCTTTCTCATCTTTACAAGCTTTCTACAAGCTTTCCTCCTCGATAACCCTCCTTCTTTTACTTTATTTATGCTTGATTCTCCCACCTTACACATACATGGAACAACTTTACCCACCACCCCTATCTACACCATAGAAACATAGTATTCTGTATGCTGGTTCTAAACTGTTGCACGGAACCTCCAGTAGGCTTAGACGTTTTATCCTTTTGAAGCTACATGTTGTAGCCATGGAATTCCGTATGTATTTTCTTATACTCTCTGTTTTTTGCTGTATGTTCTGTGTGAAATTCAATAAAAAAAAAATTTGTGGAAAAAAAAAATCCCCAAAAAATACATTTATGCTTTTGGTTGTAACATGACAAAATGTGGAAAATGTCAGGGGGGGTGAATGATTTTTTCTAAGCACTGTATATTGTCAACTTGTTATATTTACTAGACATGTGCGATTCGTTTCGTACGAATTCGTAATTCGTACGAATTTTTCGAAATTCGTACGAATTTACGAATCTGTAGTACGAATTTTTTTTTTTACGAATTCCGTACGGAATACGAAATTCCGTTTACGAATTTCGTTGCCGAATGATTCGAATGAATTCGAATGATTCGAATGAATTCGAATGAATTCGAATGAATTCGAATGACAAAGTGTCATTTTTGCAGGAAAAATTCCGTTTACGAATTTCAGCTCCAAATTATTCGAATCCAACTACCAATATCAAATTTCAACTAATTCAAACGAAATTATTATAGCAGATATAACGAATGAATTCGAATGCATTCGAATGAATTCGAATGCATTCGAATGAATTCGAATGACAAAGTGTCATTTTTGCAGAAAAAAAAGCTATTTAAAAAACAGTCATTCATTGATATAAAAAAAAAAAAAAGCGTAGGGGTCCCCCCAAATTCAATAACCAGGCCCTTCAGGTCTGGTATGGATATTAAGGGGGACCCCAGCCAAAAAAAAAAAAAAAAAATGGCGTAGGGTCCCCCCCAAATATCCATACCAGACCCTTCAGGTCTGGGATGGATTTTAAGGGGAACCCCGGCCAAAAAAAAAAAAAAAATGGCGTTGGGGTCCCCCTCAAAATCCATACCAGACCCTTTATCCGAGCACGCAACCTGGCAGGCCGCAGGAAAGGAGGGGGGGACGAGAGCGGCCCCCCCTCCCGCCTGAACCGTACCAGGCCACATGCCCTCAACATTGGGAGGGTGCTTTGGGGTCCCCCCCAAAGCACCTTGTCCCCATGTTGATGAGGACAAGGGCCTCATCCCCACAACCCTGGCCGGTGGTTGTGGGGGTCTGCGGGCGGGGGGCTTATCGGAATCTGGAAGCCCCCTTTAACAAGGGGACCCCCAGATCCCGCCCCCCCCCTGTGTGTGAAATGGTAAGGGGGTACAAAAGTACCCCTACCATTTCACCAAAAAAGTGTCAAAAATGGTAAAAATGACAGGAGACAGTCTTTGACAATTCCTTTATTAAAATCTTCTTTCTTCTTTCTTCTGGTCTTCCTTTCTTCATCTTCTCCTTCCGGCATCTTCTTCCATCTTCTTCTTCCTTCGATTCGCTTCTTCTTCCTCCGGTCTTCTCGTCCTTCTCGTCCGGCGTCGTCCTTCTCGTCCGGCATCGTCGTCTCTTCTCGCAGGCCGCTCCTCGCAATGGGAGGCTCCCGCTCTGTGAGGCTCCGCTCCGGGTGACAGGTCTTTTATAACGAAGGCACCTGGTGACCCCGCCCCCTCTGACGCACGGGGACGTCATGTGGAATTCCCTATGGCTTTCCCCAAGACGTCAGAGGGGGGGCGGGGTCACCAGGTGCCTTCGTTATACAAGACCTGTCACCCGGAGCGAAGCCTCACAGAGCGGGAGCCTCCCATTGCGAGGAGCGGCCTGCGAGAAGAGACGACGATGCCGGACGAGAAGGACGAGAAGACCGGAGGAAGAAGAAGCGAATCGAAGGAAGAAGAAGATGGAAGAAGAAGATGGAAGAAGATGCCGGAAGGAGAAGATGAAGAAAGGAAGACCAGAAGAAAGAAGAAAGAAGATTTTAATAAAGGAATTGTCAAAGACTGTCTCCTGTCATTTTTACCATTTTTGACACTTTTTTTGGTGAAATGGTAGGGGTACTTTTGTACCCCCTTACCATTTCACACAGGGGGGAGGCCGGGATCTGGGGGTCCCCTTGTTAAAGGGGGCTTCCAGATTCCGATAAGCCCCCCGCCCGCAGACCCCCACAACCACCGGCCAGGGTTGTGGGGATGAGGCCCTTGTCCTCATCAACATGGGGACAAGGTGCTTTGGGGGGGACCCCAAAGCATCCTCCCAATGTTGAGGGCATGTGGCCTGGTACGGTTCAGGCGGGAGGGGGGGCCGCTCTCGTCCCCCCCTCCTTTCCTGCGGCCTGCCAGGTTGCGTGCTCGGATAAAGGGTCTGGTATGGATTTTATGGGGGACCCCACGCCATTTTTTTGGGCTAGGGTTCCCCTTAAAATCCATCCCAGACCTCAAGGTCTGGTATGGATTTTGAGGGGGACCCTACGCCATTTTTTTTTTTTTTGGCTGGGGTCCCCCTTAATATCCATCCCAGACCTGAAGGGCCTGGTTATTGAATTTGGGGGGACCCCTACACATTTTTTTATCAATGACTTCAATGAATGACAGTTCTCTGTATTACGGATCCAACAATTCATTTGTCGGCAATAGCTGCCAGTGATTTTAAATAGCTTTTTTTTCCTGCAAAAATGACACATTGTACAGAGACAGTTCTCTATATTAGATATACTGAATCTCGAAGCATTCGAAGCATTCGTTATATCCGCTATTATAATTTCTTTCATATTAGTTGAAATTACATATTTGTTAGTTACAATACAACATTCGAATTGTTCTCTGTATTACGGGAATCGGCAATTAGCCGTGAGTGATTTTAAATGTCTTTTTTTCCTGCAAAAATGACACATTGTACAGAGAGAGTTCTAAACACAGGAAACCTGCGCCCTTCTATATACTATATACTCTATAGTATGTCTATGAAGGGGGGCATGTTTCCCGTGTTTAGAACTCTCTCTGTACAATGTGTCATTTTTGCAGGAAAAAAAGACATTTAAAATCACTCGCGGCTAATTGCCGATTCCCGTAATACAGAGAACAATTCGAATGTTGTATTGTAACTAACAAATATGTAATTTCAACTAACATGAAAGAAATTATAATAGCGGATATAACGAATGCTTCGAATGATTCGAGATTCAGTATATCTAATATAGAGAAATGTCCCTGCACAGTGTCATTTTTGCAGGAAAAAAAAGCTATTTAAAATCGAGTCGCAGCTATTTGCCGGCAAATGAATTGTTGGATCCGTAATACAGAGAACTGTCATTCATTGAAGTCATTGATAAAAAAAAGCGTAGGGGTCCCCCCAAATTCAATAACCAGGCCCTTCAGGTCTGGGATGGATATTAAGGGGGACCCCCAGCCAAAAAAAAAAAAATGGCGTAGGGTCCCCCTCAAAATCCATACCAGACCCTTGAGGTCTGGGATGGATTTTAAGGGGAACCCTAGCCAAAAAAAATGGCGTGGGGTCCCCCATAAAATCCATACCAGACCCTTATCCGAGCACGCAACCTGGCAGGCCGCAGGAAAGGAGGGGGGGACGAGAGCGGCCCCCCCCCCTCCCGCCTGAACCGTACCAGGCCACATGCCCTCAACATTGGGAGGATGCTTTGGGGTCCCCCCCAAAGCACCTTGTCCCCATGTTGATGAGGACAAGGGCCTCATCCCCACAACCCTGGCCGGTGGTTGTGGGGTCTGCGGGCAGGGGGCTTATCGGAATCTGGAAGCCCCCTTTAACATGGGGACCCCCAGATCTCGGCCCCCCCCCTGTGTGAAATGGTAAGGGGGTACAAAAGTACCCCTACCATTTCACCAAAAAAGTGTCAAAAATGGTAAAAATGACAGGAGACAGTCTTTGACAATTCCTTTATTAAAATCTTCTTTCTTCTGGTCTTCCTTTCTTCATCTTCTCCTTCCGGCATCTTCTTCCATCTTCTTCTTCCTTCGATTCGCTTCTTCTTCCTCCGGTCTTCTCGTCCTTCTCGTCCGGCATCGTCGTCTCTTCTCGCAGGCCGCTCCTCGCAATGGGAGGCTCCCGCTCTGTGAGGCTTCGCTCCGGGTGACAGGTCTTGTATAACGAAGGCACCCGGTGACCCCGCCCCCCCTCTGACGTCATGGGGAAAGCCATAGGGAATTCCACATGACGTCCCCGTGCGTCAGAGGGGGCGGGGTCACCAGGTGCCTTCGTTATAAAAGACCTGTCACCCGGAGCGGAGCCTCACAGAGCGGGAGCCTCCCATTGCGAGGAGCGGCCTGCGAGAAGAGACGACGATGCCGGACGAGAAGGACGACGCCGGACGAGAAGGACGAGAAGACCGGAGGAAGAAGAAGCGAATCGAAGGAAGAAGAAGATGGAAGAAGATGCCGGAAGGAGAAGATGACGGAAGGAGAAGATGAAGAAAGGAAGACCAGAAGAAAGAAGAAAGAAGATTTTAATAAAGGAATTGTCAAAGACTGTCTCCTGTCATTTTTACCATTTTTGACACTTTTTTGGTGAAATGGTAGGGGTACTTTTGTACCCCCTTACCATTTCACACAGGGGGGGGGCCGAGATCTGGGGGTCCCCTTGTTAAAGGGGGCTTCCAGATTCCGATAAGCCCCCCGCCCGCAGACCCCCACAACCACCGGCCAGGGTTGTGGGGATGAGGCCCTTGTCCTCATCAACATGGGGACAAGGTGCTTTGGGGGGGACCCCAAAGCACCCTCCCAATGTTGAGGGCATGTGGCCTGGTACGGTTCAGGCGGGAGGGGGGCCGCTCTCGTCCCCCCCTCCTTTCCTGCGGCCTGCCAGGTTGCGTGCTCGGATAAAGGGTCTGGTATGGATTTTGAGGGGGACCCCACGCCATTTTTTTTTTTTTTTTTTTTGTCCGGGGTTCCCCTTAAAATCCATCCCAGACCTGAAGGGTCTGGTATGGATATTTGGGGGGGACCCCACGCCATTTTTTTTTTGGCTGGGGTCCCCCTTAATATCCATACCAGACCTGAAGGGCCTGGTTATTGAATTTGGGGGGACCCCTACGCTTTTTTTTTTTTCTGCAAAAATGACACTTTGTCATTCGAATTCATTCGTTATATCTGCTATAATAATTTCGTTCAAATTAGTTGAAATTCGATATTGGTAGTTGGATTTACTAACGATTCGTAACTATTCATAACGATTCGTAACGATTCGTAACTATTCATAACTATTCGTAACGATTCGTAACTTGAAATTGAAATTCGATATTTGTAGTTGGATTCGAATTGTTCTCTGTGTTATGAGAACCAACAATTCATTAGCCGCGTTAACGATTCGTAACGATTCGTAACGATTCGTAACTTTACTAACGATTCGTAAAAAAAATTACGATTCGTCCGAATTTCGTATTTCGTACGAATTCGAACGGAATTTCGTACACGAATTACGAATTACGAATTTTTTTATATACGAAACGGGACGAAACGAAACGAAACTAATTTTTTGGCAGTTCCCATGTCTAATATTTACTATCTTGGCTAAGATTTGTAAGCCTTTGTTTTTATGGTTTACAGATTAATAAAGTATTGTTTTTATACTATTTGGTAATTCAAACTCGATGTGGCTTGTTAAGAATTTTTGTAAGCACCTTTGAAAAAGTTTACATGGGTTGTAGTCAAAGTTATGAGTTTTATTGTAGTTTGTGTTAGTCAATGTTTAGTTAGTCTTCCAAGAAAGAAGTTTATTTTTCCACCCTTGGCTCTGCAGCACAATCTTCCTGGAAAATCAATAACTGAATCAACCCTGGAAAATAATTGCTCCCTGTTAGTGTTCATGAAAACATGATCGTAAATTCCGCCAGCAAAAGTCCGATGAGAGCTTTTGTTCGGAAAATGCGATCATGTGTATGCTCCATCTGACTTTTGCTGGCGGAGAGCATGTTCTCAATTTTTTTTGGTCGGAAAAAAGTTCCGATCAGAAATTCCAATCGTCTGTACAAATTTCGACACGCAAAATTCCTACAAATGCTTGGAAACAATTTGACGCATGTTCGGAAGCATTGAACTTAATTTTCTCGGCTGGTCGTAGTGTTGTACGTCACCGAGTTCTTGACGGTCGAAAGTGTATACAAGCCAAGCTTGAGCGGGATTGGCTTGATGGTTTTTCCTACGGAAAATCCACTCGTGTGTATGGGGCATAAGACTGAAAGTATCTAAAACACTTAAAATACTGGATGCAGCATATATTTACACAAGTGTTCATGTATTAATGCCTACAGTCTTTGTACATCAACATCTGAAGGCATCAGACTTCAGATGCTAATACTACATGTGGAGAGCCTTGGACTTAAAAGTAAAGTCGCCGTAGATCCGAGGAGGACATGCAAGAAAAATAAAAAACAGCATTTTAGCTTGCACATGATTGGATGATAAAATCATCAGAGCTTCCACCCATTTCAGATCTATCCCTTAGATATAGAGCGACCGCACTTCCAAGTGCCCTTTCAGTACAAAGTGGATTTGCCTTTCGTAAATAACCCCCATAGTATACCATCAGAACATCAGGATTGAAAAGAGTGTTTTAGCATGCTATAACTTAATCCAGCTTGGCTATACAACTTTGTGTGAATTAAAACGTATACAAAGGACAGTGTTGGAAACTGCTGCTATTCAGACAGTTCAAGATTCAGTCAATGGTAGATCACCTTCAGATGAAGCATAAATTGTAGGTAAATTATGTAGGTATTCCATGACTAATCACATATGAAACATGTTAAAAGTTTCTACTTATCACCTGTGTGATTGATTTTGTGTATCAATAAAGAAATTGTTTTTGCTGATATCTATTTTTCCTGTAACAGTGACTACGTGTGACAAGCTATGCCAACACTTGACTGTGGCAGCCAAGCATGGACTGACCTGGAGAGACACAATGGAGGTTATTTACTAAAGGGAAATCAACTTTGCACTGAAAGTGCACTTAGAAGTAAAGTCGCTGTAGATCCAAGGGGGACATGCAAGGAAAATAAAAAAACAGCATTTTAGCTTGCACATGATTGGATGATAAAATCAGCAAAGCTTCCACTCATTTCAGATCTACCCCTTAGATTTAGAGCGACTGCACTTCCAAGTGCACTTGCAGTGCAAAGTGGATTTGCCTTTCATAAATAACCCCAAATGGTTTATTACTACTAATAATTACTGGGATCATTTGGAAAAAGGACAAAATCTGTATGTTAACTCACAAGATAAAAAATATTTTGTATAAGAATGAGATTTCTATAAAATGGTAGAAGACAAATACAAAAATCTTTATTTTTAAAGAAATGCAAGCAATGTCTTATTTTTTTAATTCACTTCTAGATTTCTTTATTGTTACTGTTCAATAATCCTTTTAGAGCATATTCCAAAGACAAATAAGTATAATAAATGAATGATTTAATGAGAGATCACTGGAGATTAGAGCTGTACAAGCCATAAATCAACTGCAGATGGGGCACTGTGTCAACTTGCATTGCACATTGTGTGATAGGTACTGTTGAGATGAAGAACCCTTGAGCATGCACATTAATTTCACCTGATACATAGTTTATGATCATAACCTTCCCTTACCACCAATGTGCTTTTAAGCTAGGAGCCTGTAGCCAGATCCTCAACACTAGTAGGATGGGAGAGTTATTTGTCTAGTTATCAAACCTTGTGCAATTCATGTCCCAAGTGTTAAGTACATCAGGATCAATATTACCCATGCCTCCAAGGCCAATGTCATGAAGCTCTACTATATGAAGAAAAATTAAGACAGCTTAGTATATTGGAGAGTCCCTTGGAATGACTACCTCAACTCCTTATGGGCATGGTGACCATCTGTCAGATACTATTCTTACTTACAAGCTTTAATAAGACAGCAGGCAAATAACAAACCACATTGATTTGCTCAGCTGGTGTTTCAGCATCATGTCATATTCCCTCCTCATAACAAATATATTAAGTGTGGGATATTGGAGCCCTTCAATGAAAATAAATGACACAGAAATCTAATATGCCATCTGCATGCTTTCCCTTAAATCTCTTTCCTAGAGATCATGAGAAAACTTTTTACCTTCAATTACCCCTTTCCACAATAAAATTAGAAAATGTAGGTAATAGTGTACTATAATATACAGTTTATAAACACACACATTTTATGGACTTGTCTACAACATTTTACTAGTAATACCATAATAGAAAAAAGCCTAAAGTGAACCTGTTTTTTGCCCAAGCAGCACAAAGCAACAGGCTGGATTTAATTACGTAACCCTTCTCAGCAGCATACTGTATACCTCCCTTTTACTCCCCACTGCTCCATTCAGTTGCTGAGAATGGAGGAAAGTACTGTGTAAGCTATGAGTCACAGGAGTCGTAGCTTACACAGTGTCATGGGCTTCCTGTGTGAAAGCACTGACTGGCCTAGCAATGTCTTGTGGAGAGAGTTACATGTCCCTCCACACCTCTACATTATTATTTTCAGCGCCCAGTATATAACAGATCATCAGGATAATGAAGGAAAGGTATACGCGAATGCTGGGAGTATATGGAGGATTAAAGCAAACCTGTTGCATTGCCCTGAATGGCCCACGCACAAGTTTGCATATAAAGCAATGTATCATGAAGTAGAGTATTCTAGATTTTGTGTGCCACTATCCTGAAATTGCCACTTAAAACAGACTTTGCACAAAAAATGTAAGGTCTGCTTATTTACTGAGGATCCCTCCTCTTTGGAAAAATGCTGTATTGCAATTAAAACAACCTCTGGGTAAAAAAAAGTTAGTTAATATACTTACCTTAACTTTTCTTTTGGCCACGGCACCTTAGGTGACGTTGATGGGGTTGATGTCACCATTATTTGTACCAGAGCCTGGGAAATACAAAGTAGCCCAAATATTTTGCTGTGCTAAAGTGTCATCTTGTGAGATTTGGGGTACTTAGCATTCACAAGATCTCCTCAGAAGGATGGTGATGCCTCACCCTGCAGTACAGGAGCTAGGTTTGTACTTTTTTTTTTTTTTTACCTATCTCATCCATCTTTTTTAGAATGAGTGATATAGAGAAGAATAAGATGAGGGGGAGGTTTGGGGAAGTGCATCTACCAGGTAGCAGGGAGGTATTGGTAAGATTTTTTGCTGATTAAAAAGCCATTGAATCAAGGCTTTGGACCTTTGACACACTTTGCCACCCTGATCCCCCCCCCCCCCCCCCCCCCACCCCCCCCCCCCCCCTAAAAAAAAAAAAAAATACTTAATGTGCAAATTCTTGTTATTGGGAAGAAAAAAATAAAGTATAATATACTTTTGAAATTACCATATGTGTTACCCAAATTCATTCAAAATTAAATGTTGTGTTCTTTCAGTTGACACATTTCATTCTAATAAATAAAATTGACTGCTTTTTAAGATTTAAAGTGAAACTAAAGGCATTTTTTTTTCATTTTGGATAGAGGCTTATAACCCTTGTCATCTGTGTCCCATAGGTGAGATATCCCTTCAGTTCTTGTACTATGGCCAAGATAGGAAGTGAGAAGAACTCCTTCCAAAGTGAGGGAATCTCTGAGTGTCCCCAGGGTCACCAGAACTAGTGTGTCCATTGGAAGATTTCCCCTCTATTACTATTCTGATGTCAACTCAAAATTTGGGATTTTTTTTACTTTCATTTTCCATGATAATGGTAAACAGAACAAATAGAGGGTGAACCTCTCTAATAAAAACTGACAGATGTTCCAATCCCTCACAATTCTAACCAAAACTGAAAAAAAAGTTTTGTCTCTAGTCGCACTTTAATACACAATTTACCATATACATAAATTATTTATTGTAGTCCATATATAAAAATAAAGACTAGAAAAAGAAACAAATAAGGTAAAAAGCATAACATATTATCAAGAGAATCACCTAAAAAAAAAATTTAATTTGTATGTTGTACCATATTTTTAAGGGGTGGCAATTCATGAAAAACATAATACCTGAAAATGATATTGTATTTAATGAACAATTAGGAGCATACAGACTTACTTTAATGTGGACCTATGCTCAAAAGATGGATATTATAAGAAACATCTATAAATGTTAATTGTGGAAAAATATTAATTTCTTTAAATATCCCTTGTCTTGAAAGTCAGACACTGTTGTTGCTGTAGCTTAATGCAGTCTATAGATGATACAATTTTTTTTCTTTCCTGCTACCACAAGGGAGCCATCCCTGGCAGGAGAACACAATGATTATTGCTAGTGGCTGTAGCCGCTGCCAATATTTGCATCTTAAAATCGATGGATTGACTTGGGAACAATTAGCCTGCCCGTACATGGTTCAAATCTCGCCCCCTTACCACGTGATCAGCTGCCAGCCAATGACAGCTGGTCACATGATGTAAACAGAAGATTGGTAATCGGCTTTTTTTTTTCGTGTGTGGAGAAAATAAAAGCCGATCTACAGCTTCTGTCAGAGGGACATCGGTCCTGAACACGGAGAGCCGCCGCCGCCTCATCTGTACCCACCAGTGCCACTTGCATATCATTGCTGCCAATCAGTGCCCACCCGTGCCACCTACCAGTGCCCACCAGTTTCACCTATCAATGCCCACCAGTGCCACCAATTAATAACCATCAGTGCTGCCATTCAGTGCCCATCAGTGCCTCATCATCAGTGCCACCTATCAGTGCTGCCTATCAGTGTCACCTACCAGTGCCCATCAGGGCAGCCTATCAGTGCCCATCAGTGCAGCCTCATCAGCACACATCAATGAAGGAGAAAAATTACCTGTTTGCAAAATTTTATAACAAACTATAAAATGTTTTTTTTTTTCAAAAATTTCGGTCTTTTTTCATTTTTTTGGGCAAAAAATAAAAATTATAAAAATGTAATTTGGGTACAGTGTTGCATGACCGAGTAATTGTCATTCAAAGAGTGACAGCACTGAAAGCTGAAAATTGGCCTAGGCCTACTTTGATTTTTGGGATGTGTGGTATCTCCACCTTTCCTGCTGCATCTTGATTATTACAACACTACTCATCAGATCACTTGTCATTGTGGGGGAGAGTCTGAAAGGAGGACAAAAAGTTCTTCCTCTATCAAGATGGCTACCTCCACACAGAGACACAATGCTGAACAAGGCATTGAAAGCCAAAAAATGGCAAAACTTAATTGCAGGGAGTCTATAAACACTATTCCATTGTACTCTTTTTTGATGTAGCACTACTTTCAGAGGAGCCACTGATAGGTCTTTCTGCTGTACCCTGGACCTACCAATCTCTGACACACCAATCAACAGTGAAATGGGCTTCAATGAGACAAGAATAGGCTCTGTAAAGGAAGGTAGTGTTAGCCAATTTTAACAAACACAAAGTGAGCAAAATATAAAATAACAGTACTATCAACAGCAGATCAAAAGCCAACAGAACATTGAGTCAATAGGAGAATGACCTATATCTATCAATCACTGACTCCACCAAAGCCACTGGCCAGTGGAAAATGTAGTTATAGTCCTGCTATCCTGCTAGCAACTGGGCCCTTTACCTGTCTTGGTGGAGTGTTTATACCAACAAACAGCTGCAGTAGTTGCCAAAAGGCCTCTCACCACCCTGATGCCCTGGTGATGTTCTCCTGGGTGCATGGGTAAATAAAGATTGAAGATGGATTTCAATCTCTTGGTGCTCCTCTCTGTAGTAGTTCAGCCCTATATTGCTCTGTCCCTAAAACTATCTGTTAAAAATCTCTCTCTGAAACTTAATTCTCAGCCTAGTAGCAGGTGGACCTCTTACAGTGACAGCAGCAGTATTGTGGTCCAGAAACTCAGCATGCAGCAAAGCGCATGACCCATGGCTCTCTAGCACATAACACTGCTCAGTCTTGGACAGCAATCTGTCACTGCCACTCAGTACCTAATATTCAGCTCATCTCCACTGTGCAGACTTTTGACAGCTCAGCCTGCTCTCTGCAGCTCTGTGGTTACTTTCCTCTGGCCTACACACAAGCACTCTCTGGCCTACACACAAGCACTCTCTGCCCAATCTTCTCTTGGACTCTGTTCTCTGCATTCTGAGTACTTCCTCGCCATTTCTCTGGCCCCAAAGGCTCACAGCAGCATTGAATCTTGTTCCTCAGCTGACTGCAGCTCTGTTTTTGCCACAGTGTCAGCCAATCAGCATCCTTTCTAGGACCAGGCAGCAGCCAATCAAAGTCCTTCTAGTACCCTCCCTTCTCCAAAAGCTCTGTCATCGACAAGGAGGGAAAACAAGCTGTAGTGGCCAGGGAGGAATGTTCTGCCAGATGGCTTAAAGGGGCTTCCGGCCAGTGCCACATTGAGCAATGAGCTTTGTAAAACACAACTTTTTTTAACTGGGAAAGAAAGAGAAACTAACAAAATGTGAAGTTAAACCTAGGATCAGCTGCCAAACCCTGAAGACAATACTGATGACTAGCCATTTGTCCTACACTTGCATTTTTGAGCACTCTGTAACCAGAATATTGACATTAATGTATTTACAGTTTCTCAGCAAGAACTAAAAAACATTGAACAAAGTTGTATGTACTGTGAAGTAATTGATCTATAAACCTTACAGCAGAGATTATAAAAATGGGGTTCAGATGGTTTCTAATGCCCCGTACACACGGTCAGACATTCTGATGGAAAAAGTCTGACCGGATTATGTTGTCGGAAAATCCGATCGGGTGTGGGCTCTAGCAGACTTTTTCCGTCGGAATTTCGGATGGAAAAAGTTTGAGAGCAGGATCTAAAATTTTCCGACAATAAAATCCAATCAGACTTTTTCCGATCGTGTGTATAGAATTCCAATGCACAAAGTGCCACACATGATCAGAATAAATTCGGGGACGAAAGCTATTAGCTACTGGCCCATTTATAGTCCCGACGTACGTGTGGTACGTCACCTCGTTCAGAACGATCGGATTTTTCGACAAGTTTTGGCCAAAATCCGTCAGAAAAAATCAGACGGACTTTGTGGTCAGAATGTCCGACCGTGTGTACAACGCATAAGGCTACATGCACACAACAGTTTAGAAAAAGTATTCTGATTATTGCTGGAGGCCACCCTTGCGAAGGCTTGCATTCCACCTACTCCTTTGGAACCGCCTTAGTCTTTGGCATGGGTTCCAGGTGCGGCAATCTCTAAAATATTAGTGGTGCCTCCTGTACAAATCGTTCTTTGTTGTCAGGGCTGGGCTTCTCAAAGCTGGCCGCTCAGCTGTAGGCTAATTGCCAGCACCTTTCTCTCCACAGTGACTCACCTGGTGATGATATTCTGCTTGTCAGTCCTGCCTACTTAAGCCATCCAGCCCAGATGATCTCTGCCTTCGCCTTGGTCACATCTCTAGACACTCTCCTGTGTTCCTGTTAAAGACTTGCTTGGATGACATTCCTTCTGGCTCCAGATCCTGCTTGCTGTTCTACTACGCTACTCTACAATGCTCATCTCTGGCTCCCTGACGTTTTGGCTTGTCTGACTATCCATTCCAGTTCCTGAACTCTGGCTATGTTTTGAATATGTTTACTCTGTTTACTGTTTTATTATTATTATTAACAGCTTCAGCCCCAGAAGATTTGGCTGCTGAATGACCAGTCCATTTTTTGCCATTCGGCACTGCGTCATTTTAACTGACAATTGCGCGGTCGTGCGATGCTGCACCAAAACAAATTTGATGTCCCTTTTTTTCCACAAATAGAGCTTTCATTTGGTGGTATTTGATCATCTCTGCGGTTTTTATTTTTTGCGCTATAAACAAAAAAAGAGCGACAATTTTGAAAAAAATATATATTTTGTACTTTTTGCTATAATAACTATCCGATATGTATTTTTCTACATATTTTTGGTAAAAGAAAATCGCAATAAGCGTATATTGATTGATTTGCGCAAAAGTTATAGCGTCTACAAAATAGGGGATAGATTTATAGCATTTTTATTATTATTATTTTTTTTTTTACTAGTAATATGAGATCTGAGATTTTTAGCGGGACTGCGACATTATGGTGGACACATTAGACACTTTTGACCATTGGCATTTATACAGCGATTAGTGCTATAAAAATGCACTGATTACTGTAAAAATGTCAATGGAAGGGAAGGGGTTAACACTAGGGGGCGATCACGGGGTTAACTGTGTTCCCTAGTGTGTGTTATAACTGAAGGGGGGATGGGACTGTCTAGGGGAGATGATAGATCACTGTTCATATTTTGTATGAGAACACACGATCTGTCTCTTCTCCCCTCAGAGAATTGGGATCTGTGTGTATACACACACAGATCCCAGTTCTCGATGTGTCATGAGCGATCGTGGGAGCCTGGTGGTCATCGCACCTGCCAGGCACTCGCATCGGCTCCAGGGCGCACGCGCACCCCTAGTGTCCACAGGGCAAAGCGACGTAAGGTAACATCATTTCGCCCAGCCGTCCCATTCTGCCGCAGTAAAACTGCGGCAGATGGTCGGCAAGTGGTTAAACAAGTTTGATTTAACTGTACTACTGTCTCAGTCTGATTCATGGTTTCTGACATTCATATTGTGAAGTGGGTCACTAAAGTGAGAAGATATACAATGCACAGCATAAACTTACCTGTGTATGTAGATATACACACTTTCCATATCACCTAGACTTTCCATATCACCTAGACTCCTAGGGCTAGTTACCATTACCATGGGCAGCAGGAATTTGTCATGTGCACATGGTTCTTACTGCCATTTGTAGATGACTTTGTGTGTCTGGCTCATAATGGTGTACATGCCTATAGGGAGTTATTATTTATACTATTATGTAACTTGTTGACGTGGTTCAGAATTGTCCCTATGTAAGGGTTAAAGTTATTGAGTGTTGTGTCATCTTCTGATCCCTACCCCATTTTAGAGTGGGATTTTCAAATTTTGGCTTGTTCATTCTATATACTGTATAATGGTTGAAGTGTATGCGCTCTGATTAGCTCTGAGGAAGAAGTCATTGTCCTTGAAACACGAAAGCTGCACCTTTTTCTGGTGGACATTCATTTGGTGGTGTGATGGAAATTACTTTATGCATTTGATTTGACTTCTTTTTGTGAGTATATTGGAATATTTTACTACATTCAATAAAGTGTCCCACAGTAATGCACTAGGCTGGTGCGCCTTCATCTTATGCTTGTTTTCTGGCAGCTACCCTTGTCTACACACAAGTTGTCATGTGAATGTAGCCTTTACAGCTTAGGAGCACCTACTGTTTGTTTACACTAGAAGGCTGGCAGACTGCCAAGATTCTGCTTCCTGCAAAGTAATAGCAAAAATGTTGTGAATTGGGTGCCTCTTTTTATGTACTTTAGAAATGAATTCCTTCACAATTCATACAGCTACAGAAGTGAATACAAACTGTATTGCTTTTTGTTATTGTTTGTTCAGAATATGTAAATACTTTACTGTGAATAGGATGAGCAGTGGTAAATAGTTTTAAGCTCAACTCCAGCCAAAACATTTCTACCAGGGTTTAAATTCTTGAATAATAATAAAGGTGAGGGGCACTGGACCACTTGGTATTTTGTCATCTGTGGTAGGAGATGCGTGGCCATTGGCACGCAACTCATTAATCCTGAAGACCCTTTAGAGCAGCCCCTGGGGAATCATGAAAAATATTGGAGGATAAAAGAACCACTCCACTGGTAGAAGTCCAGAATACCTTTTATTTATTTTCAACAAGGTGAGTCAAACTGTTTCAGAGGCTATAAGTGTCCCCCTTCATTGGGTCTGGAGAAACAGAGGGTTAAGGTTTGGACTGGGCTGAGGAATCAGTGAAATAAAGAGGCATTTTTTTATTTTTATTTTCTTGTCAATCTAAGAACCTTAAGCCTCGTACGATCGGATTGTTGGCCAACAAAACTGTGGAATTTTGTCTGAAGGGTGTTGGCCCAAACTTGTCTTGCATACACATGGCCACACAATTGTTGGCCTAAAATTATGAACGTAGTGACGTACTAGACGTACTACGTTTTTTTTAGCTCTTTAGCGCCACCCCTTTTGGGCTCCTTCTGCTAATTTCGTGTTAGTAGAAGTTTGGTGAGTGTTGATTCGCGCTTTTCATTTCGCACTTTTCATTACGCACTTTTCAGTTTGCATTTTTCAGTTTGCACTTTTCAGTTTGTTTCTGAACAGCCATTCGTCGACCAGACATGTTGCAGAATCGGAGGCGATAACGTGTTATTTATTATTGGCCTTGGATTTATTGCTTTGACATTATTTTTTTGGTTGAATAATGATTTGATTTGGTATATTTTCTATATTTTTGGATGCATAGAATGCACTTTTTGATTAAGTTCTATTGGCAGATAGCATGTCTAATTTTTAATTTTTTTTTAATACACAATAAAAAAAATTGTGGAGAATAATACTTGGCTATGTGTTTTACTTCAAATGACAGGTTGGGAGTAGGCAGTTACATTTTAAAAAATACAATGTAAAATTGACAAGGGACACCAACATAGTTGTATCTTTGATCTTAAAAACTACGGGATTATGGTGTTGTGGTAAATTTGCCCAAATAAAAAAAAAAAAAAAATAGCATAATAATATTATTCTTGATATCACTAGAAAAAAAAAGCCTTTGAAAATGTGTTTGCAATAACTCCATCAGTATCACCAGCAAAGCAGCTTCATTATTATTCCATTAAAGAAGAAGCTGCATTTGGAGATTTCATAATTTGCCACGTCACGAATGTTAATTCTCCATTACGAATGCTAGTTTAGAAGACCAACCGCTTCTGGCTCGTCCTTGCTTCACAGCATGCGTGTTTGTACTTTGGACTTTTGTCCGACGGACTTGTGTACACACGCTCAGAAAATCCGACAAAACACATTTGTCCGCGGAAAATTTGAAAACCTGCTAGCCAACATTTGTTGGCGGAAAGTCCGACAACAATTGTCTGATGGAGCTTACACATGGTCGGATTTACCGTCAACAGCCGGTCATCGAACATTTCCCGTCGGAAAGTCTGATCGTGTGTCGGGGCTTTAGACTGACATAAAGTGACTATTCATTTTACTAATTCCTCATTCCAGATCCTAATCCACTGTTTTTCCAGTCCTGATGAGAGGGGACAATTATATCCCCCAAAACCTATTGGCTCACCTCATTGAACAAAAACCTTATTAGAAACTGAAGTTGTGCTTTTATCCTAGCGGCTATGAGAATATTTCAACCAAACAGGGATACTAGCACTATTAAAAGGTGTTACAACTTTCATAGGCTCTCCAAAGCAAAACACAAAAAAGTTTTGCTGGAGTTGGGCTGTACATAAAAAAGAAGTTGTAAAGCTCAAGTGCTAAAGTGTACTTTTAACCAGTCCCGGATCATTTGGTGTTTTTTGAGCACTTTTTGCGATTCGGCACTGCGTCGCTTTAACTGACAATAGCGCGGTCGTGCGACGTGGCTCCCAAACAACATTGATGTCCTTTTTTTTCCACAAATAGAGCTTTCTTTTGGTGGTGTTTGATCACCTCTGCTGTTTTTATTTTTTGCGCTATAAACAAAAAAATTAGCAACAGTTTTGAAAAGAATGCATTATTTTTAACTTTTTGCTATAATAAATATCTAAAAAACATATTTTTTCCTCAGTTTAGGCCGATACGTATTCTTTTACATATTTTTGGTAAAAAAAAAATCACAATAAGCGCATATTGATTGGTTTGCACAAAGGTTATAGCGTCTACAAAATAGGGGATAGTTTTATGACATTTTTATTAATATTTTTTTTTTTACTAGTAATGGCGGCGACAATATGGTGGACACATCGGACAATTTTGACAAATTTTTGGGACCATTGGCATTAATATAGCGATTATTGCGATTAAAAATGCATTGATTACTGTAAAAATGTTACTGACAGTGAAGGGGTTAACACTTATATATATTATATTGGCATTAATAGAGCGATTAGTGCGATTAAAAATGCATTGATTACTGTAAAAATTTCACTGGCAGTGAAGGGGTTAACACTAGGGGCAGTAAAGGGGTTAATGTGTGTCCTAGTTTGTGTTCTAACTGAATGGGGGATAGGACTTTGTAGGGAAACTAAGGCCGCGTACACACGAAGGGACAATCCTGCGGGATTATCCTCTGGACTCAAGTCCAGCGGACAATCCCCTCGTGTGTGGGCGTCGGCGGACTTTTTGGCGCCAAAGTCCGGCGGACCAAAGTTTTAAGTTTTGTTTTAAAACTATCCGCTGGACTTGGCAGTTCGGCGGACAATCCCGCCGTTAGTAGGCTAGTCCGCCGGACTTTTTAAATGAACGGACTTGCCGCTCGTCGGCAAGTCCGTTCATTTAGCACGTGACTTCAGGTTACGTAGCTAGCGTAGGCAGTAAATGCCGCCGCGCTAGCTCCGTAAGCTGGCATGGATTTAAAGGGACTCCCCACGCCGAAAAACGGCGTGGGGGTCCCCCCCAAATCCATGTCAGACCCTTATCCGAGCACGCAGCCTGGCAGGCCAGGAAAGGGGTGGGGACGAACGAGCGCCCCCGCCCCCTTCTGAGCCGTACCAGGCCCTTCTGAGCCGTACCAGGCCGCGTGCCCTCAACATGGGGGGTGCCCTGGGGAAAGGGGGGCCGTGCGGCCCCCCCACCCCAAAGCACCTTGTCCCCATGTTGATGAGGACAAGGGCCTCTTCCCGACAACCCTGGCCGTTGGTTGTCGGGGTCTGCGGGCGGGGGGCTTATCGGAATCTGGGAGCCCCCTTTAATAACCTAAGCATCCGCCGGGACTGTGACAACACAAGGGGGCGGGGTCACCATGTGACATGAGCATGTGACCCTGTCCCCATGTCCCTATATAAGTCCCAGCGCAGCGCGGCTTTGCCATTCCGGGCAGAGAGAGCATCGGGTCAACATCGGAAGAAGAAGAAGAACAAGAAGAAGAACAAGAAGCAGAAGGCGCCGGCGGCGCGGAAGACGACGACCGCCGCAAGAACAGAAGAGACCCCCGGAAGACCCCGAAGGCGGATCGAGACCCCCAGACGACGGCGGCGACGACGAAGAAGGTAGCCGGACTTCCCCGCTCGGTAAAAGAGCTTGGTAAATGGTGGGGGAGTCCGGCGAGAAGACCCCCAAGACGGAAGAAGACCCCCGGAGCAGTGCAATAAAATATTTTTTCAAAAGTGTGTGTGTTTTTGTACTTTACATTTTACACCTTAGGTGAATGGGTAGGGGTACATCGTACCCCATACTCATTCACATAGGGTGGGGGGCCGGTATCTGGGGGCCCCCTTATTAAAGGGGGCTCCCAGATTCCAATAAGCCCCCGCCCGCAGACCCCGACAACCAACGGCCAGGGTTGTCGGGAAGAGGCCCTTGTCCTCATCAATATGGGGACAAGGTGCTTTGGGGTGGGGGGGGCCGCACGGCCCCCCTTTCCCCAGAGCACCCCCCATGTTGAGGGCACGCGGCCTGGTACGGCTCAGGAGGGGGGGGCGCTCGTTCGTCCCCACCCCTTTCCTGGCCTGCCAGGCTGCGTGCTCGGATGAGGGTCTGACATGGATTTGGGGGGAACCCCCACGCCGTTTTTCGGCGTGGGGAGTCCCTTTAAATCCATGCCAGGTCACGGAGCTAGCGCGGCGGCATTTACTGCCTACGCTAGCTACGTAACCTGAAGTTACGTTCTAAATGAACGGACTGCTCCGTGTGTGGGCAAGTCCGTTCATTTTCAAAAGTCCCGCAGACTTTTGGCCGGCGGATTATCTGCCGGAGAAGTCCGTGCGTGTGTGGGCAAGTCCACATGCTCGGAAAGTCCAGCGGACCCAGCTGGAAAGTCCGGCGGATTGTCCGCTGGACTAAGTCCGCCGGCAAAAGTCTAACAGAACGCTTTTCATACTCTGTATGAACAGACGATCTGTCAGTTCTCCCCTCAGAGAACCGAAAACTTTGTGTTTACACACACAGTTCCGGGTTTTCCATGTGCTCTGAGCAATCGCGGGAGCCTGGAGGTGATCGAGACCGCCGGGCACTCGCATCGGCTCGGGGAGCGAGCGGGGGCGTGTGATTCCGGCGGCGCGCACGGGCCCCCTAGTGGCCACAGGGCAAAGCGACGTTACATAACATCGTTTGGCCCAGCCGTGCCATTCTGCCACAGTACAACTGCGGCGGCTGGTCAGCATGTGGTTAAGCATGTATGTATACCAATTTTATAAGATTAAAAGTCCCCACAAAGTTATATGAGTAAATATCACAGTGCTGCTGAAAGCATGCATACTTTACAACACTATTTTTCCATAATAGCACTTTTAAGTGTAATAAATGGATTTTCAGATGGTTGACAGGACAATGATTTTAAACGCTAACACAACTGTACCTTGTGATTTGTATTTTAATGGCACAATCCACAGCAAAAGACATATTGGTGGGTTGCTATGGTGGCAATGGATTAAGCTAGAGGCTAATGTGGAATGTAAAAGTAAACACAAGACAAAGGAAGATGATTAGGCTACAAAATGAGAAAACAGATGACCAAAATGATAGATAAGAAGAGATACTGATTATGATTTTGATTGCACATTTTTAACAATGATGAATGTGTACAAGAATAGATCCTGTATTTTCAGCGTCATTTCAGCTGACAGTTAACAGTGATGTCCAAAGCAGCATCGTTATCATGTAATCAACTGGTAATCGTGAACCATGGCTTAGTTCAAAGTAGCAGGCAAACACCTACTGATAACCGAAGATTTAATCCCAGTTGCCATCAGAATCTATTGTTTTACATGACACCAAGTATGAATATATAAAAAGTCTTGTAAGATAGAGATGATATAAGGATATTAATATTCATTGTTTTAGTATGAGTTCCTTGACTTAAAGTTAAACTCCATTAAATGTGTTTTTTATTTTATTTTTTTATACAAGCAGTGCAAGTATCTCAATTTGACTTGATATCATGCTCATGTAGTCCCTATACATTCGTTTTGCTGCAGTTGTCATGCGCTAGCAAGAGATACTCTAATAAGGGGAGAGAGAAGATAGACACAGATGGGTCTGGGACAAGACCTGTAAGTTTTATTAAAGTGCAGCAGTACAAAATTGGGTTGATCTGAGCTGTTCTGTGTGGAAGATCTGTGTAAATGTCAGAAATAGATGGAAAGAAATGCAAATTCCTTGGCAGTTTAAAAGCATCCTATATATGTATTTCATCTGTGTATTTAGTTGTTTGCCTGAAGTTCAACTAAAAAACATTTATGTTGCAGAATTTAAATTTATTAAAAAATATATTTATAATTTTGTTAAGCGGTGTGCAAAATACCATTCCAGGAGTATTATTTCCATAAACATTAAAATATTAAAGTATTAAACATTAAATATTAAAGTGTATTGTAACATTACACCTTTTTCCCATTATCAGCATACAGTGACAATCTTTAAACCCCAAACGATGGGAAAGTTGTATCAGAAGAGTGGCCCAAATATGAAGAAGAAACTGAGAAGTGGATTATTCATAAATTCGATAGTTATTGTTCACGGAGTATACTAAAAACACTGTCAATGTGTTTTGTGGCAGTATACAAGCAACTTCCTTAGCATGGCGTATAAAACACAAGCTAAGACAATGTAGATAGAAGTTCAGGTTACCTTGAAACAGTTGAGATCTGTCTCTCCTGCTACTCATAGCTTAGTGAATAAGACACTGCTGACTTTCCTCATATAGTCATGTGCAAGCAAAATTTTTTTTTTTTTTTTACTTTTATGTGATTGGGTATTCCTTGCAAAGTGAAATTTCACCATATTCACTAAGCTCTGGGGAAATTTCTCTTGCAACTTCCCTTGAAAAGTGACTAGAATATTTGCTTTTAGTAAATCAACCGCAATAGCTACAACATTTTGGATATTCAGTGGATATAGAAAAGAATTACCCCCCTTTAAAATAATCACATTTTGATGCTTTGCAGCCTGTAATGAAGACAGACAATTTTTTTTTTATCCAGCTGTATTTACTCAGTGCAATTTACAACATTCAAGTGAAGGATATAACACTAACATGTATATAACATTTTATATATACAAATAAAAAACAATTCAAAAACAGAATTACTGAGTTGGAAAAAAGGATCACCCCTTGTGTCAGTATTTTAATGAACCACATTTTGCTTTAATTACAGAATTTAATCTGTTGGGATATGTCTCTACTAACTTTGCACATCTAGACTTTGCAATTTTTGCCCACTCGTCTTTGCAGAACTGCTCAAGCTCAGTCAAATTTGATGGTGACCATTTGTGGACTGCAGTCTTCAAGTCATTTCACAGATTTTCAATGGAGTTGAGAAAAGAGACTTACACATTCCCCTTGTCTCCAAGAAACAGCAACTCAACATCCACCTTCCAAATAGCACACACCCAAAAATTTGGAACATCACCCAAAAGACTGTTCCCACTTTAACCCTACCTAGTTCCAGACACCAAGTATCCTTGCACTGATGTCCTGAGTTCACCCATGTTTCCGATAATTGTCAGAATACCATGGCTACAGGGACACAATCCTCAGGTGGATTGAAATAAAGGAACTGTCATCTTATTGTTGGCAACATTGCTTCAGTTTAAGCACGATCAACCCCCTGCCGTACCTTGGTGGTCAACCTGATTTTAATTTGTACATTTTTACCTGCTGCATATCACAACTTCCTAGATGTCTTTAGTAGTCTAGGAAGTAAAATCCCATTTAGTCACATCTTTCCCCTATTCGAGCTAGAGCTGGAAGCCCTTCAACAATATCTTGGTGTGCATCAAAGAGGGGATGTGTAGATAATGGCTTTCGGGACTCGCTTTGGTCACTTCAGGTATCTATTGATTGCCTTTGGTCTGTGCCACGTTTCAACATTTTGTGAATGACATCTTCAGACAATACCTAGACCTCTTCTTATCTCAATGGCATACTGATTTTCTCACCTTTTCTAGAGGCACACTGTTTTCATGTGAAAACAGGTTTAGCTACTCTGTAACTGTCCTGAGGGAACACAGCCTTTAGGCAACAGCAGAAAAGACAGCCCATCCAGTTCCTAGGTAATCTCCAAAGAAAGAATTATTATGGAAATGCAAAAAGTATGACCCATTCTTGGATGGGCAGTACCCACTGACAAGAAAGTTAATGAAAGATTTGTGGGGTTTGCCAACTTCTACTGCAAATTCATAAAGGGAACGTCTACCATTATTGCTCCAATCACACAACTCATCTGCCAATGCACACGGTTCCGCTGGTCTATAGAAGGCCAATCTGCCTTGATAAATTGAAGGCACTGTTCCTTTCAGCACCAGTTTTGCAGCATCCTGATCCAGATTTGCCTTATATGCTGGACATTTCAGAAACAGCAACACAAGCTATCTTGTCACAACACCTGGGATCAAAGGCTTGACTGCATCCCTTGACCTTCTTTTCCCAGAAGCTAAGCCAATCCAAAAGGAATTATGATGTTGGTGATAGGGAGCTACTGGAAATCAAATCAGCACTCGGACAGGTACCTACTGGAAGAAGCAGCACATACTATCCTAACTTTTACTGTTCATAAGAACTTTGATCAACTCAGAACTGCTAAGCAGCTGAGACTTCATCAAGCTAGATGGGCTTTGTTTTTACAAGATTCTCTTTTCATATTACTTACTTTTCAGTGTTCAAAAATGGGAAAGTTGATGCCCTGTCCTGCATGTTCCCAGATACCCCTAAATCATCTTCAGACACCTGTCTGTCCTGTCTTTGCAGAATTTCTTGTTGATTCAGCCTGATCTGATGTCTTCTATTTAACAAGCCTCTGTACTCTGCCCAGCATCTAAGAACACAGCTTGCAAGAAACATGAGGAAGTTTGGTGGTATAAAAACAGGATCTTCAGAAAGAAGAAAGTTCAGCCATGTGTGCTCAGACTTTTCATGACCATCTTTTGGCAGGCCACTTCAAAACCCAATGCAACTGATCCAACATTCCTTTTGGTGTCCAAATCTTAGCCAAGACTGTAAGAACTATGTAAGATACTGCACAATTAGAGCAATCAATCTAAAATGTGGTTTCTACTAAGTCCTGTACCTGGGAGGGGGGGGTTACCTCCAAATTCTGTAAATCTCTCTGTAAGGCTCTGAAGATCGGGACCTGTCTCCTTTACATATATGTTTATCATCTGCTAGAGGAGTTGGCATATAATAACTCGGCCTACTCCTCCATGAATCAAGCTCTGTTCTGGGCCAGTTATAGCTTCCATTCTGCCTTCTTGCTGAATGTCATACCAGAAACAGTGCCTGCAGTCCAGGATAAATTGACCTTCCTTCAGTCCAATTCTCAGTCACGTCAAGAATGTTCAGGAGAACAGCAAAAATATTCTGACAAGTGAAGGAGGGGAGAGATGGTCCTAAATACTAGAGACAAGGTCTGGTTATTCATGGCCAACTTGAGGCTTGCATGCCCTTCACAGAAATTAGGACCAAGGTAAATTAGCTCTTTTGAGGTAAAAAGCTAAATCAACCACGTAATGCATAGGTTGGTGTTTCCTAATTCCATAAGTTGGTGTTTCTATTTCTTGGATGGTCGAGGAACATCCTTCTGCTGCATCGTTCACCATCTCTGAAGACCATCTCTAAATTCCATTATCTACCGTACAGGACTCTGCCACCCATGCTACCCTGAGCCCCTCACCCCTGTTTCCACATTCAGGTGTGTTTGGACCAGAGCCACAAGGAAAGCCCTCTCATCACTTCGGCCTTCATCCAAGTTTGTGACACCTTATCTCCTTCCATACATATAGAAATGTCAAACAATAAGGCCATCCATAGGTCCTTCAAAACCTTATTATTCAAATCAAAACAGAGAGGGCTTTCACCAACTAGATCCTCTGATGTGTTTTGCCCCTCCTATCAGGGCTTAGTCATAGACTCTTTCTTTGAACAGTAAAGGAGCTACATATGATGAGGCATGCAGTTCAAGGAGCTACATATGATGAAGCATGTAGCCTCACTGTTTGAAAAAGGTTTTTACAACCAAAACACAAATAATTGAATGTATCCTAATGTTACAGGGCTTTGTTGCAACCCAAATGTTTGAGGTCTATGAATGAGAGAACAAGTCGGGCCTGGTATAAAAATGGGCAGCTCTGATATATAGTACTTAGATATGGGGCTGATAAAATCTATGGATGAAGTAATATTTATCACTTATAGACCTCGGAAAATAACACACTAAATAACACACTCTAATATGTACCAAAACTATTAGAGTAGATTTAGAAGTGTATCTAAATCTTCCTTTTCTCTGAATCCCGATCCACGTTTGGTTTTTGCTTCAGAGGCTACTGACAAGCAGCGAGGAAGCAATGTGACTCCTCCCCACTGCCTGTTTTAACCCGATTTGCATTGCAGTTGGGGAGAATCTGTGACACTTTCCTATTTGTTAGAATGTGTCGCTATATATTGGGTAAACTATACCACGGGTGTGAAGCATCGCAACCGTGGCATGTAAACACCCTGTAACGTACCTGGTATCAGAGCCCAACTGTAGAAGGAGACCTCTCTTACAGCCCTGGCTCGAGGACCACTGGGGTTGCAACAGTGGTACAGGAGCGCAGCGAGGTAGGAGTGCCTGTATGATCCGTGGTAGCTGATACAGATGAGTAGAGAAGATCCACCTGATGAACTGGACTGGTGAGGCAGTAGCAGCAGTGGTAACAGGTGTAGGTCAGCGATCCCTGGATTCCTGGATCTAGGCAGAGACTGGATCAGGACTAGACTGAAGCAGGTGAGACAAGCCGGGTCAAACACAGGTAATCAGGTAGTTACAGCAGGCAGAGAGTGGTCAGTAGGCAGGCAGAGATTTGGCAACAGAAGGTCAGCAGGTTCAGAAATAGCAGGGTCAAGGCGGGCCGTGCCTGTCGTGTGTCACTGCGCACGTTCATGCGCCGCTGCCCAGTGCGGCCTGTTCTCGTGGGAACATGTGTGCGCACGCGCGCACGTCCGTGTGCCTGTCCTGCCACAGGGTATCCCTGACATTGCCCCCCCCCAAGGGGCAGCCTCCGGATGCCCAACAGGCTCTTCTTTTCAGGGTGAGCAAGGAAAAAGGCACGAACTAACCTTCTTGCATGGATATTGCATGCGGGTTCCCAGGAGTTATCCTCCAGGCCATATCCTCTCCATTTAACCAGAAATTGTACCTGATTTCGCCTTCTCCGGCAGTCCAGGATAGCCTCCACTTCGAACTCCTCATTCCCATCAATCAGAACAGGTTCCGGTGGCTTGGGTCCTCTGTCAGGGAAGGGATCAGGTACTGCAGGTTTTAGTAGTGAAACATGAAATATAGGATGAATTTTAAATGAGTCAGGTAAAGAAAGTTCATATGATACCTCATTTAACCTCCTCTTCACCGGGAAGGGACCAGTAAATTTGGGTGCCAACTTTTTAGACGGACATTTTAACTTAAGATTGGTTGTAGAAAGCCATACCTGGTCACCCGGCTGCAGGTTCAGTTCTCCTCTCCTCTTTTTATCAAAAGCCTTCTTGTTGTCGGCTTGTGCTTTGGCCATTGCTTCCTGCAAGATTTTGTTGTTGTGGTTGAGGAAATCCATGGTATCTTGTACTGCCGGAACTGTAGATTCTGAAATGAAATCAGGCAGAAATGATAAATGGAAACCATAATTAGAAAAGAAAGGGGATTGACCTGTAGCTGAGTGATTGGCGTTGTTGTAGGCAAATTCTGCCAGTGGTAGTAAAGATACCCAATCATCCTGAGTAAAGGAAGTGAAACAACGGATGTACTGTTCGAGCGTTTGATTTGTCCTTTCTGTTTGCCCATTGGTTGGGGGATGGTAAGCTGAGGACAATGCCAACTCAATTTTCAACGCTTTACATAAAGCTCTCCAGAAACGTGAGGTGAACTGTACACCACGATCAGATGTAATGTTTGCCGGGACCCCATGCAACCTGACGATCTCCTTAATAAATACTCGGGCCGTCTCCATAGCAGATGGGGTACTCTTTAAGGGTAAGAAATGAGCCATCTTGGTTAATCGGTCCACTACTACAAAGATTGCCGTGCATCCCTCGGCCGGTGGAAGTTCTACTATAAAATCCATGGAGATCATCCTCCATGGTTTATCAGGAATGGGTAGAGGTTTCAGCAGGCCCCAGGACTTACTTCTTGCTGTCTTGTTCTGAATGCAAACAGAGCATGAGTTCACATATTTCTTACAAAAAGTTTCTAGATCAGGCCACCAAAATGTACGTCGTACAAGTTCAAGGGTCTTATGTATGCCAAAATGGCCTGCCAGCGGATGGTCATGGAACATCTTCAAGACCCCAACTCGCACATTCTCAGGAACAAAAATTTTGTTTTCTTTCCAAAGCAGACCATCTCTAGAGGTTGTGTATGTGTGTCCCTCGCGCTACTCGGAGTATATAAAAGTGAATAAATAAGTGGTGCTCTGCTGCAAAATGTGTTGTGTTCACAAATACACAAAATAGTAATAAATAAAGAAAGAATTTCGCGCAATATATAGCTAAAATTAAAGTGCAATAGGAATATTCCAATAGTAAGATATTAATACTACTGGTACAATAATACAATACTCATAAACATCAATGTCTACGTAAAGTAGTACATAAAGTGACAGGTGCATATGTGCAAAACCATAAGAGTACCATATAAGGTGCTGTGAGATGCAAATAAAAATAAAAATAATTCAAACAATCGAATGAATTCAAACAATTACCGTGCATTCAAATGCTAAAGTGCTGTGCCATTAGATGATTACTGAGAAGAGTCAAATAATGGATGAGTAATCAATGTCAGATGAATGGTTAATAATACTAGTAGAAAAAATATTAAACAAATAAATAGAAAATTGAATAGATAAATAAATAAATAAATCTATATATATAGTCCCAGGTTGGATAAAATATATATGAATAAAACAGTGTCCAAGTTAATCCATCCGGTCCTGATGGTATATTTAGTCAGGTACCGTATTCGCTTCAATTAGGCAGTAATTATATATTCCGTTCATTCAGGTTATCAGCATTGACTGCATGATATAAATATTAAATCCTGTATGTTTTCTGCAGCGGGTACTTGGTCCTGATTTTCATACACTTCAATCCAATCACTAGTCTCTCAAAATTCTCACCTCAAATCTGAAAGATTGTAGCTTTTCGGGCATATCCTATAGCCCCATGGATTGTGGATACTGGTTGTTCTGCATAAAACTGGTTAGAGTAAAAAACTTCTCCTTTAAGAGCGTTTGAAATCTTGATTCCTGCAGTGCTCAGTGTCAAAACAAGACAAAGGGCAAAGAAACAAGAAAGGGAAGCCTCCACTAGTGTAGTATCTTGATTAAATATGGGCAAGTTTATTAAAGTACAGTGGGTGGACTCTTACATTAAAATCAAGGTTTAAAAGCAAAAAAACGGCATAGACATGTATAGAAATAAATATCTCCTAGGCGTTCTCAGCGCCTTCTCACGTCTCACGTCTCCTCTGCCTGCGGCCACTCCCTACGCGTTACGACACGTCACGTGTCTTCATCTGGGGACGTCCCCAGATGAAGACACGTGACGTGTCGTAACGCGTAGGGAGTGGCCGCAGGCAGAGGAGACGTGAGACGTGAGAAGGCGCTGAGAACGCCTAGGAGATATTTATTTCTATACATGTCTATGCCGTTTTTTTGCTTTTAAACCTTGATTTTAATGTAAGAGTCCACCCACTGTACTTTAATAAACTTGCCCATATTTAATCAAGATACTACACTAGTGGAGGCTTCCCTTTCTTGTTTCTTTGCCCTTTGTCTTGTTTTGACACTGAGCACTGCAGGAATCAAGATTTCAAACGCTCTTAAAGGAGAAGTTTTTTACTCTAACCAGTTTTATGCAGAACAACCAGTATCCACAATCCATGGGGCTATAGGATATGCCCGAAAAGCTACAATCTTTCAGATTTGAGGTGAGAATTTTGAGAGACTAGTGATTGGATTGAAGTGTATGAAAATCAGGACCAAGTACCCGCTGCAGAAAACATACAGGATTTAATATTTATATCATGCAGTCAATGCTGATAACCTGAATGAACGGAATATATAATTACTGCCTAATTGAAGCGAATACGGTACCTGACTAAATATACCATCAGGACCGGATGGATTAACTTGGACACTGTTTTATTCATATATATTTTATCCAACCTGGGACTATATATATAGATTTATTTATTTATTTATTTATCTATTCAATTTTCTATTTATTTGTTTAATATTTTTTCTACTAGTATTATTAACCATTCATCTGACATTGATTACTCATCCATTATTTGACTCTTCTCAGTAATCATCTAATGGCACAGCACTTTAGCATTTGAATGCACGGTAATTGTTTGAATTCATTCGATTGTTTGAATTATTTTTATTTTTATTTGCATCTCACAGCACCTTATATGGTACTCTTATGGTTTTGCACATATGCACCTGTCACTTTATGTACTACTTTACGTAGACATTGATGTTTATGAGTATTGTATTATTGTACCAGTAGTATTAATATCTTACTATTGGAATATTCCTATTGCACTTTAATTTTAGCTATATATTGCGCGAAATTCTTTCTTTATTCATCTCTAGAGGTTAGCATGACTCCAGGGGGGCTGAGCATGTTCCTGGAAGCCTGTTTGATTTGGGACAAGAGATCCGTTTGCAACAGTAGGAAGTTCCCTGTAGGTAGGATGGTATCTGGTGTTGATAAGTCCTTGGGATCATCGTACATACGGGATAGAGCGTCCGGTTTTGTGTTTTTTGATCCAGGTCGGTACATTATATGGAAGGAAAAACGAGTGAAAAATAGAGCCCATCGAGCTTGTCGTGGCTTCAGTCTTTTGGCAGTTCTTAAATACTCTAAATTTTTATGGTCGGTATATATTAGTATGGGATGGTTAGCGCCCTCCAACAAATATCTCCACTCCTCCAGTGCTGCTTTGATGGCCAGTAGTTCACGATCTCCTACATCGTAATTTCTCTCTGCTGGAGAAAGTTTCCGTGAAAAGAAGGCCACAGGGTGCATTAAGGCCTTAACCCCTTGCCGTTGGGAGACAACTGCCCCCACTGCTGTTTCGGAGGCATCCACCTCAAGGATATAGGGTAAGGACGGGTCAGGATGGCTCAGGATAGGAGCCGAGGTGAAAAGCTTTTTTAGCGTTTCGAAGGCGCTCTGCGCCTCAGAGTTCCAGCAGAATCGCAGGTTTTGTTTAGTTAGTTGTGTTATTGGGGTGATTATGGCAGAGAACCCCTTAATGAATTTTCTATAAAAGTTCGCAAAACCTACGAAGCGTTGTACCCCCTTCTTGTCTGTGGGTACAGGCCACTCCAGTATGGCGGACACCTTCTGGGGATCCATTTCAACTCCTGCTGTAGAAATTACTAATCCCAAGAACTGGATGCTCTGCCGCTCAAATTCACATTTCTCCGGTTTTGCATATAGTTTGTGTTGGCGAAGTCGGCCTAGGACGATGCTGACATGCTCTCGGTGTTGAGCAAGGGACCCAGAGAAGATTAAGATATCGTCCAAGTAGACAATTACGAAGATATCCAGTAAATCTCGGAACACGTCATTAATGAAATGTTGGAAGGTGGCCGGGGCGTTGCAAAGCCCAAAGGGCATGACCAGATACTCGAAGTGCCCGAATCTGGTACGAAAGGCCGTCTTCCACTCATCTCCTTTTCGAATGCGTATCAGGTTATAGGCACCTCTCAAGTCCAGTTTAGTAAAAATTAGTGCAGATCTCAGTTTCTGGAACAACTCAGTCATGAGGGGCAGAGGATAGCGGTTCTTTACCGTAATTTTATTTAACTCCCTATAATCCACACAAGGACGTAGAGAGTGATCTTTCTTAGTTACGAAAAATATCCCGGCTCCGGCCGGGGAGGTGGACGGGCGGATGAACCCCTTCTTGAGGTTATCATCGACATATTCTTTCAATGCCTCTTGTTCTCGTTCTGATAATGGGAATACACGTCCAAACGGGATCGCAGCTCCGGGTAAGAGGTCAATAGGACAGTCATATGAGCGGTGAAACGGCAAGGTATCTGCTCCCTGTTTGCTGAAGACATCAAGGTACTGGTGATAGGCTTTAGGTACAGACTGAAGAACATCTTGATCAGAGTTCATGCAGAGTAGGGTTGCTGGTGTGCTTATAGGTTCTGGCAGGCAATGCTTTTGACAATAGGATGATGAAAACTTGATCTCCCCGGACACCCAGTTGATCTGGGGGTTATGGGCCTGGAGCCAAGGTAGACCCAGGATGACCGGAAACAAAGGGGAGGTGATAGCATCAAGAGTCAATAGTTCCTTATGTTGAGATGAGGAAGTAACAGGCAAAGGAGGTGTTTCTTGGGTTACTGGCCCAGATCTGATACGTGAGCCGTCAGCTAAAAAGACGCATAGTCCATGCGTTTTTGGCCGCAAGGGAATATGTTGCTGAGCGGCAAAATTTAAATCAACGAAGCAACTACAAGCTCCGGAGTCCACAATAGCGTTAACTGGAATAGTCTTTCCTGGAAGCTGGACCAGCAGAGGAAGAGTAAGATGGTTCGCCTGGGCAGGCAGCATTGTGAGGTTAGTGGGGGAGAACCTGCTGAATTTTGCGGGACACCCATGAACATAATGGCCGGCTCCTCCACAATAAAGACAAAGATTCCTCTGCCGGCGGCGTGAACGCTCCTCTGGGGATAATGTGTGTCGCATTACTCCGAGTGGCATGGGCCTGGGAGTGGCAGGTGCAGGGTAGACAGAACTTGAATTGTCAGGGAGCTGAACTGGGATCTTGGGTGTCATCCATACAGGGTGATTCCGCTGGGTGCTTTTCTCTGATTGGCGCTCACGGAGCCGTCGGTCAATCTGAATTACTAGACTGATAAGTCCTTCCAAGGTATCAGGTATCTCCACTCGAGCAAGTTCATCTTTTAACTTCTCAGATAAACCCATGCGGAACTGGTGCCGCAGAGCTGCGTTGTTCCACTGGGTGTCTGCGCTCCAGCATCTAAAGTCTGCAATATAGTCCTCAGCTGCTCTGTGGCCCTGCCGGAGTGCATGGAGCGTGGCTTCTGCCGTGGAAGTGCGTAGTGGATCGTCATACAATAGAGACATAGCATCGAAAAAAGATGACATGGTATGCGTCTGTATGTCGTCTCCTTCCAGCAACCGGTGAGCCCAGGCTTGAGGATCCCCTTGCAGCAGGGAAATTATAAATCCTACCTTGGTGGATTCCAGCGTGAAAGTCCGAGGTTGCAAAGAAAAATGCAGGTGACATGCGTTGCGGAAGGCCCGAAACTTGCTGCGTTCCCCAGAGAACTTCTCAGGAATGGGGACTCTGGGCTCAGGTGGGGGTGTAGTGAAGGATACTGGAGCTGAGCTGACAGGAAGTGCCTGAATTTGTCCTTCCAACTTAAGATACCCCTCATGTAGGGACTGAACAGCTTGTGTAAGGGCTGAGAGGTGGCGGCCCACTTCCTCCATCTGTGAGGTTCCTTCTGTAGGCTCAGTCATGGCTGTCTGATACTGTAACGTACCTGGTATCAGAGCCCAACTGTAGAAGGAGACCTCTCTTACAGCCCTGGCTCGAGGACCACTGGGGTTGCAACAGTGGTACAGGAGCGCAGCGAGGTAGGAGTGCCTGTATGATCCGTGGTAGCTGATACAGATGAGTAGAGAAGATCCACCTGATGAACTGGACTGGTGAGGCAGTAGCAGCAGTGGTAACAGGTGTAGGTCAGCGATCCCTGGATCTAGGCAGAGACTGGATCAGGACTAGACTGAAGCAGGTGAGACAAGCCGGGTCAAACACAGGTAATCAGGTAGTTACAGCAGGCAGAGAGTGGTCAGTAGGCAGGCAGAGATTTGGCAACAGAAGGTCAGCAGGTTCAGAAATAGCAGGGTCAAGGCGGGCCGGGTCAGGAGAGGAGAAGGCAGCAGTAGTCAAACGTAGCAGGATCAGATAACAACAGCAGGTACAGGATCAGACTCAGGTAGAGCTGCAGATCAGACAGCACTGCACTGGAGCAGCTGCTGTCCTTTTAAAGGGGAACTGGCACCAAGTTGAGTTAGCGCGCGTGCACATGCACCTGTTGTGCATTCCTGCGCACGCGTGCCTGTCGTGTGTCACTGCGCACGTTCATGCGCCGCTGCCCAGTGCGGCCTGTTCTCGTGGGAACATGTGTGCGCACGCGCGCACGTCCGTGTGCCTGTCCTGCCACAGGGTATCCCTGACACACCCATGTCCCCTGCCCATTGCAGCTTAAAGGGGGTGGTTGGTGGGAGGCAAAAACATGGTTCAAATACTCATTTTTCAGCCCCCCCAATGGGATGTTTAAATATATGGAAGTATCTAAAGCCCAAAAAATGTTTTGTAGTTTCAGATAATGTAAGAAAAGGTTAGAAAATGATAGTACATGTTTGTTTACTTGCTGTCTGTATCCCATTGGAGAAATGCCCTTTACTTACAGCTACAGAGACACAAAAGGAAGTGAGTGGAAATCTATCTAAAGTAAGAGGAAATCTCCTTTTAGTTGTCACAGGAATAGATATCTCCATTGAAAGATAGGGATCTCCCATCACTTTCTGTGTCGATGACTATGGTCAGCAGGACAAATAGAGAGAGTGCATTTAGGTATTAAGAGGCTTATTGATGCTTTAGAGCTATGCAATGCTTTATTGATGCTTTAGAGATATGAAATCTAACATTAAAAATTGAATATCTCAAACCCACCCACCCATACATGATTCTATTCAAATCTGATTCTATATTTAAGTAGAAGAAGTTGGGAGGCTAAAGCTAAAATCTAGCTATTAGCCTTGAACATTAGCTCTATTAATTCAGCCTTGCTTCAGTTTACTTACAAACAACAGATCAATGTCAAGCAGCATCAAAACACAATAAAAACTGTAGTATATATATATATATAGAGAGAGAAAAAAGACTATTGCCCACAAAATCTATCTATTGAAATTGCTATATTTTCGATCCAGAAGAAAGCAAAAAAAGCCCCCAGGGAGGCAGTCTTTTTATCTTCATGATGGACAAATGAATGCATCCTATCCTCTCATAAACGTACTTGCAAAAAAAAAAAAAAATGCAAAACAGACTTTTTTCTATTTTAAGTAGAGATTTTTTTTTTTTAGGAATTATCATTTTACAAAAAACGTCCAAAAAAAAAAACAGATAATGAGCCTTAAAATACAAAATTATTAGCTACAAATCGGGTACGTGTCTCCTGTGGTCCTTTTTGCAAATTATAAACTTAGGTTACTTTATAATAGCAGTAGTCGAGGCAATTTTTATTTTTAATTGGGCACCTACTGAGAGACATGATTTATTTTCTTTGCAATTATGTAATGCATATGTATCCTTAAGGATATTTAAGCTGTCTGTATGCATTTTGTGTGGAATGAATAAAGCCCAACACAATGAGTATATCCTTCTTATGGTGGTGTCTGGAGCTGAGTCTGGGCCTGAGATATAATTAAAATTCAAAGGCTATTTGGAGCTGCACAATAGAAAATGAGAATTATACTGTAAGCTCACGCAGGGCAAACAATTCACATAAATGCTCTTGTCTTTTTTTAAACTCCAGCAAAAAAATGAGTTCATAAAAAATAAAAAAAAATAAATGAAATCACTACTTCCAAAAGCCAAGGGTTCGAAGAGTATATATAAGAGTATATATATAAGACCTCCTTTTGTATATGGCTTGCTTCCCTTTTTGGCACATTGTGACTAATTGACAACTATGTGGTTTTTAAAGGGAAGAAAAGATTTGATTTGGCTCTATTCCCATTACCACAACGTTGCTGGAGCCCTGCCATCTGTCACAGCTGCTGCTCGCTTTAACTGCCACTCTAATTGACAATGAACCCAGAGACCTGTAATAATTGTGTCTGCTCGGTGACTTCGGCAGGTAATGCCTTCCTTTTAGGATCCATCAAGGCCCATCTGTGCAATGATCCAGCCTTTTTCTCCCAGGATGAAGGCTCCTGCTAGATACAGTAACTAGGGGTGGGACCATCTCATTAGGGAAGCAGTAAGAAAGCCTGAGGGAAGCCAAGCCCAGAGTGTGAAATTGAAAACCTTTTCAAACTGGATAGTTTTTTTTTCCTTCCTGTCATAACCTTAAAAAGCTGGCACCCATGCTGTGCCTTAGATAACCTTCTGATATAACATTCTCTTTAGCAAGAGTGTTCAGTTGTGATTGAAACATGTCCTCTGCATTTTGATGTTGTACTTATAATACACTTTATTCAAAGATAGTAGTACTCAACATTATCATTATTAACAATAATAATAATAATACATTTTATTAAGAGATAATACTGTAAATTTTACACTGGTGTTTTGAGTTTTGAATTTTTGTAAAACACAAATTTGTCATGAATTTACAAAATTTGAATTAGATTACATTTTTTGAACTACTATAGGATCCATGATTGTCAAATTTTGGTACCAAACCCTAAAACTCAATGCACCTTTTGACCTGAAAGCAGCCATATTGTCAGTGGGCTCCATTCACTAAAGCATATCGTATGCAGTATTTGGGTCACGTGGCATATTTTTCCCAAATATCCCATGCAATATTGAAAATGTCAATTCACCATCCTTTTATGCAGTATTTACCTCAAAAAGCAAAAAAGCTCAGTAAATACAGCATAAAACAGAGTTATGCCGCATACACACGACCAGTTTTCACATCGGAATAAACTCTGAAGGTTTTTCCGAGCTCCGCTGAAACTGTCTTGCGTACACACGATTGCACCAAAGTCTGATCGTCAAGAATGCAGTGACGTACAGCACGTACGACGGGACTAGAAAAAGGAAGTTCAATAGCCAGTAGCCAATAGCTGCCGTCTCGTACTTGATTCAGAGCATGCATTGTTTTTGGTCTGTCGGAACATCATACAGACGAGCGATTTTCCCATTGTCAGAAATATTTAAACATGTTCTATTTCTAGGTCCATCAGAATTTTCGAAAATAAAAAATGTCCGATAAGGCATACATACGATAGGAATATATGATGAAAAGATTCCGTCTGACTTTTTCTGTCGGACATTGCGCTCGTGTGTACGCGGCATTAGGCTAAGTTCACACTGGCATTAAAAGCAAGCGTTTGAGAGGGGTTAAAAATGCCCCTCAAAAGCCTATGCACAAGATACAATAGACAGCACACAATGCTGTTCACACTGCCAAAACATGAAGCATAAGCATTTCGTCACTTTCAAATTGAAGCCCCATGTTGAATCAGGAGGCATTTGAAGCCTTTCAATGCCTCCCATTCAAGTCTATGGTAACGCTTCGCAAATGCTCTGGCAGGCAGTTGTGGTGCGGTTGCGGGGCGTTAAGATAAGATAATTTACTGTAATGGAATAGGCAATTGTGGAAGGGTTTTAACGTGCCTCAAAGTGGAGGTTCTCCCAAAAGCGTAAGCGCCACTTATCTGTCTCCTCCCCCTCCAGTGCCACACTTGGCACCTTTCAGGGGAGGGGGGAGCGGTTACCTGTTTTTAGCAGGTACGTCAGAAGTTTGGCCCCCCTCCTCCTTCTCCTCCACTGGGCCATTCAAAGAGCGCAGCATGCGCAGTAGGGAATTGGCTGTGAAGCCACAAGGCTTTGCTGCCGGTTGCCCTTACAGGCTATTGCGGCAGCAGCACCTGAGAGCCAATTGAAACATCGACTGGGGTGCTGACATCGCTAGGTTACAGGACAGGTAAGTGTCCTAATAGTAAAAGTTAGAAGCTACAATATGTGTAGCTGCTGACTTAATTTTTCTGTGGGGGGGGGGGGGGGGGGCTGGAGCATCGCTTTAACACTCATCAAACGCTTAAAAACTGGTCATAGGGCATTTGGGGAGCATTTTTAACCCACCATTAACGCTTGTAAAATGCCAGTCTAGGAGCGTTTGTTAAGCGTTAGAAATTGAGTCAAGTCTGGACAAGCCCTTAAGGGAAATAAATAAATAAACAAATAAATGCGTGGTTCAGGCATGTGGTATTGAAGGATTGTAAAAATATAATAGCCAATTTGGAGTAGTCTCTACCTTTTTGGATCAGTAGTCTCTCAAAAGTAATGCATAGAAACCAAAATATGGATAAAAACGCATCCAATTTGCAATAGCAGGAGATTTTGGCCGGCTCTCTATGGAGCCAGTTCACATATCTCCGGCGTGGCTCTGGTGTGAATTTTCACAGGGGTCCTGTGCGTCTTTTGGTCCGTTTCAGGTCCGAATTCAGCTAAAAATTCTGGACCTGAAACTGTGAACGCGGCTGAATCGGACCCCTGCTGTGAGCCGCATGTGAAGACAAGATGCTTTTAAAGGGGAACTCCACACTCCATTCTCCAATGCTCTTGTCTTCCCCTCTAATCCCTTGGATTTCCATGGGCTAACTTTTGCTTTTAAGGGGGAACTCCACACTCCACTCCATTCTCAAAAGACTGTGAGCTGGCTTCAACAATCCAAACCACATCCTTTTTCAGAGCATATAACAGGGCCAGCTAGGAAAGGGGCAAGAAGAGCGATCGCCCAACTCCCTCCTGAACCATACAAGGCCACATGCACTCAACATAGCTGGCTGCCTTTGGGGCATGTTAAGCTCAGCCCAATACCAACCACAAAGCACCTTGTACCCACTAGTTTAAAGGGTATTTCCACATTCTGTAAAGCCCCCTCTCTGCAGCCCCCCACAATCCCAGCCAATGTTTGTGTGGAAGAGGCCCCTGTCCCCTGAATATGGGAACAAGGTGGTTGACTTTTGGGGTGCCCAAGCCCCTCCTGCCCCCAAGCATCCACCCCCCTTTCACGGGCCAGCTTGCTGTGTGTATGGCTAGGGGTTTGTTAGTGTGTGGGAGGGGCACAATATTTTTTTTAGTTTGGGGTGGTATTTTTCACCTGGGGGTTCTCATTTTAAGCCTTAACAGACCCAAATGGCCTTGTATGTGTTGGGGGGGGGGGGGCAGACTGTTTTTTAGTTTGGGTTAAAATTTTGCAGATTTGTTTGTTTTCTCTAAAGCTGTATATCTTTGAAGCAGCATTTTGGAATGGAAGAGATGAGGAAGAGATGATACTTATTTGCAGATAATTTTTGATTTATTTATACATGGGGTGGTGTTTGTGTGGGTCATGTATGTATGTCTAAATGATTTGGGCGCAAAACACACACCTACTTCCTGTGTACAGATTCACTTCCAGGCCAATTTATATTGCTTCCTGCTTCAGTGTGTGTGTATATATAAATATATCTATATATCTATAGATGTAGGTTATTGTGTCCACCAGCAGAGAGATATTGGGTAGATTCCACACTCCCAATTCTGGAGGCATAATAATGGTCTAGCACAGGGGTTTTCAAACTACGGCCCTCCAGTTGTTCAGGAACTACAATTCCCATCATGCCTAGTCATGTCTGTGAATGTCATGAGTATGAATGAGTTTTACAATGCCTCATGGGATGTTTAGTTCCACAATAGCTGGAGAGCCATAGTTTGAAGATTCCTGATTACTCTAGCATGTCTTAAAAAAAAGGTGTTTTTTCATGTGCCTTGTATAATGCCCAACAAATATCGTTAGGAAAATACAAGTGGGTCATGGCACATCTACATTCCAAATTTGGCACTTAAGATGGTCATGCACTATGCAATCTGATTGGCCAATCTCTGTACAACTCGATATTTAGGCAAAATAGGTAATAGGACGATGCACTTGAATAATTAATTCAAAATATAGGAAATCAAACAGGCTCTTTCACTAAATCTAAATTTTTTAAGATCAAGATCTGAAATATTAATTTACTGAGTTTACAAACACTTCTTTGTTCTTTGCAATGTATTGAAAGATTTGGGTAAAAAAAGGAAAAAACACATTTCAAAGATATATTAGAAGTAATTAGAATGAGATTAGCATCAAAAGGGTTAATTAACAGTACATCTACTAATTGCCTAACAAGACACATCCAATGAGATGAAATTAACCAATTGGATTGGGCGTGCGCTATTATCAATGAGAAAACCGCAGTTACCCTAGTGCCAGTTGCAGTTTACATATGAGGGTATTTATTATCGTTATTTGCGCTTCAATGTGCACCGGTTCGCACATTCGATTAATGACTTTTCCAGTGCACCAATTAATGTATGAACTGGTGCAGTGTCTTCTTCTTAGTAAATCACCCCCATAGTTTACAATGTGTGGGGGTCCCATTAAAAAGTAATGGCACCCTTGCGCATCAGTTAAAAAGCAGGGAGTTTCTGTGTGTGTCAGGAACACGCAAGATTTTGCAAGCATTCCCCACACGCAGGATTGTGAGCCAAGAATAACACACAGCAGCCTTTTTGTATCTTCAGCCTTAGCCATTAGCCAATTCCTCCTATTAGGCAGCTGCTATAAAGTTGCAAAATAAATGTTGATGTCTCTGGCAGGTACACTTCACTATAAGCAGCAGCTTTATATAACACTGCCAGCTCAGTACTAAGGACATGTCATTAGCCTGCTGCCTGCTGTGGCACTGACCCCCTGTCCTGTTTTGCAGCCTGTGTCCCACCATTTCCCCCAGACCTTTCTGTGGCTGCATTACAACTGACACGGCTCCAGGTTTTGCAGGGCTGGCTAGGAGGGGACTCACACTGCTCACTAAGGCTCTGTTCACACGTGTGCTTCTTGTAATGCGACTTTGGACACATAATGTTGCATGACGAGTCGCAATCCATTGTTTTCAATAGCACCCATTGAGATCTATGTGACTTAACATCGCAGCGACTTTAAAGGTTCCTGCACTACTTTGATGTGACTTTGGCTTTGATGCCAGAGAGTGTAAATGCACATCAAAGTCTCATCAAAGTCACACTCCAAACTCGCACTGGAAATCATGCAACTTTGAGGTGACACACGTGTGAATGGAGCCTAATTAGTGCTGTATCTCTAGTTTCTGTCTGGCCCGTCCCTTACATAGTACTTGCCTTAGCTCTATTGTAGATTGCCTCTCTGATCCAAGAGGTGACAATTGGTCTGGAGCAGGGGCGTGGGGGCGGTCTACTTATGAGATGGCCATGAACAAGAGGTAGATCACAATTAATGGCTTGCTGCCTGCTGCTTTAAATAAATACTGTGTGCATAATAAGGTTGAAACTATTTTTGATATTACTGTAACCTGTTATAGGATATATCAGATTTTAGTAATTGTCTCTTTAAATCTACTTTTCTAAAGAAGGACAAATTACACATGGCTACACACCTTAAAGACTGATTGCATAATTTAGTTTAGATATTTTGATAACTATGTGATGTGAAGGCTTACCTTACTGGATATAAATGCAATAGAAAATTTCAGTAGACTATCACACTACATATTTTTTTATAAAGGAAATTGTACAGAGGCTGTGTAACACGTGGCCACCATTGTTGAGGGTTGCATTCAAATTTGCCCCTCTCCACCAGCATTAAAGAGGAGCTCCAGGTTCCCACAGAAAAAAATGAAAAGTCAACAGCTACAAATACCAAAAGGTGCCAAATGTGGCAGCGGAGGGGGGGCAGATAAGCAGAGCTTCCCTTTTGGGTGGAGCTCCGATTTAAGGCAGAATGCTGATGTTTGACCATTGTACGGGCAAGTGGTAGGAGTTTATCTACTGTATGTATGACCAGTTTTTACATCAGTAATACTTTACTGTTCAGTAAGATAGTTCTAAGACAATTAATGAAAAAAATAAAGGAAATATCTGTTTGTAAATTGAGGTTGGAATGCTTTGTGTAAAGCTGGCCATACACGTAAAGAATTTCGACCGAAACTGGTCATTTTCAGAAAGATCGTTCAAAATTCGTGCCGTTAGTAGACCCAACTTTACCGATGATTTTGACCATGGGTCTGGTTAATGTCGATGGACTCGAAGCAAAAACCTTTACCGTTTCAACGTGTATGTTATAATCAAAATGAAAAGAATATTCTGTCTTGTATAATTTATATATGTTTCTATTTCTATCTTCGAACAATCACTATGATCATGGAAACGATCATGTAAACAAGTTTATTCTATCAGTTAGTGGACAATTTGCTTTCATAAACCAACGAATAATCACACAGTCTGCAAACGAGCAAAATTCTATACGTGTATGGCCAGCATTAGTTACTGCATTTTGCACATTGAAAATGCACTTTCTTATCAGCCAGGGCTTACAATACAACTAAAGTCAGGATAGAGTGAAAAGGGATTGAAATATATGTCAGGTTTTTATTGCTTTGTACTCAAAATTCTTAAAATACTTAAAAAAAAAAAAAGATCAAAATTATTTTATTCAGAACTAGGGATGAGCTTCGAGTTTGAGTCGAACTCATGTTCGACTCGAACATTGCCTGTTCGCCTGGTCACCGAACAGCGAACAATTGAAGGGTCTGGTATGGATATTTGGGGGGAACCCCACGTCATTTTTTTTTTTATTTGACCCGGTGTTCCCCTTACTATCCATACCAGACCTGAGGGACCTGGTAATTGAATTTGGGGGAACCCCACGCACATTTCTTTTTTTTTGTTATCAATGACTGTTCTCTGTATTACGGGATCCGACAATTCATTATAGCCGCGAGTGCTTTTAAATGACTTTTTTTTCCTGCAAAAATGACACTTTGTGCAGGGACAGTTCTAAGCACGGGAAACATGTGCCCCTTTACAGGCATACTATAGACAATCCCCAGGTACAAAGTTGAAAGGAATATTACACTTTTATTGTTTCACTTTAAGTATTATTAAAATCACTGCTCCCGAAAAAAACGGATGTTTTTAAAAGTTTTTTTTGCATTTATACATGTCCCCTGGGGCAGGACCAAGGTCCCCAAACACTTTTTATGACAATAACTTGCATATAAGCCTTTAAAATTAGCACTTTTGATTTTGAACGTTCGAGTGCCATAGACTTTAATAGGGTTCTAAAGTTCACACAAACTTTAGGTCTGTTCGCAGGTTCTGGTGCGAACTGAACAGGGGGGTGTTCGGCTCATCCCTATTAAGAACATCCCAAAGTTTTGACAGAAAGCTGGTAGATGCATTTCACACACTCACAATGATTAAGCACAATTGGAGTGTGTGAAATACATCTATCCAGCTTTCTGTCAACACTTTGGGATGTTCTGAATAAAAGAATTTTGATTCAGTACAGAGTGCAGAGTACAGAGTGCGGCCATTTCTTCTTTTGATTATATGTGGAGGCGAGCAGAGGCGGGCTCCTGTCCAGATTATCAGGCTTTAAAAACCTCACCTGGAGCAGCGAGTCTTGTTTGGAGGTTTTTATTGCTGCCTTTGTCGCTGTTAGGGACATTTGCCCTTTCTATGTTTTCGGGGAGATTTACTCTCTCTATTTGTCCTGTTTACTGTTCACTGAGAGTGAACTGAGCGTAAGAAAATCACAACGTTTTAGTTGTATATTTGTATGTTCTACTTTAAAAAGACCCTGTCACCAACCTAAAATGTAGGTTAAAAACACAGAAAGATCAAATTTTTTATATACTAACTTACAATGTACATATTTCCTTTCCCTAAATTATTTTTCATTCGCTTGCCTTTGAGCTTGCTAGAAAATTTGACAACTCCAACAATAGTAAATTTCCTAGAACAGTCACCTCTCTTTTGCATATTATAGCCCTCTACTCTTCTGGAAGTGTCTAATTAATCTCTGTCCTGACTCAGCATCTTTAACCCTCCCCTTACCTCCTTACATAACCTTTTATGTAGCTGTCAGTGGCTACTGGAATTACATCCAAAGATTGCGGCACCCAGCAGTAATCTCAAGTCTCAAGGAGGAATTTTACAGGTGAATAACATGCATAAAATATGTTAAAGGCACATATAATGTTATCAGAAACATTTTGCTAAAATTAATTGTCTGATGATAGGGTCTCTTTTACGTATCAAACATAGCAAAACCATCTTTTTCATTTATATGTTTTTCTAGTTTATGAAGAGATCTGCTATCCGGAAAGTTTTGCTTGTAGCACATGCAGTAAATCGTGTGCACATACATAGACATATGTTTCTGTTTTCCAAGAATGGCACAGCTGCAACGCAGTACACCATTTACAGAGTGACAGTTCCTAGCTGTGAAATCTTCAATTTACTTGGGTTCTTTTGAGATATGCTATATTGCTGTCCTCCCCTGCTAACCTTTGCCTTGTTCCTGACCCAGCTTGTTGCCTTGTTTATAACTCTTTTATACTTTCTCTAGTCTCTCCTGCTAACTAAGCTTGATCCCTTGCCACCTGTGACTCCAGAATTGTCTGACTACGCTGTTTTCTTCCAGGTCAACATTCCTACCAATCAACCCCAGTGCCATCTTTTTTCTTCAGGTGCAAAGAGATTTTTTTTATTGTATTTTTTCCTTCTGTGTGTGTATATATATATATATATATATATATATATATATATATACTGTATGCATTATATGTAGATACATATATTCATCTATATCTATATAGATATAGCTATGTTTATAGCTATATACAATGCTGTAAAAAGTATTTTCCCCTTTCTGATTTTTAATTTTTTAAATATTTGTCACACTTAAATGGCTCAGATCATCAAACAAACTGTATTATTACACAAAGATAACCAGAGTAAATACAAAATGCAGTTTTTAAATGATAGTTTAATTATTAAGGCAAAAAAGCTATCCAAACCTGCCTGGCAGTTTTTTTTTTTATATATGTTATTGCCCCCTAAGCTTAATAACTGGTTGTGCCACCCTTGGCGGCAACAACTGCAATCAAGCGTTTGTTATAACTGCCAATGAGTCTTTCACATTGCTGTGGAGCAATTTTGCCCCACTCTTCTTTGCAGAATTGTTTTAATTCAGCTACATTGGAGGGTTTTCCAGAATGAACAGCCTGTGTACGGTCATGATACAGCATCTCAATTGGATTTAAGTCCGCGCTTTGACTAGGCCACTCCTAAATCTAAATTTTGCTTTGTTTGAACCATTTGGAGGTGGACTTGCTATTGTGTTTCGGATCATTGTCCTGCTGCATAACCCAAGTGCACTTGAGCTTGAGGTCACAAACTGATAGCCAGACATTCTCCTTTAGGATTTTCTGGTAGAGCTCAGAATTCATGGTTCCATCAATTATGGTACGTTGTCCAGGTCCTGAAGCTGCAAAGCAGCCGCAGACCATCACACTACCAACACCATGTCTGACTGTTGGTATGATGTTCTTGTTATGAAATGCTGCATTTGTTTTGTGCCAGATGTAATGGGACGCACACCTTTCAAAAAGTCATTTTTTTATCTCATCAGTCCACAGAATATTTGCCTAAAAGTCTTTGGGATGTTTTTTGGTAAATGTGAGTTGAGCCTTTGTGTTCTTTTTGGTCAGCAGTGGCTTTGGCCTTGGAACTCGCTCATGGATGCCATTTTTGCCCAGTCTCTTTCTTATTGTTGAATCATGAACACTGATCTTACCTGAGGCAAGTGATGCTCTTGGAGAAATTTGTGTTGGCCGGCCACTCCTGGGAAGGTTCACCACTGTTCCAAGTTATCTCCATTTGTGCATAATAGCTCTCCCCGTGGTTCACTGGTAGGGATGAGCTTCAATCTTTTTTTGCATAGATACATGTCCCCTGGGGCAGGACCCGGGTCCCCAAACACTTTTTATGACAATAACTTGCATATAAGCCTTTAAAATGAGCACTTTAGATTTTTTATGTTCGAGTCCCATAGACTTTAACGATGTTCGAACAAATTTTTTTGCCTGTTCGCATGTTCTGATGCGAACCAAACTGGGGGGTGGCCTTGAAACCCTTCCTAGATAGACAGATACATGTACATTACACATTTTGTTTCTAATCTGTTCTTGAATTTGTTTAGATTGTGACATGATGTGTGGCTTTTTGTGATCTGTTAGCGTGCTTCACTTTGTCAGACAGCTTCTATTTATGTGATTTCTTGATTCGACAGGTCTGACAGTAATCAGGCCTGGGTGTGGCAAGTGAAATTTAACTCAGTTTCCCAAAAAATTGTGGTTAATTACAGTTCATTCATGATTCAGCATGGGAAGGGGCAATTCATTTTTCACATAGGGCCAGGCAGGTTTTAACAGCTTTTTTACCTTGATAAATTAAATAATAATTAAAAAACTGCATCTTGGATTTACTCGGTTATCTTTAGGTAATATTAAAATGTATTTGATGATCTGAATCATTGAAGTGTGAGAAAACCCTGGTGACCCTGGAAAACCCTGTGTACCCAGACTATATAGGCCAGTGGGAAAAAGACTTACAAATTACACTTACAGATAAACAAAAAGATAAGATTATACAATTTTCTTATATGTCTGCCACCTCGAGTAGAATGACGGAGGTAAATTTAAAATGTTTATCTCTGTGGCATTATACACCAGTAAAATTACATGCAATGTCTGACTCGACCTCTCCCCTGTGCTGGAGGGATTGTGGAGAGCGAGCCACACATGGGCTGTCAGGAACGGTGCTATTACCTGGATCGCCTGCTGGTGTCACTGTTTCCTTTGGCATCAAAGGGTGCAGTTCTGGTGGCCACCAGCAGGGGTCTCCCAGCCGATGGACATTGTCAGGAATAGTGTTATAACCTGGATCGCCTGCTGGTGTCACTACTTCCTTCAGCATCAAAGGGTGCAGTTCTGGTGGCCACCAGCGGGGGTCTCCCAGCAGATGGACATTCTAGGAATCAGGCTACACCTGTTGTGGATCTGCTGGGTATATAAGCCTGTCCTTCACTGAGGTTCAGTGCTTCAGTATTCCGTTCTGTAGCCTTGTCTTGCCTGTTCTGTAACCTGATCCTGGACCTGTAACCTGTACCTGCAACCTGACCCTTTATCCGCTTCCTGCCCTGGATGTTGTCCCCCTTACCTGGTTCCTGAGACCCGTCCCCTGATTCCTGCCTTGATGTTCCCTGGCTTCCTGTTTCCCCCTTTGTCTCTCCTCCCTGCCTTGTATATACATGTATATATATATGTTCCATTTCCTTGAGTGTATTGTTAGTTAGTTAGATTAGGGCTTGGGGGGTTTGCTGTGTTATTTGTGTTCTTGCTTGTTGTTGCTGTGTTCACGTGTGTCTTTATTATTAATAAATATATCTTTATCACTACCTTTTGGAGCCTGATTCCTTTAGTGCAGCCCATCGATCTGTTCACTAGTGTTGGATGCCTGTGTTTAGGCTCCATTCCTGACATGGGCATTGTGGTAGTGAGGTACCCCACCAGTGTTTGGACGGAGGATTCTCAACCAGGCAGGTTGAGGGGCTCCAGTTTATTTGTTTATTTGGGAGGAAACTGGCTTTTCAGTTTCCTCATTGTTTACTAAAATCCGTTTTGGGATCTGGAGCCCGGGGATTTCATAGCGATCTGGGTGGGATGAAATCCCCAGTCCTGGGTCCAGATCTTGAGATCCACCAGCATACTGACTGGTCAGGTGTGTGTGTGCTGGGCTATTTGTACACACCTGACCATGGTTCTGGGCTCCACCCTCCCGAGGAGTCCAAGGAAGCAAGGGAGAAGTGTGCATGTCTGCACAGGTCTGTTTGTCAGAGCAGACAGAGGGTCCAAGTCTGTGGGCTGGAAAAGGAAGCTGGAAAAGAGTGCTGAGGTACTGGGTGTACAGGAACTCTGTTAAAGAGCCGAGAGTGCTGAAGCACAAGTCTGAGCAGCCGTGCTGCTAAAGAGAGCCAGGTGGCTTGGTATTTTTGGTTTGACTTACATTATTGCTGTGGAAAGCTGAAACCCCTGTGTGGGCAACTGGTCTGTTTTATGGACATTTTCTTTCTTTAATAAAAGTGGGCCTTCAAGCCCTTAAATCGGCATATCTGGCGTGGAGTCCGCTCACTGGTAATCTCTACCCTTAAGCTAAAACATCCCCCGATGTTACAAGTGGTGTTCGAATGCGGGCATACAGACGGTGAAATCCGGTCTCCGTGCCAGTAGTGAGTCATTTCAGGAACTGCTGCTAGCTGTGTGTGGCAGCCAGGCAAACTGCATTGTGCAGGAGTTCAATTGACTGTGTTGCATTGTGTGCAGGTAGTGCACCTGTGAGAATTTTTTTTTTTTTTAATGTTGTGAACTGTGTAACAAGCTGCTGTGCATGTGACTGCAAGGATGAGGCAGTCAAAACACAAGAAGTTCATGTTAAATCAAGTTAAAGGGGAAGTGAGCTCAGCGTGGCCTGAGAAGATGTCTCCACATTGGAGGGCCAGTCAAAAGGGGCCAGTGATGTGTGAGACAGTGAATGAATGGTTCAAGCAGAATCGCAAAGAGTGTGGCGCAGTGCAAGGGGCTCAGATCTTGGCCTCTGACTATATGCAACCCATGCTGCCTACAGAGGAGGTTGGGGACTTCCTTGTAAGATTTGAAAAAGTTGCTGTAAAGAGAAAATGGCCTAGGGACTGGTGGCCAAAACTGCTGCAAACCTTATTACGGATAGAGTTCCGGTCAGTTTACCATTTGATGGACGGGGACCAGGATGACTACCGCAAGTTTAAAGAGGAAATCCTTCTTAGAGGAGAGTTCCATCGCATCATGGATCGAAAGCCTGACCGGAAGTTGGAGAGGTATGTGGTTGCCCATAGCAACGGCGGTGATGTCAAGTCTGACGACCATATGAGAAAAGTATTGCCTGCAGAGAGTGGTGGCAAGTTGAAAGCCACAATGTATCAAAGAGTTTGGGAGAATCAGCAAAGCTCTGCTGGGAGAGTGCGGTCTCCCATGGCAACGGGAGGACGATTGCCAAAGGAAAGGAGGAGCTACAGGGCATATGTAGCTAAGCATCCACCTAAAGATGCGTATGCATTTCAAAATTACCAGGAGCAAAGGTCTTTATCTCCTGGCCCAGATTCCTGTGCAAATATGTTTGCAGTCACCCCTGGCAACAAGGATTTTCCTGTTGTGTCGGCAGGGGGTGCTAAACAGTTGGAGATGCCTGCTGTAATTTCATCTGGTGGCCACCAGGGAGAGTGGGCCAGTAAAAGTGCAGCAGAGGACTGGTTTGTGAGACAACGTACTCAAATGAAGATGGTGACCCCTACTACTGCGGTGGGTAAGACTGTCTTTAATGAAATAATGGCTGGAACCGCTGGGTTGATGTTGAAAAAGACTGGTGCTGGTAAATGCATAGAAGAGACTGAATATGTGACTGTGCACACTGGAGTGGAAGTGACCCCAAATGGGAGATCCACTGTCTGTTTGGAAAAGGACTTGCCTCACTGCAGTGCCCTGTCCAGTGGGGAGGCAAGTGGTAAACTTGAATGTGACAATATGATGGGTAAAACTGCTAATATTGTGTTGGCTAAAGTGAATGGTCCAGTTGCTAATGGACTAGTGCAGCTCACTAGAGATAACCTTGCTGTGAATGCGGTTAAAGATGTGCTATCTCCCCTAGCAACTGTGAAGAAGGCCATAGAGGGGTCCCTAGAAACCCCCAGGGAGCTCTGCCTTTTTGGAGCCGGAGGTTGCCTGGGACAACTTTGGTGCTGCTCTGAGGGATAAGAGGGTACCTGAACATAGTGATGACAGGAGGTTAAATGTTAAAACTGAAATGTTTGAAAACACTCATGGTGGAAATGGGTTAATGCAGTCTAGCAACGACAGGTATCAAAGCTCTAATGCGTTTTATGAAGCGCCACCAGAGCAAGGTGGTGAAGGTGTGGCATTGCAGTCTGCTATGGTTAAAAATGTAGTGCCAAAATCTTATTTGAACCAAAGTGATATGTGCAATGTGTCTGTTGCTGAACCACTCTGTCCCTCTGGGTCTCCTTGTGCAGTAGGAGCGGTACTGCGTGGTACCTCTGGGAGCACAGAGATAACAGACTGGGACAGGTGGACAAAAAACCTGTTGGCTTTGTTGGAAAAGGCCTCTGTTGGTAAAAGTGGAGAAGACATGACTTCTGCAGTGCCAGATGAAAGACCTGCAGAGCAACTTGTATGCAAGGATGCACTTGCTACTGCAGATGATGGTGTTCATGAGATGGAAACGCCAAATAAGGGCAAACGCACAGAAGAGGTCATGTCTGTGATCCACAAGGGTCCCAATGATGTGATAATGGATAATGCCGTGCCAAATGTGTTGGTGGAAGTGCCAGATGGCAGAGCAATAAATGTGATTGTATTCACAGGTCCAAATGTTCTATGTGATGATGGTCAGGAGTCAGGACAGTTGTTGGCAGAGGATCTCATGCCAGTGGAGTTGGTGGATAGTGAAGCTGCTGTAGACAACCACTCCGCTGGGTGCAGTTCCTCTCCAGACACTGCCCTGCCGAACATGAGTGAAATGAAATATGACAAATGCATTGATATTTCTGACCGTGATGAAAAATGCAGCTCATTGTCAATTTTTGATGGTTTGATTACCATGGGTGACAACAAAAATAATGGTAGACCTGAAGATCTTGGTCAAGTTGCTCTGGTTGTAGCAAACCCTGAAAATTGTAATGAGATAGGGAATGGTATGATTGACACAGAAGAGGTAAAAGATACAGCAGAATTAGGCCCCCTACAGGTTCAGGAGGGTATTTCTGGGGAAGATTTCCTGAGGTCTGAGAAGGATCGTTATGAACAATGGTCGCAGGAAAATGGCCCAAAGCTCAGCAAGGTGTCGCATGACTTTAAAACCTTAAAGTCGCAAGACAGTCAGTATGTCCTTCAGAGGGAGACTAGGATGAGGCTGCAGTTATATGAGGATGTTAGTGATGAAACTGACAAAAATAAGCATGCAGTGTACATGAGGAAACAAGTGACGCTAAGTTTGGACAGTAAGAGGGTGCCCGTACTTGGAGTACAGAGAGGGACTAGTGTCACCCTAATAAAAGAGCCCCCACTTATCATTAAACCAGTGTTTAAAAATGTGGTTCCTTCTAAATTAAGTAAAGAGAAAAGGGGTGGTCTAGTGGAAATTGAGGGAGCACTTTATAACCTTAATGGTATTGGACCCGTAAAATTCAGAAATGAACCTCATGTGCAAAAAGGTACCAAGATTGGTAAAAGGACTAGTGTAAGCCCAAGAGAAGTGGGAAAACATCGCTTTTGGAAGCACACTCTTAAAAAGGCATGGGAGTGTCTTTGTAGAGCCCAAGTAGACGTAGCAGGGGGACATGGAGAAATTAACCTGATGGGACAAGATTTGGCCCATGTGGGTGGCAGCTTGCATGGTCATGCCAAAGGTAGGAGGTTGTACTGGTGTATAGTGAAGGTTAAAGCTGATGTCAGTGAGTTGAGAGGAAGGATCAGGGAAAGAAGAGTTTCCCCAAGAAAAATGAATAAGCCCAGGGACCCAAGAAGAAGAGGGAGAAGGCTGAGGATGGGAAAATATAGATCCCAGTTAAGATCCAGGGTGGGACGTGCCTGGAAGCGCACCCGGAAAAAAGGTTGGGCCTACGTGGCTGACAGCCAGCACAGAGGTGTCCCAACCATGACGGGTGCTGGTGTTCCTCCCTCCGGATCGAAACAAAGGGGGGGGGGTATGTGGTAGTGAGGTACCCCACCAGTGTTTGGACGGAGGATTCTCAACCAGGCAGGTTGAGGGGCTCCAGTTTATTTGTTTATTTGGGAGGAAACTGGCTTTTCAGTTTCCTCATTGTTTACTAAAATCCGTTTTGGGATCTGGAGCCCGGGGATTTCATAGCGATCTGGGTGGGATGAAATCCCCAGTCCTGGGTCCAGATCTTGAGATCCACCAGCATACTGACTGGTCAGGTGTGTGTGTGCTGGGCTATTTGTACACACCTGACCATGGTTCTGGGCTCCACCCTCCCGAGGAGTCCAAGGAAGCAAGGGAGAAGTGTGCATGTCTGCACAGGTCTGTTTGTCAGAGCAGACAGAGGGTCCAAGTCTGTGGGCTGGAAAAGGAAGCTGGAAAAGAGTGCTGAGGTACTGGGTGTACAGGAACTCTGTTAAAGAGCCGAGAGGGCTGAAGCACAAGTCTGAGCAGCCGTGCTGCTAAAGAGAGCCAGGTGGCTTGGTATTTTTGGTTTGACTTACATTATTGCTGTGGAAAGCTGAAACCCCTGTGTGGGCAACTCGTCTGTTTTATGGACATTTTCTTTCTTTAATAAAAGTGGGCCTACAAGCCCTTAAATCGGCATATCTGGCGTGGAGTCCGCTCACTGGTAAGCTCTACCCTTAAGCTAAAACATCCCCCGATGTTACAGCATATATGGTGGTTTTGACCTAAGATTCGCCCATTTTGGGAAGAAGCGGCAAAGGTGATCTCTCTGATACTGGGCCGAGTAATTAAACTTGGACCATTAACTTTTTTATTACACTGCACGATGAAACAACAGAGCAGTACAAGATGTCTATGTCTCCATATTTGTTAAACGCCTGTAAATCTCTGATTCCACTATACTGGGGAAAACGTTTAATACCTACTATTTCACAGTGGTTACACAGGGTTGATGAGCTCTGTCTAATGGAAGAAATAACTTGTAGAAATAAAGGGCTGTCCAGGAAATATCCTAAGATATGGGCAAAATGGTTTGAATTTAATAAAACCAAGATATATTATGAAATTATTTCAGACTCTAACCCCTTCCCGCCGACTGTATGCACATATGCAGCATCGGCTTTAAGGCATTATACCGGGATGATGCATGCAGCTGCATGCATCATCCCAGTACCCTTTTTTAGAGCGGTCAGTCGGCTCTTCAGGGATAACAACCAATGTGGCTAAAAGCCGCTCAGCTGTTATCCCGAAAGAACGAGAGGGGACCTCCCCACCTCCAGCCACCTTCCACCACTCTTCCCGGGCCTCCTGTCCCACCGGGAGACCCGATCCATGATCCGACACTTCCGCCGGCTAGAATGAGACTGGAAGGAAGCCAGACATGGCTTTGTTCCAGTCTTTTTTCTGTAAACACGGAAGCGACGTTGCAACATCACAACGTCACTTCCAGTTTACTTGGCTGCCAATGGCACCATTTAAAAAAAAATACAGAATTCTGAATCGCCGTTTTTGTCAATTTGAATACTTTGAAGTGCAACAGAGGGATTTGGGATCTTTTAGACCCCCAATCCCTCCATAAAGAGTACCTGTCACCTGCTATGTTTACATTCCTTGTGACAGCAATAAAAGGGATCACATTTTTTTTTAAAGAGACAATGTAAAAAAAATTAATAAATAAGAAAAAATCGTTTTTAAGCGCCCCACGTCCCTGTGAGCTTGCGCTGCAAAGAAAATGCAAAAGTAAATTGTGCCCGCATATGTAAACGTGAGGTATCCCTGCGATTGTCAGAGCAAGAGCAATAATTATAGCACTAGACCTCCTCTGTAACTCTGCCTGGTAACCGTTAATTTAGTGCCACCTATAGAGATTTTTAGGTACCGTGGTTTGTCGCCATTCCACGAGTGTGTGCAATTTCAAAGCATGACATGTTGGGTATCTATTTACTCGGCGTAACATCATCTTTCACATTATACAAAAAATTGGGCTTAACTTACTGTTAATGTTTTTTAATTCATGAAAGTGTCTTTTTTCCCCAAAAATTGTGTTTGAAAGACCGCTGCGCAAATACAGTGTGACATAAAATATTGCAACAATCGCCATTTTATTCTCTAGATTCTCTGCTAAAAGAATATATATAATGTTTTTAGGTGTTATAAGTAATTTTCTAGCAAAAATATAGATTTTAACTTGTAAGCAACAAATGTCAGAAATAGACTTAGGCATGAAAGGGCTAATAGTAAGTTAGAAATAGATTTATTAATCAATATTGATTAACCTTATTATTTCTGTACCCTCCCACCAGTTTTACATTTATATTTGTCATAGACCCTCCCTTAACTTCCCCTTTCTTTTTTCCTCCTATTTTTCTATGTTTCTTTTTATGTTGCTCCCGCCTTCCTCCCTCTATCTTGCTATCGGAGGGGAGAAGTTGGGAACTAATAAGATAAATTGCATTGTACTGTGTATGTGGTTCAAGATAATGTTTGGAATTTTCTGAAATGCTGAAAAAAATAAATGAAATAAAAAATAAAACTATCAACATAATTAATACAAATGTGTCCTTTCTTTGATGATACTAGTACTCCCCACTCTGTGTTGGATAAATTACTATGCTTATCATTATATTATGCTTTTCATGTTTTACTTTCACCAATTCAACTCCAAATGTAATGATGCCTTTTTGAATCTGTTAATAAACTCTCCATTTTCTTCAATGGTGTAAAAAAAAACTTAAAATAAAGAAATTACTGTTCAGTTGTGTTGTTTAGGGAGGCATTTGTTGTCCTAACTGGCCAATAATAAAAAAAGAGAACATGTTTGATTTCAAACTTTTTTCTTTAAATATTATAAAATGTGATTATACAGCATAGATTTTCAATTACGACACACCACTTTACTGGAAGTAATACAACATATGATATATTTTAATTTGAACTTGTATTAATAAAACATGTATAAAATATTATCATCACTTACCAAATCAAACGCTGCAGATTTATCCAGCAAAATATTAATGAAAAGTCGCCTTTAACCTACGAGGACCCTGTCACCTATGTTTTGGCTCCAAGCCTGGATGACTGGTGGAGATTAGTTTTAATTGACTGAAGATTTAAACTGATCCTCGGGTAAAAGGAATTCTTTTTAAAATTGTGAGTGAAAATTAAACTTGGTTGAATGATTAAAGAAGCCAGTGGAATTAGCGCTGGAGAATGACTTGGTGTAATGTTTTTGATGTGGCATACTTTCATTAAAACTGGGCAGGAGATGTGTTCATTTCTTCAGCTACAGTGCAGATACTGATAATTAAATACCTACAGAAATGTCAGATGTCTATTTTGCTGTAAGTAACTTCCAACATGGATTCTCGGTTACAAGAATAGACAATTGTCTCACAGCCCATTCACCTTATTGGGGCCTCATTCATTGCATTCTGTCTTTGAAGAAGCAGTGAGTTCATGGGATGTCACAGGCATGATCAGCTACAGTAAATGAACTGGCAGCCCTTGAAATTTAATTACTTCAAGTTCAGAATGTTATATTTGTAAAATACATTTTAAAAGCTTAAAAATGAGTTAAATACACAGATCAAATACCTGTAAGGTGTGTTGTTTTAATTACCAAATGATTTGTATTTTTGTCCAAGATATTAAATGGATACAACTCCACACATCACAGCCATGTTTGGCATGGGGGGAGACTTGTTTTCTGCTAATGTTAAGTAACACTTATGCCGCGTACACACGAGCAGACTTTTCGACGGACTAGGTCCGACGGTCTTTCCGACGGACTATCGACGGAGTTCCGACAAACTTTTCGAATGAATGGACTTGGCCACACACAATCACACAAAATTCTGAACGTGATGACGTACGACCGGACTAGAATAAGGAAGTTCATAGCCAGTAGCCAATAACTGCCCTAGCTTGGTTGTTTGTCCATCGGACTAGCACACAGATGAGCAGATTTTTACGATAGGAACTGGGTCCAGCGGAGTTCTGGCGGGAAAATTTAAGACATGTTTTATTTCTAAAGTCTGTCGGATTTTTCGACAGCAAAAGTCCGATGGAGCCCACACACGATCGAATTGTCCGACGGATTCGTTCTGTCGGACCTTTGCTGTCGAAAAGTCCTCTCGTGTGTACGCTGCATTACAGGTATTCTCACCCCCCAAGCTTGTAAATGGACAGTAAATGGAGAAACATTAGACTGATGAGCTCATCTCTCGGTTACACTGCTCTCTCTTCCTATAAGCATGATCCTCGTTAGGATCAAAGTATTCCTCCTTGCGCTGCTACATTCCTCTTCCATTCTGAGCTTTCCTGTACAGGGGATTGCAAGAGGCTAAAATCAGGTCAAATTCAGTTACTTAAATTGCTTAAGTTAAAGTTTTTTTTTCCCAGCTTCTTTAGTTAAAAAAACTAAATAAACTATATTACCAAAAGTATTGGGACACCTGCCTTTACATACATGAATTTTAATGACATCCCAGTCTTAGTCTGTAAGGGTTAATGTTGCGTTGGCCCACCCTTTGCAGCTGTAACAGTTTCAACTCCTCTGGGAAGGCTGTCCAAAAGGTTTAGGAGTGTGTTTATGGGAATGTTTGACCATTCTTCCAGAAGAGGCACTGATGGACGAGAAGGCCTGGCTCGCAATCTCTTCTTTAATTTATTCCAAAAAGTGTTCTATGGGGTTGAGGTCAGGACTCTGTGCAGGCCAGTCAAGTTCCTCCACCCCAAGCTCATCAATGTCTTTATAGACCTTGCTTTGTGCACTGGCCCAAATCATTTGGTGGAGGGGGGATTATGGTGTGGGGTTGTTTTTCAGGGGTTGGGCTTGGCCCCTTAGTTCCAGTGAAGGGAACTCTTAAGGCGTCAGCATACCAAGACATTTTGGACAATTTCATGCTCTCAACTTTGTGGGAACAGTTTGGGGATGGCCCCTTCCTGTTCCAACATGACTGCACACTCGACTTGTGCACAACGGAAAATTTTGTTTAGTTTCGGTTCTTTGTCATTCGTAAAATACATAATTTCGTTCTGTTATATTCGTTATGTTACGATAATACGTTTTCGGATAATTTGTTATTTCTGTAGAGTGTCGATATTCGTTATACTGAATCTCAAATCATGTCGAATTCATTCGTTATATACCCTATAATTTTGTTCGTATTCGTTGGAATTCGATATTTATGTATGAATATATATTCGTGATAATGATTCGTAGTTTGGAAAGTCATTTGTTTATTGAATCTTTTAACACACACAATGACAATATCTCTTCTCCTCTGCTTAAATACAATACAACACACTTCTCACTCAGTTCTCAGGAATGCACTTTGCCAGTAATCCAACCTCCAGCACAAAATTAATCAGCTGATTGGACTGTAAGATTTACTTTGAGTTGACCGTTTGTTTCATTAGATCTTTAACAAATTACCGAATCATGTCAAATTAATTTGTTATATCCGCTATAATTTCTTTCGTATTCTTGGGAAGAATAAGAGCGGAAACTGCAAGCCAGGCCTTCTCGTCCACATCAGTGCACTTCTGGAAGAATGGTCAAACATTCCTATAAACACTCCTAAACCTTCTCCTAAGCCTACCCAGAAGAGTTAAACCTGTTATAGCTGCAAAGGGTAAGCCAACTCAATATTGAACCCTACGACTAAGACTGTGATAAAATTAAAGTTCATGTGTGTGTAAAGGCAGGCGTTCCAATACTTTTGGTAATATAGTGTACAGTGGACTTGTATGTAGGGCTAGTGTATAGGAATGGGCTGTGTGTTCGAGTCAAACTTAAATTCGCCTCAAACATCAGTTGTTGGTGTGTTCGCTGAACACATGAACAAATGGGGCGCTCGGAGGGAAGTTCGCCTGCCGATGAGCGCCCCATAATGCACTGCGCTCTTACAGTGCATTGATTGCTAGTGATTTGCCAAAGCATACAACTGACCTGTATGCTTTGGCCAAATACAGCACAATGTACTGTCAGAGCCACAGGCAGAGTCCCCACCCCACACTATATAAGGCTGCTGCTTACGTGGCAGCTGAGCATGTATGTAAAATGAAAATATACGTAAAGTGAAGCAATACCTTTTTTCACTTCTAAATCCATGTACTGCATTGCAATAGTAATTTACAGGCATAACTAATTAACTAGGCAAATTGTCCAACCACAAAATTGGATATGCTGTTGTCCTGGGTCCCCTCTCGGTGCTCCCCAAGTTTGGTGTCCCTGTCACTTATGATTCGGGAGCAGGGCCATGTCAAGCTGACAAGATTTCCCATAGACGCCAATGTTAAATGTTAAAAACCGGGAGCAGTGCGATGTCAAGCTAACCAAGATTTCCCATACACGCCAATGTTAAAGACCGGAAGCAGTGCCATGTCAAGCTGGCCAAGATTTCCCATAGACGCCAATAATAAAAACCAGGATCGGGGCCTCGTCAAGCTGACCAAGATTTCCCATAGACGCCGATGAGAAAATAAATGGTGTGGGGTATCCTCAAAATCCATACCAGACCCTTATCCGAGCATGCAGCCTGGCAGGCCAGGAGAGGGGGGGGAGCGAGTGCCCCCCTCCCCCTCCTGAACCATACCAGGACACTAGCCCTCAACATGGGGAGGGTGCCCTCAAAGCACCTTGTCCCCATGATGGGGGACAAGGGCCTCTTCCCAACAGCCCTGGGCTGTGGTTGTCGGGGTCTGCAGGCAGGGGGTGGTGCCACTGGGTAACGTAACTGTCAAAGCAGAGAGGAGGCAGATGGCTGGTGGCCTCCCAGGAGGCAGAGCATTTTTTTTTCTATTTTTCGTGTCTGACAGGCATCATGATTGACAATGGATTAAATTAAGGGACACAATTTTTTTTTCTTTTTTAATAAAGGACTTGTCAAAAACTGTTTCCTGTGGTTCTTACTTTTTGACACTTTTTTCATGAATGGGTATGGGTGCAATATACCCATACCCATACACATGGGGGGGGGTGGAAAACGGTGCCCCCCTTGTTAAAGAGGGATTTCAGATTCAGATAAGCCCCACTCACAGACCCCGACAACCACAGCCCAGGGTTGTTGGAAGAGGCCTTTGTCCCCATCAACATGGGGACAAGGTGCTTAGGGGTAGGGGGCACAGAGCCCCCCTGCCCTAAAGCACCACCCTCCCATGTTGAGGGCATTAGGCCTTGTATGGTTCAGGAGGGGAGGCGCTCGCTCATTCACCCTTTTCCTGACCTGCCAGGCTGCATGCTCGGATAAGGATCTGGTAATAATTTTTTGGGGGAACCTACACCATTAAAAAAAAAAAAAATTGGTGTGTGGTCACCCTTAAAATCCATACCAGACCCAAAGGGAAGTCAGCAATATATTACAGCCGTGAGCAAGTTTAAATTAAATTTTTTATTTTAGAAATGCCATTATTGCTGCAACATGTTCTATACATCGTACAGATGCGCCACTTTACAGATTGCCGCTGTAAACACACAAATCCCTGTGCTGTCAAAGGAGAGGAGACATGTTGTTTGTTCCTAGTAAGTAGTCAGTCAGTCAGAACTCAGTCCTATTCCCATACAGTTAGAACACACTGAGGGAACACACATTCAACCCCTCGATCGCCCCCTAGTGTTAACCCCTTCCCTGCCAGTGACTTTTACACAGTAATCAGTCCATTTTTATAGCACTGATCGCTGTATAATTGTCAATGGCCCCAAAAATGTGTCAAAAGTGTCCGATATGTCCTTCGCAATATCGCAATACCACTAAAAATTGCAGATCACCGCCATTACTAGTAAAAAAAAATAATAATAAAAATGCCATAAAAATGCCATAACCCTTTCCCATAGATTGTAGACGCTATAACTTTTACACAAAGCAATCAATATACGATTATTACCAAAAATATCTAGAATAATACATATCAGCCTAAACTGATGAAGAAATTTGTTTATTTTTTTTTAAATTGATGGATATTTATTATAACAAAAAGTAAAAGATATTGTTATTTTATAAAATTGTCACTCTTTTTTTGTTTATAGCGCAAAAAATAAAAACTGCAGAGGTTATCAAATACCACCAAAAGAAAGGTCTATTTGTAGGAAAAAAATTATGCAAATTTAGTTTGGGTACAGCATTGCATGACCGCGCAATTGTCAGTTAAAGCAACGCAGTGGCAAACTGTAAAAAGTGCTTTGGTCAGGACGGGGGTAAAATTTTCTGGGGCTGAAGTGGTTAATAGGGTTTGCATGTTTGCTAGAACTTTTTCCCTGTTCGAGATGTTCTGGTGCGAACCGAACAGGGGGGTGTTCGGCCCATCCCTACTAGTGTAATTCTTCAACACTGATTACTCTGCCTGGTCAGTAAATCGGGCTATTGGCCTAATTTAAAGTGGTTCTGCACACATTTCATTTAGTAAATCTCTTTGCCTTCCAAATCAGGCAAAGAGTACTAAATGAAGTGTGTTTTTTTTTTCCACTTACCTTGTAATCGCTGACTTCCTTTCCTCTGTCTCTGCGGCGGTGGGCGAGGTCTCTGCGTCGATCGTCGTCACGCCGCACTGTCTCCTGGGATCTGGTGTCATTGATCCCAGGAGTCAGTGCGGACATCTTCCGAAATCTCGCGAGATTTCGGCCACATCTTCCGAAATCTCGCGAGATGTCGGCAGATGTGCCAAAATCTTGCGAGATTTCGGAAGATGTCCAGGAACGTGAGCTACTCTTTGCCGTTACTGCGCACGCGCGAGATCCGCGCAGTAACGGCGGTGCATGCTGGGCCATCTGAAGTGCCTGTGTGGGTTCACATGCCCACAGGCAAGATGGCAACCAGCAGGAAAGGTTTTGCAAAATTCTTTTATCCGACGAAAACCGGCAGCAGCGATTTACAGAAACAGGACACGTGAGTACTTAAACTAGATCTCACAAGCCATTGCATTGCACTAAAAAAAAAAAAAAAAAACATACAGACAGTGCAGAACCGCTTTAACCTGTTAGCACAGATACATAGATGCCATCACTTTTTAAAAGAGAGGTGCTGTGATTGGCATTCAGAGTGCTTTAAAAAAGCATGTCAATTGCCACATTTTGAAGAAAGTGGAAATGAGCCCTAACTGCTCTGTGCCTACTGGCTGTGGAGAACAGTATCCTCAAGATGACACAGTTTGATTAGTTAATTAAAGATTTTGCAGATAATGAGTGCAGGAAGAAGGACTTTTTGTAAACTCTAAATAAAAGCCCCTAGAATGCTGCAGATGCTGTTAGTGAGGATTGTTATAGACTTCTATGGAGGCTTTGAAGATGCTGTGAAGCAACAAGAAAGCAAACTGAGGTATCATTTTTAAGCAAAGCAAACACAACATTGTGAGCAGGACTGTAAGCTAACCATTTTATTTAGTAAGAGGTGCTGTGATTGGCATTTAGAGTGCTTTAAAAAAGTGTGTCAAATGTCACATTTTGAAGCAAGTGGAAAGGAGCCCTAACTGCTCTGTGCCTACTGGCTGTGGAGAACAGTGTCCTCAAGATGATACAATTTGATGAGTTAGTTAAAGATTTTGCAGATGACGAGTGCAGTAAGAAGGACTTTTTGTAAATATTGTAGTTGTGACCCATAACTGTGATGTATGACTTGCTGACTTGCTGGTTCCCAATACCTGTGTAAAATTGAGAAAAAAATCTGAAAAAAAATAACTTATATTTTTTGTTTTATAATAAATGCAGTTTCTCATTTATTTCAGTTCACTTTTTTATTTGTCATAGAATTAAATTTCTTTGTTGAGGGGCCCCCCAAACTTGAAGTGCCCCGGGAAACCCTAAGATCTAAATCTGGCACTGCCTGGGGCAGACCACAGGCCATTGCAAACTTACGTCATTGCCAGAGCAATGGTTTCATTGCCTATCCAAGCAGCTTCTTCAGCCTTAACGGTTGTCAGGAACATTACCCAGCATTATAGCAGCACAATTAACTAGGTCACCTTAATCACCATGCTTTTTGTCAAGGCAGATGTTGATTGTCCAAAAACATGAAGTGATGTGTGAAAGTTTTGAAGACATTCTGTTCTAATAACATAATCCAATCCCATAGTGGCATTTAGTCCACTTTGAATCTGTCTACTCCAAGAGACAGTGAATGCTATATGCTATTTTTTTTCTCCTAAATAGTGTAGCCAAAAAAAGAACAAACAGGCAAAGATAAGTAGCTACTGTACATATGTATTGCAAAGTTGTACTAATTGCCTGGAGTTCTCCCTGAAGACAAAAAACTTCAACATGATGGGTAGTAAATTTCAGTGTTACAAATGATCCAGATACCAACACTTCCAAACAAATAAAATAGTGCAAGATATATAGTACCAAAAGTTCATTTCAATTTATTAACATAAACACATGGAAAAATACAAATGCTTCTAATCTATCTGCGACAGACAGAAAGCCTCTGAAATATATAGATACTGCTTATAATAAGATATCCTTCTTCCAAACAGGATTAACTGAATATTAAGTGCTTCAACTAGTGTGATTCCATTAAATGGATTAATTGCATCACTTTGACTCATTTGTTAGATTAGTGCCATTTTCTGTGCTTTGTGCTCAGCTGGTCTGAAAGATAATAATAACAATAATAATAATTGTAGAATTTATTAATAAAGTGCCTACAATATGTTAATCATTTCAATCTGGGGTTTATGTTAAAGTTTTTAACATCCTGAACAGCACCATTTCAATCACTTGCATATGCACACTTGTGAAAAAACAATAACTGTTCATGTAGACTTGGTCACGTTATTTGAATCATCTACCCTTTCTGTATAGGAACAGACAAGAAAATCTGTTCACAATGTATGATTTTTTTCTCTTTATCAAGAAGACATGGAATGCAGTTACTGACATAGCAATTTTTATTATTAACATTCTGAATTATTTGCAACAGTAGCATACCCTAAGGGAGTGGCGTGATCTATGACAGTGAACTGTGATGTCACTCTCCTTCTGTAAAAACACACACCCACACACTCTGGCAATGGCCTAATTTTTCAATGGCCTGCCCCAGGCAGTGTTGGATTTAGACCTTGGGGTTCCCGGGACACTTCAAGTTCGGGGAGGGCCCTGAGCAAAGAAATTTAATTATATGACAAATACAAAAGTGAACTGAAACGAATGATAAACTGCATTTTTTCTAAATATATATATAGACACAAACAAGCAAATCAAAAAGACATCATCAGTAGTCACTTCAGGTTCATGTGTATATATTCTGGAAGTGTCTGGAGCAGGCATCACATCTGGTGTGCAGCTTGGAGCAGCAGGAAGGTAAGTGGGGCTGGGAATAGAGGAGATCAACTAGCAGACTACACTCAATGTGTGCAATGTGGGAACTCTATTGCAGAAGGTGAATGGGGACCAGAGAAATAGAATTGAGCAGCAAAGCATCAGCAGAGCCTGAGGACCAGAGCAGGAAAAACTAGTAGCTATCACACATGGTTAGCAGCATGGGATCAAAAAAGCAGAAGGTAAGCAGGGACCAGAGAGAGAAAGGACAGAGTGGCAGAGAATCAGCAGTGCTGGTGAGGACCAGAGCACAAGAAGCTAGCAGATGTCAGACAAGGTGTGCAGCATGGGAGCAATATATTGGGAGGTGAACGGGTACTGGAAAGAGAGGAGGATCAGCAAACCAGAGGATCAGCAAAGCTTGGGGTTACTACTGAGTGGGGGATCAGCAGTGCTGGGGGTCACTTTTGAGTGGGAGATCAGCAGAGCTGCGATTACTATTCAGTGGGAGATCAGCAAAGTTGGGGGTTACTAATAAGTGGGGAATCAGCAGAGCTGCAAGTTATTACTGAGCAGGGAATCAGCATAGTTGGGGGTACTACTGAGTGGGACATAAGAAGAGCTGGGGGTACTACTGAGCCAGGGATCTCCTGAACAAGGGTACAAATGTGCTGGGGATCTGCTGAGCAAAGGAACTAATAATCTGGGGATCTGCTGAATGGAGGTATTGATGAGCTGGGGGTATTACTGAGTTGGGGGTACTACTGAGCCAGTGTTCTACTGAGCTCATTTAAAACAAATAGAAAATCAACACACACAGGGCATTTGGCAAGCTTCATTAAAGCTTAAAAAAAGCATCACAGAAGCATCAAAAACACATAAAAAAAACATGTTGAAGCGGTAAGCACTTTTATGTCGAAGTCCAAACAAGTGTCAATGAGCACTTAGTCTTTCATGGGTCATCGTGGTTCTCAGATAGTTCTTTAACAGTGCCAATTTGCTGAATGATCTTTCTCCTGAACAACTGGTGACCATCATACTCAAATATATTCTAAGAACCACAGTAACACCAGGAAAGGTATCGGCAAGTCCTGAAATAAAACTGCCTGTTGAGATGGAGTAAGACATGACCGGAGCTTGGCAGTGGCTATAAACTGGACAATTTCCTCCACAAACACACTACTGAAGTCTTGAGGGAATTTTTTTTTTTATAAAGGAAGTCTGGAGCCTCCTCTGGCAGGGGGCTCAGGGCAATTGCCACTTTTGCCTTTTGCACCCTTAATGCACAGTTGACAATATAGGGAGATGTGTTGCAGTGACAAGCTAAAGAAAGGCAAATGATTAGTATTCTGTGTCATTTTATTTAGGCCCCTGTCTTTGCAAAAAGCCATGTTATTTAGCTTATAGTACAAGTATCTTATCCTATCCTTTATATTGCCCTTTCATGATACATAAGGTATATATATGTTCGTCAGGCACACGCGATCGCTCCTGACAGAGCCAGAATGCTGATCTGGTTGTGTAAACACACAAATCCCAGTTCTGTCAGGGGAGTAGAGACAGATTGTGTGTTCCTACTAAGTAGGAACAGTGATATGTCTCCTCCCGTCGTCAGTCATATCCCCCCACAGTTAGAACATACAGTTAGGGAACACATTTAACCCCTTGATCGCCCCCTAGTGTTAACCCCTTCCCTGTCAGTGACATTTATACAGTATTTTTTAGCTCTGATCGCTGTATAAATGTCACTGGTACCAAAATAGTGTCAAAAGTGGCCGATCTGTCCGCCGTAATGTCGCAGTCCCGATAAAAATCACAGATCGCTGCCATTACTAGTAAAAAAAATAATAATAAAAATGCCATAAATATATCCCCTATTTTGTAGACGCTATAACTTTTGAGCAAACCAATCAATATACGCTTATTGCAATTTTTTTACCAAAAATATGTAGAAGAATACATATTGGCCTAAACTGATGAAGAATTTTTATTTATTATAGCAAAAAGTACAAACATATATTTTTTCCAAAATGGTAGCTCTTTTTTTTGTTTATAGCGCAAAAAATAAAAATCACAAATACCACCAAAAAAAAAAACTGTGGGGAAAAAAGGACATACATTTTGCTTGGGTACAATGTTACAGGACCGCGCAATTGTCAGTTAAAGTGACACAGTGCTGTATCACAAAAAATGGCCTGGTCATTAAGGGGGCAAATCCTTCCAAAGCTTAAAGTGGAGTTCCACCCATAAAAAAAATTATTAATGTGCTTAAAGAAAATTAAAAAAGAACATTTGGAGAAAAATTTATTTTTTACTCACCTCTAAATGCCTGTTGCTAGGGGGTCCCTCGTAGTCTGCCTCCTTCGGCGCCTGGGCTCCTGATGTCACTTCCCTCGGCGCAGGAAGGGAGATCGCCTCTCCCCCCTCCCTCTTGATTGCACGGCCAGTGACGGCGCGCAGCGTGGCTCGCGCGTGCATAGTGGGTGCCCGGCTGTGAAGCCACAGTCGGGCGTCCACAGTTAAAATGTGGTGGAGTGTGGGACTAGCGGGGTTGCGATCCCCCGCATCGCTGGACCCTGGGACAGGTAAGTGTCCGATTATTAAAAGTCAACAGCTGCAGTATTTGTACTGACCTTTAATTATTTTTTTTTTTTTTTAAGTGGGAACCTCGCTTTACGTGGTTAAACACTACAAATTTTATACATATATCCAATCTATTCATCCAGGGAAATATTCTCCAGCAGATTGATTGCGGCATATACAGTAAGAAAACAAACACATTTACTACTCCCCAGTGCTGCCGTATCCAAGTCCCTTAGAGCAGCTTCCTTGAACTTATGGCTGGGGATTTTGTGCACTCAGTACTAGGTTACAAGGGACAGTGTAGCTATCCATCAATTGGCTTTGAAGAGGGAGGAGGAGAGAGCAGGGGAGTGGCTTAACATGGAGCAGATAGCATGAAGAATACCTTAAGGTAAAAAGGCTTTAGAACCACTTTAAAATTAGATCACCTATGTTTTTCCAGTACGGAATTCTTAAGGGATATTTTTAACTTTTTTTTAACAGATTTTGTTTTTATAATTTTGACAGGTTTACCTCCATAAAAAAGATCTCCAGTATGATTTCACCACCAGTTTTCCCTTATTTTTTTTTATATGTCATCTTTTTATTGAAAAAATGGAGTAACAAGGAACAGTAGTACAGTGCTGAAGTTATATAGAATAAGCAAATACCACTTAGAAACACAGTTATTGATGTTAAAGGGGTTGTAAAACCTCATGTTTTTTCACTTCAATGCATCCTATGCATTGAAGTGATTGTAAGGGTTTGTTTTTTTTTGTTTTTTAAATAACAGACATATCAGTGGCCCCGAACCTTGTTTTCTGGGGTCCCCCCACGGCTCTCACGGCTCCTCCCCACATCAGATAACCCCCTAGGAGAAGCGCTCTCCCGATGGGGTAAACTTGTGAGCGTGCTCCCGAGTCGAGTATTCGGCGTCCATAGCCATCAAATGCATGAACCAGCCCCGCCCCTGGGACCTGCATCATTGGATTTAAATGACAGCAGCGGGAGCCAATGGCTGAGCTGCTATCAATCTATCCAATCAAGAGCCAAGAACCCTGGGCAGATAGACGGCGTGTCCCCGCCTGGACAAGTTCCAGGGCTCGGGTAAGTAAAACAAGGGGTTGGGGGGCTGGTCACTGCCAGGTGTTTTTAGGATGCATTAATGTGAAAAAACACCTGGCAGTGACTGGCCCCCCAGCCCCCCTGTTTTACCTACCTGAGCCCCGTATTTCTTTTGGCGGTGGCACTCTATCCCTCTCTCCATGGGGTCCTGCCTCTTGATTGGATAGATTGATAGCAATGACGCGAGCACCAGGGCCGAGTCCGGCATTCGTGTCTATGGATGCAAATGCTGGTCTGGGGAGAGCTCCTGCTGGTAACCCCCCCCCCCCCCCTGGAGAGCGCTTCTCCTAGGGGGTTATCTGATGCGAGGAAGAGCCACGAGAGTTCGTGGCCACCTGTGCAAAATGAGCTGCACAGTGGAGGTAAGTATGATATGTTTGTTATTTAAAAAAACAACAAGCCTTTACAATCACTTTAAATGTTCAATCTAGTTTAACAATAACCATGAGCAACCATACAGAAGTCAAAGTTCTTAAAAATAGTTTAACCCATAAAATAAAAATATATATATTTTTTTCAATTTAATTTCTTTCTTGTTAATCCCTTAATAGACTTTATTTTACTCTAAATTTTGACCACTTCCTCCCTTACCTAGAATTTTCCTGATTTTTTTTTTATTTCTGCTTTTTCTAACCTTTACTTTTTACTTTTTGACTCCTTAGAAAAAGTGTGGGATTGAAAACATTTTTGTAATTATAATTTTGGTTTAATAGGGCAAATTATAGAATAAAACTGATACTTTTTTTATTTACAGTAACAATATTCTAACAATATTCTTCAATATCTAACACTGATAAAAGTAGAAAAAAGTGCTTTTTTTTTTATTTTTGTTACTTTTTTTTTCTATAAATAAAAAAATATAATCTTTGCAAGACAATATCACCACAAGAAATTCTGATTTATCCTAAAAAATATATGTGTTACATTGTTATCTTAGGAAATGACAGTTATTGTTACATAAACAGACCCATAATAGAAATGTAAAAACTGCTCTGGTCCATGGTTAATGTACTCCTAGGTTGGTGCTAGGATATTTAAGTCAAAGTTTTTTGACAGGTAAATTTTGTAACCACACTATAGTCAGTGTGGCTGGGAATTTGGTTGAGGTAAAAGCATCGTTTGACTCACTGTGCTCAGTGAGCAGCAATTGATTAGTTTAGCCTGTTCTGTGTGCTCTGCTTCTGCTATTCTGCTGGATAGCTTCCTCTATATTCAGGCAATTTGAGAAGTTTCAGGATGATAGGTTTGGAGCTATGCAGATAGCAGCATGAATATTGATACAGCCCAGTAGCGGAACTACCGCCATAGCAACCCACGCGGGCACTATGGGGCCCGCAGCCGATCTAGGGCCCGGTGAGCGGCGTTGCTAGGTGGGTGCGGGCTGCACCGGATGACACCGGCCAGCGGGGGTGACACCCTTGGGTAGTGGTAGCCGCACCACTAACGCCGCTCGCTGTGCCTTCTTTTGTGTTGGAGCGCAGGCTGAGGGACACTGCGACGCGGACCGAAGCCGCTTCCCCTCCTCTTTGTTTACATCCACAGAGGAGGAGGAGCCTGCGATCGAGCCTCGAGGGACACACGCTGAAGTATGTAAGGGGGGGCGTATTTTCTGCTGGGGATTCTGCACTACTGAGGGGGGTCTGCACTGAGGGGGGATCTGCACTACTGAGGGGGGGGGTCTGTAATGCTGGGGGGTCTGCACTGAGTGGGGTCTGTAATTGGGGGGTGTCTGCACTGAGGGGGGTGTCTGTAATGGGGGGTGTCTGCACTGAGGGGGGTGTCTGCACTGGGGGGGTGTCTGTAATGGGGGGTGTCTGCACTGAGGGGGGTGTCTGCACTGGGGGGGTCTGTAATGGGGGTGTCTGCACTGAGGGGGTGTCTGCACTGAGGGGGTCTGTAATGGGGGTTGTCTGTACTAAGGGGGTGTCTGCATTGCTGGGGGGTGTCTGTACTGATGGAGGTCTGCACTGAGGGGGATCTGCACTACTGAGGGGGGGTCTTCACTACTGAGGGGGGGTCTGTAATGCTGGGGGGGGGTCTGTAATGCTGGGGGTGTCTGCACTGAGGGGGTCTGTAATGGGGGGTGTCTGTACTAAGGGGGTGTCTGCATTGCTGGGGTGGTGTCTGTACTGATGGGGGTCTGCACTGAGGGGGGCTGCACTACTGAAGGGGGTTTGTAATGCTGGAGGGTCTGTAATTCTGGGGGTGTCTGCACTAAGGGGGTCTGCAATGGGGGGTGTCTGCACTGCGGGGGTGTCTGCACTGAGGGGGGGTCTGTAATGGGGGTGTCTGCATTGCTGGGGGGTGTCTGTACTGATGGGGGTCTGCACTGAGGGGGGATCTGCACTACTGAGGGGGGGTCTGTAATGCTGGGGGTGTCTGCACTGAAGGGGGTCTGTAATGGGGGGTGTCTGTACTAAGGGGGTGTCTGCATTGCTGGGGGCTGTCTGTACTGATGGGGGTCTGCACTGAGGTGGAGGGTGTCTGTACTGATGGGGGGTCTGCACTTGGGTGGGGAGTCTGTACTGATGGGGGGATCTGTAATGGGGGAGTGTCTGTACTAAGGAGGTCTGCACTGAGGTGGGGGGTGTCTGTACTGATGGGGGGTCTGCACTTGGGTGGGGGGTCTGTACTGATGGGGGGTCTTTAATGGGGGGTGTCTGTACTAAGGGGGTCTGCACTGAGATGGGGGGGTCTCCACTTGGGTGGGGGTCTGTACTGAGGGGGGTCTGCACTGAGGGGGGTGTCTGTACTGCTGGGGGGGTCTGCATTGAGGTTGGGGGTCTGCATTGAGGGGGGTCTGTAATGCTTGGGGGTCTGCACTAGGGGGGTGTCTGTACTAAGGGGGTGTCTGCACTGCTGGGGGGGTCTGTACTACTGAGGCGGGTCTGCACTGAGGGGGTGGGTCTGCACTGCTGGGGGGTCTTGCACTGACCATATATAGGTTGTGTAAATGTAGGCCTGCATAGACAACTCAATATTATTAAGGAAAAAAGAATAAAAAAGGGAGGAATGAAAAATAAAAAAGTTGTGTTTGAATGACAGGCTGAGGCTCAGAGAAATATCACAACCTTTAAATTAAAAATCGGTATAAATAGCCGATAATCTGAAACCAGGGCAGATAGATAAAAAAGTATATTTATATTAAAAGGAAATTTATCAGAACTACCCTATTTCAAACATATAGGGATATTAAAATATATATCCCATATTAAAAGTGATTAAAAATCATCAATTCTATGGATATATATCTACATATATTTTACCAACAAGGGAGATAATAAAATCATTATGTAAAATATATACTTAAAAATTGTATATATACAAATAATGTATAAAAATGTTTTATCAGGTAAGTGGATATTTGGCACATGCATATAATGAGAATTTTGATTAAAGTATGGATATTGATGTGGTGAGTATCAAACCTCCACCACCAAAAATATAATTTCATACAGTCAATGGGGATATACTATCATGCAACCAGTGACATGCATTGTAAAGTATTTCTATGATTCCAAATGTATCAACAGGAACCTGTCAATTTGGTGAATTGGTGATGCAATCTTCCAATGGGTGCCACATATACAATATAAAATATATATATATATATATATATATATATATATATATATATATATATATATATATATATATATATATATCGGCCCCCTAAGGTGGCAGGGGTAAATGAATGAATAATAAAGTGAGATCTACAATAAAATTCTGTCACATTGCCAGTGACGATGGTCACTACAAATACCTGCATACCGGAAGAGATGCGTCTGGCCCTTAAATAAATTCAATACAGTCTTAAAATACCAAAAGTGTAATAAATACAGACACAATTCTTGTAATTAAAAATTACTCAAAAAACAGTTCAGATCAAACTCAACATTCAGTCCTTCTGGCGTGAGGGTCCTCATAGTATGAATCCACAAGGATTCCTTTTGGCTAATAACTCTTACTCTGTGACTACCTCTCCACGATGGATTATACTGTTCTATACCCCAGAACTGTAGCTGATTTGGATCCTTATTGTGTACTGTAGCAAAATGTCTCGACACACTGTGTTTCGGGAACCCCTTAATGATGTTTTGAATATGTTCCTTTATACGTACTCTAAGCTCTCTCTTAGTTCTACCTATATATTGCAGATTACAGCTGCACTGTAAACAATAAACTACACCCTCAGTACGACAGCAAATGAAATCCTTAATGGGATGAACCTCTCCTGTGGTGGTAGATTTGAACTCGAATCGTTTACCCTGAAATTTACGTGCCTTTCGGCATGCAAAACAATTCCTACAGGGGTAAAAACCCTTCCCAGTAAAAAATGTAAGACCTTTCTTGGGGGGTGGTTCAACTACTGATTTCACCACTAAGTCTCGAACTGTCGGAGCTCTTTTGTAGACAATGTTAGGTTTTACAGGTAGAATCTTCCTCAGATCTCTGTCGCTTGTCAGCACATGCCAATGTTTTTGGATTAATTTGGCAACCTCCTTATGCTGTATACTATAGTCCATAATGATGCATGGAGCCCCATTATGGAGTTGTGTGGAATTTTTCAGTTTGTCAGCCAACATTGTGAGTCTAATCATTTCCTGTACTTGTGCTATTTGTTTAATAATCCAGGATTCTTCATACCCCTTCTCTTTAAATCTGGTTCCGATCAATTGGGCTTGGATGTTAAAATCCTCTTCTCTGGTGCAGTTCCGCCGGATTCTCACTAATTGTCCTTTAGGGATGTTATACAGCCACGGTTTAAAGTGACAACTGTGCATTGAAAGATAGCTGTTGGTGTCAACGTTTTTAAAATGCGTTTTAGTAATAATCTTATCAGCATCTATTAAAATATTTAAATCTAAAAAATCTACTGACCTGGCATCAATATTCCACACTAGTCTAATATTTTTATCATTAGTATTGAGATGGTTAAGGAATTCCTCTAGTGCATCTTTGGTGCCATTCCACACTATTAAAAGGTCATCAATATATCTCTTATACAATGTGAGCTCTGCTGGCATATTGGCGTAAACCGAATCCTCCTCCCAATGTGCCATAAAGGCATTGGCTACACTGGGAGCAAACTTCGCCCCCATGGCAATGCCTATGGCTTGTTTAAAATAGGATTGGTTATGCCAGAAGTAGGTACACTTCAAACAGAAATCGAGACACTTGATTAAAAATTTCCTCTGTTTGCACACTAAAGTGCTATGTGCTCGTAATAGCCATTTAATGGCTGTACATGCCTCATGATGCGGGACGATGGTATATAGGGAGGACACGTCTGCCGTTGCTAAATATGTACGTCCTTCAAGTACCGGCACTTCATTTAATAATTGTAATACGTGTTTCGTGTCCTTAAGGTATGCCCTAGTCTTCTGTACCGCGGGTTGGATAAAATAGTCAATATATTCACCAACTCTAGCGGTAATCGAGTCAATCCCGTTTACAATGGGTCTGCCAGGGGGAAATTCTTTACTCTTGTGTATTTTTGGAATGGTGTATATTATCGGTATTTTACAAGATTCTGGGATCAAATACTTAGCCTCCTTCTTGTTAAGAATCTCTTTCTTGATCCCTAAATTTACCGCCAATTCTAATTGTTTCTTGTATTCACTTGTGGGATTGCCAAGTAGTTTAATATAGGTATCTTGGTCTCCTAGTTGTCTATCCAGTTCTTGCATATATTGCTCTTTGGATTGGATGACCACAGCTCCGCCCTTGTCTGCGGGCCTTACAACAATATCTTTCCGTTGTTGGAGCAGTTTAATTCCGTTTCGAATATGTATAGGATCAGCTATCTTCTTAATCTTCAAGGACTGCAGATCTTCAAGTACTAATCTTTTAAAAACATCAATATGCTGATTATTTGTGACTTGCGGGTTATAAGTCGAGTTATTTCGTAACGTACTTTGTACCAGTAATGATGGATCACGAGCTTTACCGGATCCAGACTGGAATGGATTCCCCATAATATATTTTTTAATATGTAATTTCCTAGTATACTTTTGTATACTGATATATGTGTCGAATTTGTTCAGGTTTTTGGTCGGAGCATGCTTAAGGCCTTTATCGAGTACGGCCAATTCATCGGCGGAGATCTGCTTACCACTTAAATTGACTACTCCTTCCCCTACTAATGTCTTTTTGGCTTGGAGTCTCTTTCCCGCTCTACAGCCTCTCTGTTTTCGGGGGTGTCTTCTATCCTTTGATCCTCCACTCTTCGTTTGGGTGAGCGGTGTAGTTCTCGTGGTGATCTCCTCGGAGAATGGTCTCTTCGGTCCCTGTCTAAAAAATCCCCGTAATGGTTCCTTTCTTGATAGTTATTCTCAGATTGATAATGTGGATATGGTTGTCCATAATGTTGTTGTTGTTGGTCTTGGTAGTGCCTAATAGGATCAAATTTATTATAGGTAGGTATTGGACTCCTATCCTGCCTCCCTTGTTGGTAATAATGATACTGTTGTGGATAAAGTGGCGGTCCTCTATTGTCCCGCTGATTTTGTTGCCAGTTGTTATGTGGTTTCTTGAATGGCTTTTTGAATGGCTTCTTCCATGTCTTTTTAGGAGTGGGGTGCCCATATTGTACCGGATATCTCTGATCCTGGTAGGGTCTAGGCGTTTCATAATGTTGCCCATTCCTTTGATCATAGACAGGTCTCATGGTTGTTTGTTCTTTAGTGCTTTCATCCCACCTAGGTCCGTTGGGTGGGTACATGGTTGTAGGATCCTGTATCCTTACTTCCCTTGCTGGTGTAGTATATAGGGGAACAGGGGGTGTTTGTTCATTCTTACTTTGCCATTTAAAGGCACGATCGGATTTATCGGATTTATAATCCACAATATCCCGTTGATATTTCTTCATTTTGCGTTGTTGCGCTTCAAGATCCTTAGTGATTAAATCTTTATTAAGTTGTAATGCTAGTTTCTTGAACTCTGCAGAATCTTTATACGGTTCAAGTTTTGTGTTTTTCTTTGTTTCCTTTTCAGCAGTAGTCTCAAACAGTCAATGCTCCTACTGTTGAAAAATTCATACCATTCGTCCATGGAGTCTTTGTCCACCAGTCCGTCATTCGGGGGTACATCCCACCGTAATCTCCTGGGGACTATACTTTCTCTTATGTACCTTTCAAACGTATTGGTGTCCCACCATAAGTTGACTTTCTTATCCATCTGGTGTCCTAATTTTCTGACTAGACTCTCTAGATCAGTATTACGTGTTTTCACCTGTGCATTGAAAACCTCATTGAGGTTAACATTTCTGTTCTCCATGAAAGTGAATACATCCATGGTAGCGGCAAAGGGGAATTGTGTAAGTGACAATTAAAATGGAAAAAACAGGGAAGTGACCTTTGCGCTTAATTAAACTAGAACACACAGGTGACACTGGTGAACTAAAAAATCCCACAATAGGATATAATGGGGTGCCTAAATAATAGAATAAAATTATTAAGGTCGCTGACATCGTCACCAACAACACTGTGACTAGACATGGGCCCGTCCTGCCTCTAGCACTCACTGTCAGTAACAACCGCTATAGGTCCATAAGAAAATGGCCGCGGTTTGTTTACATCTGCGCTCTTCGGCAAAATGGCCACCACTCTACATCCGGTTTTTACCATATAAATAATAGTCTCTCACAACCAATCAGGTTCCCCTGATGAAGTCACGAGACTGTGACGTAACCGGTAGGGATTGATCTGATTGGAGGATACCGGAAGATACCGGAAGTGATGTGTAACTGGCGCTGCTCGCCTGTGTATGCTGGATTTTATCTTCATTAATGTAAGGATGCAATTTGCTTTTCAATAAATTTATTTTACCCAAACATACTTCACTATTGGGCTCCCCCCTACCCTTCTTCTCTTACCCTTCACCTCCATTATATGAGAGGATTATAGTATCGAATGATTTTACCATATCCCTGGGACCGAGTGGAGGAGAGGAGTTTGGATTAAGCCTAAAATTCTTTCTGTGCCTTGAAATACTGGCCCTAAGACGGGATATACAGGACGTCGGTGGGAATAACGGACACACATTTATTGCCATTTGATCTAGGGGGTGTCTGTACTGATGGGGATATGCATGTGTGTCCTTCAGGGGCTGCATACAGTATACTGCATACTTTGTTGTTTGAAATTAATATAAGCTGTTGCCTGGGTACATGAGTGTGGTAATCTGTTGTTCAATGGCATTAGTTCATTTTTTTTGTGGGGGGGGGGGGGGGGATACAACATTTTGCTATGGGGTCCTGTGATTTCTAGTTATGCCCCTGATACTGCCCCAGACTATCCCAGGGAGGCAGGCTCTGAAGGTGGGCTGGGAGATTGTATTTATTCTTAGAGCACACAGAGCTCTGGGTCTAGTTCTAGTGTGGAGGAGTCCAGCCTGGGGGGGGGGGGGGCATGCTGCCCTCTCAGGTTCAGAGGAAAGAATACAGAGACCTGGATGCTTAGAAGAAGCGGACTGAGGGGAACTGTCTGTCACAGAATTGTCTGGTATCACTAGAGGGCATTGCTTGGAAGTTTGGAAGGCGGCATCCATCTGTCCTTGGGCCTTGTGAGTACAGACACTGCTGGATCTTGGGGACCTTGTGCTCTAGATACCCCTCTGGTGTCTAGTATAGCCAGCTGTGTATATATTAAAGGGGACACTGGCTGATGTCCTGAAGAACTCTGCCCAGTTACTTTATTACTTAAAGGGACTTTGCGCTAATGGCTCTACCACTATTACTTAAGCTAAAAGGAAGATTTATTCCTCAGTTGTACATAGTTCTTACTCTTGGAGTATCCTACCACTTCACTCATCCCTATCCAAGTTCTCCAAAAATTAAAACAACAAAAACAACATCTCCTAGACTGAATGGGCCTGTTGTGTGCCTGGCTGCAGGGCTAAGGTTGAGAAGACCTGGACAAGTAATTCCTGCAGCTCCTACGTGAGTAGCAATACAGAAGTATACAGAAGTTTTCTTTGAAACACTGAATATCCCGCCAATCGAGGTCCCGGATTGGTACAATTCTTACATGCTAAATGAAACCTGGATCGAAGTGACCAACAACTACACTCCCAGAACCCAAAGAAACAGAGATAGACGCAGACGATCACCATCGGCTCAACACTGCAGGAGAGGCCTAAACCAAGGAAGCCCTGGTTTCTCACCACCGAGACGTAGAGACCGCATGGAGCACCATGACCAGATGGACACCTAAACACAAATCGCCTTCTACAGTTCCAGTATGCATTTGCCATTTCAGCAATATACGATTCCTGACCTACTCTTCGCCCAAGCATAAACCTGACCTACGGTGGAAAAGCGGAAAATCGCCATCTTCAAGATAACAGTTTATTTTTACCGCCCCATAGGCTGGAGATTGCTTTTAGATTAGTTTTCTGTCTTTTTCCCTTTCTCCTTTTCCCCTTTACATTACAGGAAACTGACACACCTGGGACGCAGCAAATCCACCTTCAACATGCTCACCTACATAAATCCGATGACCCAAAGCGGAAACATCGAACCCAAAACATGAACGGCAGACCGGTACGCACGAATTCGGTTATGACTTTACGTGAGTAAATGGACTGTAACGAATTTCCCCATACACTCAAGAAAGGTAAAGCTCGAGACGTATACCTTAAAACACAGCTGTCTTTTTTTCTTTTTTTTTTTTTTTTTTTCTTAAGTCTAACCACACATCACAGGAACACAGGGGAATGCATTACTCACATTACTCTTATGCCTTATATGACGTATCACTCTTTACGATACACAACTTTAAAGGGGAAAAGGGAGGAAGAAGAAAAAAAAAAAAAAAAAGGGAAAAGGACTTACGCGAGAAGTACAGGGAACTTGAACTCTTGCTATCTCCACCCGCAACTGAACATTTGAATTTTTCTCTTTCTTTTTTTTTTTATATATATGTTTCACTATTTCCGCCTTTTTGCGGTCTTTATTTGTTTACTAGCCTGATTTCTCCGCCTTATAGCCTTGATGTAGGGCAAAGTAGAAAAATTTGGCAGATACAGTTAAATTACGTTTTAGGCAATAAAATGTTGAAAAATAGAAGGGTTACCATCTCATGACAAAAATCTACCTTCAATGTATGCTTAGTTGAATTTTTTTTACGGCGATGAGGCAATATGGCGGATCTCTGTGAATATCTCACTAGAACTGAAACATAATCTACAGAATATATCCAATTCGTCACCTCATAAATAAGTGTTCCCCATGTCGGAGGTGAAACAACCTGACGACACCTCTGCTGGGTATATGGCTCCCACGCAATTAACTAACAAGGCCATGATAAGATTAGAAAACAGTTCCTGACCGCCATGCTGCCTCACATACAATCCAGCCCGATCGGTAATAGATATAATGGGTAAACAACACGTATTAATAATTGTTGGTAATGATATACAAGAATCCAGACAGATATATATAGCATGACTTAAATAAGGTACTTCCAACAGGTCTTTTCCCCCAAAAGTTCTATCTCACTATCATACAGTGAATAGGTAATCTGGACTTTCTTACACACTAGCACCATCTTGTGGCCAAAAAACAGAATCTCATAAGGGATTATTTTACATACTAAATCTGTCTAAATAATCAACACATGTTCTTATGGCCTAGCTTTATTACAATAAAAGCTACACCAAAAAGAATACACACATGAATCCAGCATTCAATATCCCAATAAACATAATGTGATAGATACCTTCCCACTTAATGCCCAACATCCCCGATTCCCAGAAATTATAGTACTCAATTTAGCCTGTAACATCAAGTACAACATTTAGCTAGCTGCTCCAAAGTGCCCGCTGTAAATATTTAACAGTAGTTTATTGAATTTATCAAGACATCCTCTGGCTCCAATTGGACCTCGTTCCCACGCAAAGAGCATTTACCTGCTCTTTGACCTTACCGGACCTTTAAAATAGGTTAGACTAGCTGGTCCTAACCTATCTCCGGAAAACCTCCTTGCCCCTTCCCCCCACCACCCTCCCCCCCCCCCCATACTTATTTCTTACTTTTTTTTTTTTTTGTTTATTTCCTCATCCCCTTCTCCCAAGCCTTCTGTGTGATATACAATATTTGCATAGCTAACAGACACTTTTGTTTCAAGAGTGCACTCAAATTTCCACTCCAAATACCGTAGCCCATTTTAATTATCCCTGAGACAGTAAGCCCTTTGACCTCACGGACTAAACTCAAGATGTCATCCTACAAACATCAAACCATTCAAACCTCGATAAAATTATTCTCAATAAACGCAAAAGGGCTTAACGTCCCTGAAAAAAGAACTAAATTTCTCAATGAATTTCACAAACAAAAAGCAAATATTGTATACATACAGGAAACACACTTCAAATCAGACAAAACGCCAAAATTACAGGACAAAAGATTTCCAACAGTGTTCCACGCCACCAACCCGGAAGGGAAAACCAAAGGTGTCTCAATATTATTTTCTAAACAGACACCTTTCCATATTCATGACAAACTGGCAGATCCTGGAGGTAGATACCTCTTTCTGAAAGGGAAAATAGGACCCCACCCTATCACGATAGCAAACATCTATGCCCCCAACTCTAAGCAGGTAGCGTTTTTTCGCAAAATCAAAGAGCTTCTGACAACCTTTTCTACAGGTATCCTAATTCTGGGTGGAGACTTTAACGCTCCCCTAGATCCTCTCATTGATACATCAAACGGTACGTCGAGCCTTCCGTACAGGGCACTGAAACAAATAAAAACCCAATTGCAAGAACTCGCGCTGCACGACACCTGGAGAACTCTGAACCCACAAACTAAAGACTATACATATTTCTCACCAATTCACCAAAAATATTCCAGAATTGATTATTTCTTCCTTTCACAGACAGATCTCAAACTCCTAGTAATGACCTCTATTGAATCCATGACTATTTCCGACCACCACCCGATTACCATGACACTAACTTTTCCAGAAAAAAATACCTCTACTAAGACCTGGAGACTCAACACCACAGTCTTGAAAGACCCCATAGATTTACTACACTTCAAAAACACCCTAAAAGATTACTTTACACAAAACGAAAATGACGAAACTTCTTTACTTACACAATGGGAAGCACACAAGTGTGTCATAAGAGGGGAATTCATTAGAAAGTTAGCCAAAATTAAAAAAGACCACCAAGCCAAAATTAGATCCCTATTGGACCAAATCCACAACCTAGAGACAACACATAAACGAACCTTGGCGATCTCCGCATTTGAGGAACTGACTAGAGTAAGGACACAATTATCTGAAGAACTCAACATGAAAACCAAACGACAGTATATCCTGAGACATAAGATCTATTATGAGCAGGGAAATAAAAGCGGAAGACTTCTAGCGAGAGCAGTCCAGAGTAAAAAAGCTGCCTCAACAGTACATCACATAAGAGACAGCCAAGGGAAAATTCACTCCTCAAATGAAGAGATTGCCAAACAATTCGAATTATACTACCAGAACCTATATAATATCCCGTCTAATCCCAATTACCCCCTTAACTCAACCAAGAGGGCAAATCTCATCCAGAACTTCCTCGAGAAATACAGCCCACCACACATAGCAGAAAACACAGCACAAGAGCTTGAAGCACCGATATCTGGCCCAGAGTTTGATAAAGCAATAAAGGACATGAAACTAGGGAAAGCCCCAGGCCCCGATGGACTTCCATTACAATATTACAAATCATTCACAGATATTCTTAAACCAAGATTTCTGAAAACCTATCAATCGCTACATTTAGATCAAAACCCTCCAAAACAAATGCTTGAGGCTCATATAACAGTCATACCCAAAGAAAACAAAGACGCATCCCAAGTCACGAACTACAGACCAATATCTTTAATTAACGTCGACGTAAAGATATACGCAAAAATACTTGCCAACAGACTGTTACCACTACTAACCTCCCTTATATCACTTGACCAAGTGGGTTTTATCCCAGGTAGAGAGGGACGAGACAATACAATCAAAGCAATAAATATAAATCACTGGCTAACATCAAAAAAGAAACCAGGTTTTTTCTTGTCCCTGGATGCAGAGAAGGCGTTCGACAGAGTGGCCTGGGACTATATGGATGAAGTACTAAAATACGTAGGTATACTACCACAAATGAGAGCATATATTAGAGCTTTATACTCCAACCCAACAGCCAGGGTCCGAGTCAACGGCCACCTGTCGAGCGCCTTCAATCTTCGAAACGGTACAAGACAAGGCTGTCCCCTTTCTCCATTATTGTTCGTACTCACATTAGAACCCCTACTAAACAAAATAAGATCCAACCCTGACATTAAGGGAATAGAAATCCAAACCAAAACATATAAAGTCGCAGCCTTTGCGGACGACATGCTCCTCTTCCTCGCGGAACCCCATATATCCCTACCTAACCTAATTCAAGACCTAGAGCACTTCCAATTAATCTCGAACTTAAAGATCAATCATTCAAAATCCAACGCCCTCAACATCACTCTACCCCAAAACTCAGTAGATTTATGTAAACAAAATTTCCCCTTTGCGTGGGCCAAACAAAAAATAACTTACCTAGGAATAGAGATCCCCACAAACTTAGAAGAACTTTTTCAAATCAACTTTCTTCCCATCTTGAAGGAAACCCAAGAAGACCTAAAAAGATGGAATGCCCTCAATGTCTCTTGGTTCGGTAGAGCATCCCTAATAAAAATGACAATACTACCAAGATTTTTATACACTATGCAAACTATTTCCATCCGTCTCCCATCATCATTCTTTGCATCCTTCCGCAAAGCATGCTCGGGATTTATTTGGAGAGGTAAACCGCCCAGAGTCAAATTTACCAAATTGAACTTACCAAAAAATAAAGGGGGGTTAGCCCTGCCCGACTTAAAAAAATATCATCAAGCAGCCCTCCTAGCCAGAATAGTAGATTGGAACATCCATCAGGCGGTTAAAGACTGGGTAGCTCTGGAACAAATTCAATTCTCTGAACAGATAAAAGTACTACCGTGGTTAAACCCAAAGCACCATTCTAAAAATCTCAAAGCTCATCCCCTCATAGGACCTACCTTAGAAAACTTCCAAAACGCCTTTAAACAGACTCGTCCTTTCCCTTGGCTCAGCCCCCTCACTCCGATCAGAGATAATCCTGACTTTCCCCCTGGTCAGGATCAACACTTCCTGACCAACGACTGGCCTCATGAGGACATACAAGTGAAACATTTCTTTAAAAGAGGTAATCTCTTAACCAGGGAAGAAATTAAAACGGAAATCGACCCAAATACGATATCGCAATGGAATTACATGCAAATCCGACACTTTCTGACAAACAGTGAGGCCGCCCAATACTGGACAAGACGCCCTACAACACTAGAAACCCTGTGCACAAAAAAATCCCCACAAAGACATATTATATCATCCATATACTATTCATTATTTGGTGATAATGCGGAGTTCTCCAGCGTGTCGTGTCAGGCGTGGGAAAAAGACCTTGAAACAAACTTCTCAGAAGAAGACTGGGAAAAAATACACGTTTTTGCACACAAAGGATCTTTAAATGTAGCCACTCAAGAGTGCGGCTTCAAAATAATCACAAGGTGGTATAGAACCCCCACGCTTCTAAATAAATTTTACCCCCAGATATCTGATAGATGTTGGAGGTGCGGTGATGGGGAAGGCTCGATGATACATATATGGTGGTCCTGCTCCGCAATCCAGGATTTTTGGAGGGTGGTGCATAACACCATAACATCAATCACTTCAGAAAACCTGGGGTATTCCCCTGCGCAATACTTGTTACACCACAACTCTTTACCCAAACAAAGGTACCTGAAATCATTATCCATGATCATGATAAACGCAGCAAGACACTGTATCCCCTGTCACTGGCGCACGAATATAGTCCCTACAAAAAAAGAATGGTTCAGGAGAATAAATTGTATAGAAAAAATAGAAGAACTTATCAGCATCTCCCAAGAGAAAATAACCATTTTCACATCTGTATGGTACAACTGGCTGGAGTTCAAAAGCACACAAGAATATAAGGATACTATCACTTAAGAAACACATATTTCGACTGGAAAGGAACTTCTTAAGACTACCCGTGATAATAATGAAACAATGTCTCACGTTAATGCATAATCCCTTCTCTCCTCCTCCCCCCCCCTCCCTACCTATTTATTATTTTTTATTATTTTTCCCATCCCCCTCTCTTCTCTCCCCCCCACCCCCCCCCCACCCACACTCCCATGGTATAGTGTGGTATGACCACACCAAAACTTATAAGAAAAGATATCTGAACCACCTTTATGTATAAGAATTTATATACCTTTAAATTCTATAGGCCTGGAATTATGTTAATAACTCATTGTAAATATATTTTGTGAGTGCTGTTAGTCATCTCTAAACATCATAAAATGTAATATGCTCACGTTTTTCTATTGACATGATATTGTATTACCTGTTCATACTTGTTCAATAAAAATTTATGAAACAAAAAAAAAAGAAGTATACAGTACTTTACAGTAAGATGCATTAAATAAAAATGTCAAATGTTCTGTGCATTAAGGTGATAAGCATGAAAAGGATGCTTTAATACAGCAAACCTTAAGATGTATAAGTATGTTGCATTGACTAAGGTGCATTAACAAAATGCATAATATAAAGAGGATATAGAGATTTTTTTATTGTATTTATTTTTTTTTGTTTTGTTTTCATTTCGCAAGTTTTCATAAAAAAAGGCCCTTCCGATTTTTTTTAGCTCCATCACTAAGACTATTCTTCAATAGAAATGTTTCCTAGTACTAGAGCTATTGTATGTGAATGGTCAGGAATGATCTGAACTCAGAGTCCCTGCAGATCCTGCATGTCAGCTGAGCCCCATCAATCATGTTGATTTGCACTTGACTCAGAAAGCAACCAATCGATACTTACTTGGTGACAAACTATGCTTTGAGAATTACTTGTACAATCTTTTTGACTGATTTATTTTACGAAGCAATGTTCTGACACGTCAAGCAATGAAAAGCCAGGAAATAGCATAACACCTGAGATAGTTTTATTATTGCTGTAAAAAAAACTTAGATTTTCTTTTTTAATTCACATCCTCCCCTTTCTTACTCTATAGTTAATTTAACATTAAAAAGCTCATTAACTCAGTCACACAAGCAGCTGTTACATCTAGTGAGGTCAAGCCATGTGTAATCACAAGCGGTTTGATTCATGAGGTCCTCAGTGGTCCTAACTGATGTAACAATGCTCTAGTGTACAAATATCAATGCTGCAATGAGAGGTCATGTACTAAGAGGCCAAGCAGAAACCAATTTAGGAAAAAAAGAACTAAATTTAAAGAAAAAAGAACATCAAGTAGTATGTTATCTTTCTTATTTTATTTTCAGTCCCATCTCCCCAACGAAAGATACTTCTATATCATCAATTAATAGAGACACTCCAGACTATATAAAAGTATAAATAAATGAGCACTTACTCTTAAAAGTTATGAAAAACACTGCCTACATGTGTATGGACTACAAAACCATAAAGTACAACTGTGTCAAGCCAAACCTTATCTAAAAGCAGCCTTACATAGATCTTTAGAATAATTTGATGCCATTAGTGTGCAGGAGCATGCACCTTCATATTTCCATGACCAGCTTGGAGCTTTGTTTCTCCTAGTATTCAACAATTCAACCAAGTGCAACTGCAATAATAACTCAAAGTATGTCCTTAAAAAAATATTTAATTATTATTGCTCCCCTTCCCCCTTTTCTCCCATGCCTGCTTTACTCTGAAGTCTGAGAGCTCCATTTTCCAAGCCTCCAACTGGTTCTCTTGGAGTTTTGACCCTGGTCATAGACAAATAACTGAACTGAATATGTCCTATGATTTTTTTTTAAAGTATATGTAAATCCATATATGTTTTGCTTTTTTGTGTTGATAGAGTGGGGGAGGGTTAAATCACCTATTATTTTTTTTTTCCTGTCCCATTCACTATGTGGCCACTGATATTGAGACAGACACCACAGTAGTCACCAGAATGTAGGTGAGGGGAAAACTGACAACAGAAACAAATATATAAAAGGGCAATTCACTTCAACGTGCTTTCTCCATAAAAAAAAATTCTCAGTGTACAAACACATTAAACACCTGCCCGATCCAAACCACTTTTCCACATAATACGCCACATCAGCCCTACAGCACAGGGAAGCTGGAGGAATGACCCTTTCTGTTCTTTTATGTGTCCCTGGTTTCTCATTTCAGGGGCTAATATAGTCAGTCCTCGGCCTGATTTAAAATGTCATCAGGTTTACGTAGGATGACATGAATTTAATATGATGAAAGCTTATAGGTAATTACATAAAGTGCAATTTTAAAATATGTTAACAATTTAGTGAATGGGTATGGACGAGACATAACATTTTGCCTATTACTGTATTTGCTTAAACCAATAAAACAGCGCTGGCAAACAAAATTGTGATCAAATAATAAAAAATTCCCACAAAATTTACTTGCATCAAAAAATTGTGTATGATAAGACTATTATATACGTGAAAAATATTAAATAACATAATAAAAAATAATCATAAAACTAATTCCATGTGTATCAAATTAGTGATAAACCACAAACAAATATGTGATGAGAAATAAAAAAATGTGAATGTGTCCAGTAATAGACCCAAAAAACCAAGACCAAAGTACATATAAGCTCCTCCTTGGAATGGACTCACCGGACCAGTAGACAAACAGCAGAGCAAAGAGCAGATATGCAGACAAGCTGTGATACGGCAAGCAGGCATAAAAAGCAAAGCTGGAGAAAAACAGGCCAGAGGATCCAGGGAGCGATGTATGCACACAGGGCACAGTAATTTTCTTGGGGGTGTTGGACCGGTAAAAGAAGAGAGCAAGTTGTAAATGCTGTAGCAGGATATTAAATGCGCACTCTGCGCTACTTACAGGATGCAAAGGGGAAGGCAAACTTCTCAGGCAAACTTCTCAGATACTTCCGTGGTTGCAGCTGATCCAGCATGCGCTCCACGGGAACAGGAAGTGGCGTCAATGGTTCTTTGGCAGGAAATTACGTCGACGCGTTTCGCCCCTCCTCCAGGGCGTCATCAAAAGAACAGAAAGGGTCATTCCTCCAGCTTCCCTGTGCTGTAGGGCTGATGTGGCGTATTATGTGGAAAAGTGGTTTGGATCGGGCAGGTGTTTAATGTGTTTGTACACTGAGAATTTTTTTTTATGGAGAAAGCACGTTGAAGTGAATTGCCCTTTTATATATTTGTTTCTGTTGTCAGTTTTCCCCTCACCTACATTCTGGTGACTACTGTGGTGTCTGTCTCAATATCAGTGGCCACATAGTGAATGGGACAGGAAAAAACTTCCTGTTCCCGTGGAGCGCATGCTGGATCAGCTGCAACCACGGAAGTATCTGAGAAGTTTGCCTGAGAAGTTTGCCTTCCCCTTTGCATCCTGTAAGTAGCGCAGAGTGCGCATTTAATATCCTGCTACAGCATTTACAACTTGCTCTCTTCTTTTACCGGTCCAACACCCCCAAGAAAATTACTGTGCCCTGTGTGCATACATCGCTCCCTGGATCCTCTGGCCTGTTTTTCTCCAGCTTTGCTTTTTATGCCTGCTTGCCGTATCACAGCTTGTCTGCATATCTGCTCTTTGCTCTGCTGTTTGTCTACTGGTCCGGTGAGTCCATTCCAAGGAGGAGCTTATATGTACTTTGGTCTTGGTTTTTTGGGTCTATTACTGGACACATTCACATTTTTTTATTTCTCATCACATATTTGTTTGTGGTTTATCACTAATTTGATACACATGGAATTAGTTTTATGATTATTTTTTATTATGTTATTTAATATTTTTCACGTATATAATAGTCTTATCATACACAATTTTTTGATGCAAGTCAATTTTGTGGGAATTTTTTATTATTTGATCACAATTTTGTTTGCCAGCGCTGTTTTATTGGTTTAAGCATATTTGAAAGTTCTAGCACTTTTTGTACCAGCAGCTGCACATCTTTTTCTTTTCACGTTCATATTGTACACGTTTTTTCCCAGCGCCGTTTTTTTGTCTATATATTACTGTATTTGTTTTCTTTTTTTAAATGCTGTTTTGGATAGTGATAAGGCATATGAACTGAGTAACTGATGCGGGGTAGAAAAGGAGAAACAGTAAAATATCAATCAATGCTGTGAATTGAGATATGTGACATACCTTGGTCTTCCCTTGCTCCAGTGGTGCAGCTACAAGTCATGAAGACCAATATACAGCTGTTATTTTATTCTCTCACCAAATGCCACTCAATGGAATTCATCCTCCTAATGGTGAGATCAGATCCCACTTTAATTCTGTAAAATAAAATATCTAGTTTGTAAGAGGATGTTGAACTCCAGAGCTGCAAAGGGTCAGTAAAATATAAGCAACTTAATTGTCAGTGGAGTAGAGCAGTGGTCATCAACCCTGTCCTCAGGGCCCACTAACAGGCCAGGTTTTATGTATTACCTTGGGGAGAGGCAGACTAGAATACTGCAATCACTGAGCAGCAAATGATATCACCTGTGATGTATTTCAGTTATCTTGCAAACCTGGCCTGTTAGTGGGCTCTGAGGACAGGGTTGATGACCACTGGAGTAGAGGGGCAATGGGGCTCTGACATAGCCTATGCACCAGGATACATGTGCAGGCTTTATGTGTCATTGGGTTCTTTTTTCTTGTGCAACTTATGAGGGCAGATTTATGTAAACTAAGGCAAGGATAAACTGCAGCAACAGCAGATAGATGCAGTATGACAAAAAAATAAAAAAATGCCCCCCCCCATCTCCTTCTTCAGCATGATCTCTGTGTCCAAAATACTTCCACATACCGCCTGCCAACTAAGAGATCAGGTTTCCATTGAATGATGGAGGCCACCTTTTTAACTTGGAGCAAGTGTCCCACAGCCACGTGGGCTGTAAAGGATTCCTGTCTCTCAAATGAGCTTACAGGTTGAGGTTGAAGGGAGCTTGTGCAATTAGATCTTATTAGTCTCTGGTATTAGCCGAATGAGTATTGATACTATCTGCTATCTCTGGTAGGGTAATATTTTACTTGGTTCATAAGCTCAAAATAACATTGTAATCTGTGACTGAAGTAAGAGAGGCCAAAGATATTACCTAATTAGGGCCCCATTTGTCCTTAAAGTGACATTAAAGGTTCAGACTTAAAATAACAAACATGTTATACTTACCTGTAGACATGTGCAGAACAGAAAAATGTGTTTTGTTTCCTTTTGTTTTGGATAGATTTGCTGTGTTACTAATTTTGTTTATTTAGTTTAGTTTGGTTTCGGAATTCGTTTTTGTTTAGTTTGTTTTCATTTTAATTTGTTTTGTTTTCTTTAAAATTTGTTTCCTTTATTCATTTTCTAACGTATTCCAACTCTTCAGAACAATTACAATTCTGATCAGACAAAAAATGATTGACTGATTCGAATTCTGTGTGAAGAAATAGCTGGTTGTTAAGCAGAGGGCCGGGAAGCCAGCCGCCTGTGTCCTTAACAACCATGACTCATCATCTGTCAGCGGGCTTCCCCAGTGACAGATGAATGTAAAGAAAAGAATGCCAACATTGCCCGAAAATAGAAAAATGTTTTAAAAAACGGTGAGAGGTCCCTCCCTCTCGCATAGTACCCCTACCCATTCACCAAAAAAGTGTACAAAAAGTAATAAAAACAAGAGACAAGATTTTGACAATTCCTTTATTAAAAAAATAAAAAATAAAAAAAAGTGTCCCTTGATGTAAATCCATCATCAATCACACTGCCCGCCAATACAAAAAAAAAAATCAAAAACGCTCCGCCTCCTACTGAATGCCTCCTCTGTGCTTTGACATTTCATATATAGGTAAGGGGTGGGGCGACCTGGGTACGTCACCCAGTGGCCCAGACCCTTCTGATGTCAAAAACCCAGCATGCACCAGTCTGTGATATCAGAAGGGTGCGGTGCCACCGGGTAACATAGCCAGATTGCACCGCCCCTTATCTATATAACATATGTAAAAGCACAGGCATTTGGTGGGAGGCCTCCAAGGCGATTGATTGATGATATATTTACATCGAGGGACACTATTTTTTATTTTTTAATAAACGAATTGTCAAAAACTCTCTTGTTGATGGGGCCAAGTGTCAAAGAGTTAAAAAAACAAGACACAACTTGGGACGTTCTTTATTAAAAAATAAAAAAATAAAAATGTCCCACAAAGTCCATTTATCTTCTTCTATGGCTCTGCTGACTGACCAAAAAAAAAAAACCCTCCACCGAGGGAGGCACCCATTTACGTACCCGGGTGGCCCTGCCCCCCTCTGACACCACGGGGAAGCCATTGGGAAGTCCCCATGCATCAGAGGGGGGCGGGGTCACCCTGGTACGTCACCGTGTGGCCCACCCTCAGTTATATAAGAACTGTCACCTGCGAGGACGCGTCAGATGGAGGATGCCTCCCATGGAGGCGGATCAGTGGCGTTTTTTTTTTTTTTTCGGTCCGTCGGCAGAGCCATAGAAGAAGATGAAAGGACTTTGTGGGACATTTTTATCTTTTTATTTTTTAATAAAGGACTTGTCCCAAGTTGTGTCTTGTTTTTTTTTAACATTTTGACAATTTTTTTGTGAAATGGTATGGGTACAAAGTACCTGTTACCATTTCAAACAGGGGGGTCAGGATCTGGGGGTCCCCTTGTTAAAGGGGGCTTCCAGATTCCGATAAGCCCCCCCACCCGCAGACCCCCACAACCACCGGGCAAGGGTGGTGGGGATGATGCCCTTGTCCCCATCAACATGGGAACAAGGTGCTTTGGGGGGCTACCCCAAAGCACCCTCCCCATGTTGAGGACATGTGGCCTGGTACAGTTCAGGAGGGGGGGCACTCTCTTGTCCCCCCTCTTTTCCTGCGGCCTGCCAGGTTGCGTGCTCGGATAAGGGTCTGGTATGAATTTTTGGGGGACGCCCACACCATTTTTTTTTACAAAAGGGCATGGTAATGGACTGGGGGGGATCCCATGCCGTTTTTTTCAATGACTTTTATCTGTATTGCCGGGACCCAACAATACATTATAGCCGCTAGTAGTTTTAAATTACTTTTTTTTCCTTTAGAAATGTCATTTTGTGCAGGGATTGTTCTAAACACGGGAAAATGTGCCACTTTACAGGCATACTATAGACACCCCCCAGGTATGAAATTTAAAGGAATATTTCACTTTTATTGTTTCACTTTAAGCATTATTAAAATCACTGCTCCCGAAAAAAACTTCAGTTTTTAAAACTTTTTTTGCATGTATACATGTCCCCTGGGGCAGGACGCAGGTCCCCAAACACTTTTTATGACAATAACTTGCATATAAGCCTTTAAAATGAACACGTTTGATTTTTCATGTTAATGTCCCATATTTTTTAACGGTGTTTGCCCCGAACACTGCATATTGTTCGGTGTTCTCAGAACATCCGAACAACCCAAGTACAGCCCGAACTTATGCTCTGGCCGAAAACGTTCAACCATCCCTACTTAATAGTAATAAAAGTCAGACCTTAATAAGAATAAAGTCAGACCTTTTTATGATCCATCCCTCCCCCCACCTCCCCCAAAGTCTTCCTTGTAATAAAGTGCAAAGCATCACAACGACACACCATATCTATTTACTACCAGTGTATTATATGTTCTTATTCCTAACTTATTTCTCTCTCATTTACCACTTCCGATCCCCCTCTCTGCTCCCCCCTATTTTCCCCGATCATATCCACCTAGTCTTTGGGTATAGTCTCCCCTTCTAATATCCCCTTTAAGGAGGACATCCCATTTTATGTAACCAGGGCTTTTAAGAATTTATCCATTTTCCTCCATCTAATAAATGTCACCTTTTCCCTCCAAACTGTAGCGTCCATCACTTTATTCCATTCTTCTGAAGTCGGAGGTCTCACTGATTAGGTTAGTGGGGTTATAAAAAAAGCTAGAGAAGTACAGATGAGAGGGAGTTGAGGTACTGGTAGTAGTTGAGTGGATCTTTTAACGTCTTTCCTTGGTCCCCATTTTTTGTTTTTTCTTTTATTTATGTTGTTTTTCTAGTTTTTTTTCGTTTTCCCTTCTTTAAGGAAATAAGTAGGTAGGATGTAGAATAATGTAATGATAGTTATTTAATTGAATTTATACATGACAATGCAATGAGATTATAACACTATGTATATGGCTTTTGTAAAAATCATTAAAAAAAAAAGAGTAAAATAAAAGATAAAGTCAGACGGAAAACCAGGTAGAAGCTCTGCTAACAGGTACTATCCTTTGAGGGTTTCTGTAACCAGACATCAATTAGATTAAAAGGAAAATTTAATAATCCATGGAAAATGAAAATTCTCTGCAAATCAGCCCATCTCTGACATGATTCGATAGCCCTTGTCAAAATATGGCCAGTTGGGCCTTGTTGCAGAATAGCTTTCAGGGTCTGATACTGAATTGCATACTGGCCTACTATCATTTAGCATAGGCATAGAAGGACACTAGAGTCTGGAGTCTAAGTAGGGGCTTCTGTTCCTTTAGTGACCCCCCCCCCCCCCATTGAAGTTTGGACTTAGCTACAGGTTACCCAAGGTTTCTCAACATGTACTTACAAATGCAGAGAAGAATAGGTTAAAGGTAAGGAAGAAATTTGAATGAGGCATGGGGCTCTGTTAAGCTGGAAACAAGGGTGAGTCTGGACGTTGCAAGTGCAGAAATTATACGAAAGTGCAGACTGTAATTGCTGTGTAGATAAAGGGTGTTGAGGTGACCCAGCATAAACCTTAACTGTGGATGCAGCAGAGGGGACAGGTGCACCTGAGGTGCTGTGGGGCTACAAGTGCAGCACAGATGAAGCAGAGTTTGGGGTAGTTGCAGGTCAGCAGGGCTGCGAATGTGTCTGCATCTAAACTGTAGTGTATAGTTCATGGTAGCACAGAGTAGCTTTGGTAGCTTGGAGTAGTGTTTGAAAAAAATTGGATAACTTAGGTTAGCCCAGGTAAGTTAGGTAAGACAGGTATACTCGGGTAACAATTTTACTCAATTTGTGCTCAGATGAGAACGATGCTTCCTGCTGAAATGTAAGTAGACATGGCCATGACTCTTAGGGGAAAACCAGGAAGTGTCTGCAGCTGTAGGCGACAGGAGAGGTGCCAGCACTGAAATTCAGTAGATAGGTAACCATGAAACCAGGAGCAGCACAGTGATGAGCTTGTCTCTCTGTTACTCTGCTTTCTTTTCCTATTACCCTGCTTTTTTTCAGCACAATAATTGATTGGCTCCTGACTGCTCTGTAAAACAGTGTGGAAGATACATATGTTCTCTCTGTAAATGACAATATAGAATAATGATCAGCAATACAGAAATTTTATTTTATTTAGATTTTTTTATTTTGTAATTTTTTTATTTTTTGGGGAAAAACTTTTCAGTAAGTTATAGAAGAGCTCAGAACGTAGACATTGTATCTAATTCTATCTCCACGGATGGATAAAGTTTTCTTTGGCTTAAAAATAGACAAAGCTTGTTAAAAGCTGAAAAAGCAGAAGAAATACTAACTGCTTTCAAAGTTCTGTCCAAGGTTCACAGGATAATTTGTTGAGCAATAAAATGGGTTGTTTGGCTGTAACTAAATGTCTTTTCAAAATCACTGCCATATAATAGTGTGTCAAAAATAGCGGCGTAAAGATCTGTTTTTTCTTTTTTCTAAGACACAGAACGTGTTAGTAGATGAATATAATGTAGTTATGTTCTTTATGACTGACAGTTTAAAATGTGTGACTTCTTTAAAAATAACAGCTAATATCCATATTATATTCTTTTAAATCACAATTTGGAAATTTGTCAAATGGTGACATTTGGGCCTACAGCAAATAAGCTTACTGCAAATTGATTATAAAAACAGTTTAGGTATAAGGTAGAGTAAAATAAACTGAAATGAAATTTATACGTGAATAAGACATCCTGTACCACCTTAGTGATTAGATCCAGACTGCCCCGTAACAGGCATGAAAGCAGCATTCTTAAGTCAACCACAAATATTCCCCTAGGAATAACATTTTGATGTGCACTTGACAGAAGGCAGAAACATGTCTCATACTTCTCTTTGAACCTTAAATACTCTCAGAGTCATTCCTCTTCAGTAATCCATGCTGCCCTTGTAATTGTTTAAGAATCTCAGAATGTCTCATAGAGAGGACATAGTTAATTTTACTTCTTAAAGTATATGCGATCAAGCTTTGATTTTGGCCACGCAAGGTTATTACCACAAACTTTATAATCTGTCTGTATATGCTCATTTGGGCTGTGAAATTGTGTAGCTTGTTTATTGCTTCTAATGATGGCAGCTTTTAATGATGAGATCTGCCATTTTATGATTGCTATATTTTTCTTAGTATAATCTGGCACAATGTGATCCATATTTTTAAAACAGAGAATTTTATAATGATGTCAGTAAAGTAAGTGAAGTAAGGTGGACCTCAAAGCAACATTATACTTCACCTGTTGCTACTTAAAGTATCCCAAACTGCAAAACCTTCATGTTATGAACTGAGGGTTTCCCCATTTAAATAATGCCCAGTGATACTGCCACAAGGGCCCTTGTCCAGACACTTCTTTTATGAAGTTATAACGTAAAAATGTAGCCGCTCTCTTGAGTGTCTGTGGCGTGAGACTAAGTCACAGTAAGATTTCAGCCAATATAAATCTGCCATCCAAAAATACCATTCCTGCCTCCAGACTGCCAAACAGACCTACTTCATCACTCTCATTAACACCCTCTCATGCAGTCCCCATCAACTATTTTCTACCTTTACCACTCTACTTCATCCTCCATTACCTCCACCCACTAACTTACTCACTGCCCAGAAGATTGCTAATCACTTCAAAAATGAGAAGATTTGTCTCGAGATCTCCACTCTACAGATATCTCCCTCACTTTACACTCCTTGCCCTTCTGCACAATCAATATTTCCCTCTTTTAACCCAGCTACTATAGAGGAAGTCACATTTTTTTTTCTAACGCCCACCTAACCTCCTGCCCCCTGGACCCTGTTCCTTCTCAAATACTACGGTCACCATCTGGCTCTATCCTACACTCTTTAACTCATATCTTCAACCTCTCTACTGGCATCTTCCCCAACCCTCTAAAACATGTGCTAGTCACTCCCATACCAAAAAAGGCCTCACTAGATCCAACCAATCTTAACAACCTAAGACCCATCTCTTTACTCCTTTTTGCTTCCAAACTCCTTGAACGTTTAGTCTACAACCGACTGAGCAACCACCTCATTGAGAATAACCTTCTTGATTCCATTCAGTCTGGATTTCGCCCACAGCACTCCACAGAAACTGCCCTTCTAAAACTCACAAACTACTTACTAACAGACAAAACCAACGGTCATTATTCCATACACTTACTCTTGGACCTTTCCTCTGCCTTTGAAACAGTTGACCACCCCCTTCTCCTCAAATAACTCAATTTTCTTGGTCTCCATGGCTGCACTATCCGTTGGTTCTTACCTAACTCACCGCACCTTCAGTGTCACTTACAACTCCACTTCCTCCTCTCCAACTCCTCTCACCGTTGGGGTTCCCCAAGGTTCTGTCCTTGGACCTCTACTATTCTCGATCTACACATCCTCCCTGGGTCAGCTGATAGCCTCCCATGGCTTCCACTACCATTTATATGCTGATGACACCCAAATCTATCTCTCTGCCCCTCAGCTAACCCCATCAGTCTCCTCACGCATCACTGATATACTAACAGACATATCAGCCTGGATGTCAAACCACTTACTCAAACTGAATCTATCTAAAACCGAGCTCTTAATACTTAATACTTCCTTCCCCACGTGGCCCTTTCCCTGACTTCTCTGTCAAGATCAATGGCATCTATCAGTCGGTTCACACATGCCAGGGTGCTAGGGGTAACCTTAGACTCTGAACTGTCCTTTCAGGCTCACATCCAATCCCTGTCCAAATCATGCCACCTTAGCCTCCTCAACATTTCCATAATACGCCCCTTTTTAACTAATGACACCACCAAGGTTCTAAGTCCCTCCCTGGTTATCTCTCGCCTCGACTACTGCAACTCCCTCCTCATTGTATTACCTTTACATAAACTATCCACCCTTCAGTCCATAATGAATGCGGCTGCAAGATTCATCCACCTTACCAACTATTCAGTGTCCTCCACCCCTCTCTGCCAATCCCTCCACTGGCTTCCACTCACCCAACAAATAAAATTCAAAGTACTAACAATAGTTTACAAAGCCACCCATAACTCTGCCCCCAGCTACATCACTAACCAAGTCCCAAAATACCAACCAAGCTGGTCTCTTCAGTCCTCCCAAGACTTCCTGCTCTCTAGCTCTCTTGTCACCTCATCCCATGCTTGCCTCCAGGATTTTTTCAGAGCTTCTCCCATCCTTTGGAACTCCCTACCCCAATCTGTTCGACTGTCCCCTAATCTATCCATTTTTAGACAATCCCTGGAAGCCCTTCTCTTTAAAGAAGCCTAGCCTGCTTCTAATACACTGTTTTACTTCCTCCATCAGCTCATCCCCCACAGCTATTACCCTTTGTATCAATTGACCCTCCCTTTTTAGATTGTAAGCTCTAATGAGCAGGGCCCTCTGAATTCTCGTGTACCAAATTGTAATGTAACTGTAATATCTGCCTTTATTTTGTTAAGCGCTGCGCAAACGCTATATAAATCCTGTATAATATTTAATAATAATAATAGTGTGAGTGACTACAAGTCTCCCAATTGTTCTCCTGCATTGTCTGCCTTATCACCACCAGGAAACCTACCCTGAGAGATGCCATACAACCCTGTCTGGAGTGCATGTAGACAAGAAGTGTCTTTGAAGAGTGGCAACCAAGGACAAAAAGTTGCCCATCCTAAGTTGCCTTGAAATTAATAAAAGTGTTTAAAGTAATATTAAAGGCTTTCATTTTTTTGTTTTTAAAATAAAAATATTTTTTATACTAAATTGTTCTGTGCAGTGGTTTTGCACAGAGCAGCCCTGATCCTCCTCTTCTCGGGTCTCCCGACGGCACTCCTGATCTCTCCTTCCTGCTGAGTGCACCCAAGCAGGCTCATTCTAGAGCCGCGGCTCTGCATGACCATTCACCCACAGCCACAGCCACCCCCTATTTCTCCTCATTGGCTCACTGGCTATTATTGACAGCAGTGGGAGCCAATAGCTCCTGCTGCTGTCTCAATCAATGAGGAGGGAGAGTCCCTGGATTGTTGGATTGAGATGGGACTCAGGCAAGCATTGGGGGGTGCTGCTGCACAGAGGAGGTTTTTTACTTTCATACATAGAATGCCTGAAGGTAAAACACATTGAGCCTTTAGAAGCAGTTTAATAAAAGTTAAAGTGATTGCAAAGTCTTGTTTTTTTTTCCTATAAAAATAACAAACATGTTATACTTACCTGCTCTGTTGCAGTAGATTTGCACAGAGCAGCCTGGATCCTCCTCATCCCTCTTCTGTGCTCCTGGCCCCTCCCTCCTGTTGAGTGCCCCCACAGAAAGCAGCTTGCTATGGGGGCACCCAAGCTGAGTCACAGCTCCCTGTGTCCATTCAGACACGAAGAACATCCAGGCCCAGCCCCCTATCTCCCCTGATTGGCAGGCTGACTTTGATTGACAGCAGCAGGAGCCAATGGCACAGCTGCTGTGCCTCAGCCAATGAGGAAGGAGAATATCGGACCGCTGAGACACTCGTGGACATCGTTGGACAGAGAGAGACCTCAGGTAATGCCCCGTACACACGGTCGGAAATTCCGACCACAAAATCCGTCAGATTTTTTCCGACGGATTTTGTCCGACACTGGTGTTGCATACACACGGTCGGACAAAGTTGTCGGAAAATCTGATCATTCTGAACGTGGTGACATTTGTTGCATAAGACGGGACTACGTAGAGGCTAGTAGCCAATAGCTTTGGTCTTGTAATGTGATCTGAGCATGCGTGGCACTTTGTCCGCTGGAATTCGCTACATACGATCGGAAAAAGTCCGATAGGACTTTGTTGTCGGAAAATTTGAGAGCAGGATCTCAAACTTTTTACGTCGGAAACTCCGACGGAAAAAGTCAGATGGAGCCCACACTCGGTCGGTATTTCCGACAACATGGTCCGATAGGACATTTTCCGTCGGAAAATCTGACTGTGTACGGGGCATAAGTGTTAGGGGGGCTGCTGCACACAGAAGGCTTTTTATCTTAATGCATAGAATGCATTAAGATAAAAAACCTTCTGCCTTTACAACCCCTTTAAACAGTAATGTCCTGTACACACGGTCGGACATTCCGACAACAAAGTCCCATGTTTTTTTTTTTCGACGGATGTTGGCTCAAACTTGTCTTGCATACACACGGTCACACAAAGTTGGTCGGAAATTCCGAACGTCAAGAACATGGTGACGTAGAACACGTACGACGAGCCGAGAAAAATTTAAGTTCAATAACCAGTGCTGCTCTTCTGCTTGATTCCGAGCATGCTTGGCACTTTGTGTGTCGGAATTGTGGACACACGATCGAAATTTGCGCAAACGGATTTTGTTTTCGGAAAATTTGAGAATCGGCACATAATTGTGAAGTGAAAGGAAAATGATAAATGGTTTTCAACATTTTTTACAAATAAATATGTAAAAAGTGTGGTGTGCATTTGTATTCAGTCCCCTTAAGTCAATACTTTGTAGAACCACCTTTCACTGCAATTACAGCTGCAAGTCTTTTTGGGTATGTTTCTACCAGCTTTGCACATCGTGAGAGCAACATTTTTGCCCATTCTTCTCTGCAAAATAGCTCAAGCTCTGTCAGATTGGATGGAGAGCGTCTGGGAACAGCAATTTTCAAGTCTTGCCACAGATTCTCAATTGTATTTAGGTCTGGACTTTGACTGGGCCATTCTAATACATCAATATGCTTTGATCTAAACCATTCCATTGTAGCTCTGGCTGTATGTTTAGGGTCGTTGTACTGCTGGAAGGTGAACCTTCGCCCCAGTCTCAAGTCTTTTGCAGACTCTAATGCCGACGGAACAGACAATTCCATCGGACAATTCGACCGTGTGTAGACTTCATCGGACCTTTGCTTTCGAAAAATCAGACAGACTTTAGATTTAGAACATGTTTCAAATCTTTCCGACAGACTCGAGTCTGGTCGAAACATCCGTTCATCTGTATGCTAGTCCGACGGACGAAAACCGACGCTAGGGCAGCTATTGGCTACTGGCAATGAACTTCCTTATTCTAGTCCTGTCGTACGTCATCACGGTCGAATCCGTCTGACTTTGGTGTGATTGTGTGTAGACAAGTCCGATTAGACGTTTTTCTACTTTTTTTTTTTTTCCACTTCAGAAAGAGCTTCATGAGGGAGTGTCAGCTTAGCCCACATCTCCTTCCCCCTTTTTGTCTTAGCATCATTTGTGGATTATTTTTAATGCTTCTTTTCTGGCCACTAGGGCCATTTATATCCTTTTCTCCTTTTTTTTTTTTTTTTTTTTCTTCCCCTCCCCTCCCCCTTAATTTGGGGGGGGGGATTCAGGGATAGACAGAAATAAGGTTACAAAGCATATAACATAGACCAGGGGCCCAGCAAGAACTCGTCCACCCTTTTTAGTTCTCGTCCTGGGCACCCTTCCGTCTCTGTTCAAGCTCCTCCCCCTGTAGGACTTTAATATTTTCCCTGCCCGCCCTGCGCCCCCCTCCCCCTCCGCTGCTAAGGCACGACCTCTTTTTATTTATTTATTATTTTATTTTTTTTCCCTTTCTCCCCCGAAATATTAAATACCCGTAGGGTCTATTTTCCCGCAGCTGGACCTCCAAGGAGCCTCTTTCCCCCGAGATTGTCAGGGCTGGACTCGCAGGACCTCCCTATAACTCCAAGATTTCTTAAATTTTCTCCAGCCCTCCCATTTTGCTTTCGTGGCCTCCCTATCAACTTCCCTGAAGTTTAGCACACATTCCATTGTGTATGTGGATTCAACCGCGTCTACCCATTCCCATAAGGGGGGGCTTTCCTGATCCTTCCACCTCCTCGGGATTACCATTTTAGCCGCATTGAGCAGATGGGGGATCAACGAGCCTTTATAATGCCTAATTCCATTCGAGGTTGCATGCATCAATACGACCCAAGGGTCGTTTTTCACCTCAATCGTTGTTATTTCTTTTATATATTTTAGGATAGTCTCCCAAAATGTTTTGATTTTATGACACTCCCACCAGAGGTGACCCATTGTGCCCCTTTGGTCGCACCCCCTCCAACAATTTGCTGATGTATCCGCCTGAAATTTTCTAACCTTGTCGGGGGTCCTATACCACCTGGCCATGCACTTAAAATTAGTTTCCGCCATCTTAGAATCGACGGCCGAACCGTGCGCTAATTTTAAGATTCTCTTACTTGTGCCTATTTCTATATGTGTTCCTAGTTCGCTCTCCCATTTGATAAGGTATGGCGGCATCTCGGGTCTGTCTTTTTCCAATAATAATTTATAAATTTTAGAAATTCTTTTCTTAGAACATTCTGCCGTAAAAATTTTCTCTAACTTCGTTAGGTCCTCTGCCTCCCTTAATGGGCCAGGGAGAGAACCCACGAAGTGAGTTAGCTGACGATACCGCCAACCATCAATGGAGAGCGCCTCATTCTTCTGTAACTTTCCCTTTACGACTAACTTCCCCTAAACTCGTGCTATCTTTTCTGATCCATTCACCCCCTATCTCCTTTATCCCTGGCGGGAAGAGAGGGTTATCTTTTAGTGCTATTAGTGGTGAGTTGTATGTTTTATTAAATATTTTGTAAATCTTATCCCAAATTTTCAAAGTAGTGAGTGTGATTATGTGCGTTTTCTCACCCAGTGACCTAAATTTCGGGGGGTTCCACACGATCCTCCCCAATTTAACTTCACTCAGTGCTTCTTTCAAGCTGACCCATCTTTTAGTATTAAGTGTTTTGCCCCATTCTGCAATTCTCAATAGTGCTATGGCGTGGTAGTAACTCTCTAAATCTGGGACCGGCAGGCCACCCTGATTTTTATCTTGTTTTAATATTTGGAGAGAGATTCTATGTTTTTTATAATTCCATATGAAATTCATTATAATGGCTCTTAGTTTTCCTAGATAATGTTTTGGGAGAGGGAGAGGGAGCATCTGGAATTTGTATGTAATGACTGGTAAGATCATCATTTTTACTGTGTTGATCCTTCCTATCCAGGACAGGGTTTTTCCCTTGTACTCTTGGCATTTTTTTTTCATTTCCTCTAATAGAGGGATGTAGTTTATTTTGTACATTTTCCTGGGGTTATTGGCCAGATCTATTCCCAAGTATTTTATCCGTTTTTTCCAAACAAAACTGACTGTTTTCTGAAAGTTCTGTTTCTCTGTTTTATTGAGATTGATGTTAAGGATAAAGGTTTTTGTGGAATTGATTCTAAAGTTTGTTAATACGCCATAATCGAATAACATTTTTAGGAGGTTAGGAACTGACTTCTGGGGGGATCTGACATAGAAGAGGACATCGTCAGCGAAGGCCGCGAGCTTGTGCTCATCGCTCCCAACTCTACAACCTTCCACCTCTGGGTTACCTCGGATAGTGGCCAACAACGGTTCCAGGGACAGAATAAAGAGGAGGGGGGATAGTGGGCACCCCTGCCTAGTCCCGTTAAACATTTCAAACTCGGCGGAGACTGTTCCGTTAACCTTAATGTTTGCTTTCGGGTGGGCATATAGGTTTTTAATTTTTTGGATAATCCTTGGTCCAAAACCCATCCTTTGCAGAGTTTTAAACATGAACCCCCAGTCTACCCTGTCAAACGCTTTTCCAGCATCTATGGAGAGGAGTAGACTGGGGGCTCTCGAATCCCTCATCCTCTGTATGGCCAGCAATGTCCGGATCCCGTTGTCCCTCCCCTCTCTACCCGGAACAAAGCCCACTTGGTCCGGATGGATCAGTGTGCCCAAATGCCCCTTTATTCGTTCCGCCAAAATCTTGGCATATAATTTTGTGTCAAAATTTAACAAAGAGATGGGTCTATAATTCGAGCACACTGATCCATCCTTCCCATCCTTCCTCAGGAGAGTGATCGTTGCTTTTAAGGCCTCCTCGCTCATGTCATATTCTATCCCCAATCCATTCATATAGCGCTGCAATCTCGGTATAAGGATTTCCTTAAACGTTTTATAATATGAGGCCGTGAACCCGTCCGGACCCGGGCTTTTCCCTATTGGTGAATTATTCAGGGCTGCAAGGATCTCCTCCTCAGTAATTGGTCTCTCTAGCTCCTCGCTCTCTTCCCGGCCCAAAGCAGTTAACTTTGCCCTCCCCAGGAAATCATTAATTTTCCGGCTATTTTCGTCCCTGTCATTACTTCCCCTAGTTTTCACATCGTATAGTTCTTTATAGTATTCTCTAAATGTGGATGCTATTTCTCTAGGGATAAACTTCATCTCTCCATTTCTTGTTTGGATTTTTTCAATAAAGTTTCTAGTTTTCTTTTTTTGCAGTTTCCTTGCTAAATATTTCCCTGGCTTATTGCCCCAGACGTACTGTTCCTTGGCCATCTTATTACACATCTGTCTTACTTCCTGCTCGGCTAAGTCTTTTAATTCCTCTCTCTTCTCCGTAAGCTCTATGTATATACCCTGAGCAGGTGCCCCCCCGGTCTTATGCCTTTGCTCGAGAGTTCTGATCTCAACCGTCAGAGCCTGCGTTTTTCTCATCCTCTCCTTTTTTTTCCATGATGCTTTTGCTATCAGAAGCCCCCTTACAAACGCTTTATGGGCGTCCCATAATTGGGCCTCCGATACCTCCCCGTTATCGTTGATTTGGAAGAACCATTCCAGTTCCTTGCTGATATGGTCCCGAATTTCTTTATCATGTAATAATTCTGGGTTTAGTTTCCAGCCACTCGAGGTTTGTTTGTATTCGGGGAACCTTAGCCTCATGGAAACCGGAGCATGGTCCGAAAGGGAAGATATTCCTATGTCTGACTTACTGATCCTTTCAAGTATGCCATGTTCTACTAGAATGTGGTCCAAACGGGAATACATCTGGTGGGCGGGGGAGAAGAACGAAAAGTCTCTTGTCTGCGGATGCTGGATCCTCCATACGTCCAGCAGTTGATCCTCCGAGAGTTTTTTTTTTTATCCGTTTTAGCTGTACGTTCCCCCTCCCCATCGCACCAGACGTACTGTCTAAGGCAGGGTCCATTACAAAATTAAGGTCCCCCATCAGGATCAGAAACCCTTTTTTAAAAGCCCTCAGTTTACGCAGAATCGATTCTAGGTATGGGATAGGTTTAGTATTAGGGGCGTATATATTGGCCAGTGTGAGTTCTACCCCCATGAGAGACCCCCTGAGAAACAGGAATCTCCCCTTGGGGTCCGTCTTTCTCTCCTCTACCACAAAGTTTATATCCCTCGCAATCCCAATGGCCACTCCTCTTGCCCTGCTTGATATGGTGTCTCCATAGAACCATGTTGGAAAAGCTGGTGAGAATAGTCTGATGTTGGAAGTGTGCGACAGGTGTGTCTCCTGTAGGAAAACTATTCCAGCCCTATATCTCTCAATTTCCTCTAATACCTTATAGCGCTTGCTGGGAGAATTTAAGCCTTTTACGTTGTAAGATAAGAATTTAATTTCGGTATCCATCATTTATTTTTTGGGTTTTTGTGTACGGGTATATGCTTTCACTTTTTTTTTTCTTTTTTGTTCCCTTTTTTTTCTCTGAGGTTTTAGTGTTGTTAACAGCCCAGCAGCGGAGGGGGTCCCCCTCCCACTTTCTCCCTTATGCCCCCTTCCCTCCCTCTCCCCTCCCCTCCCCCCTATCTCTCCCCCCTTTCCTTCTCCCCCCCCCTCTCTGACCCCTTCTAGGGTCTCTAGGTCCTTGGGGGCCATCCTTTGTGGCTTCCCTCAGACACTAGATTCCTGATGAGGTGGAGTTTGTTTAGCCCTCCTCTCCCCCTCCGCGGCCCGGAGCCCCGGACCACAGGGGGGGGGAGCAGGGCCGACTTGAACAAGCTTGTTTTACTAAATCGGATGGAGCCTCTCCCCTCCTCCCTCTCCTCCCCCACTCCTCAGCGTGAGATCACCCAAGCCCTCCATTTCGTTCCAACCCTGCAGATCCGGGACTGGTATCCCGAGTTTCGCACAGAAACCTTGCAGCTCTTCCGGGCACTTCAGCCTGGCCGTGCGCCCCTCTTTTGACCCTATTAGACATGAAGGGAAGCCCCAGTTATATTTTATATTTTCCTTTCTGAGAATTTCCAGCAGGGGTTTTTGGTGTCTTCGTCTTTCCAAGGTGCGGGCCGATAAATCTGCATAGACTTGGATTTCCACGTCCTCAAACATCAGGGGTGACTTATTTTTTATTTTTACCCAAAGGTCCTCTTTTTCTTAAAAGTGGCTGAATCTGACAATTATATCCCGCGCCCTCTCCGAGTCGCGCCTTTCTATTCTTCCCACTCGATGTATCCTTTCTAAACCGGGGAAGTGGTCTAAGTCCTTGCCGCTTATTGGGCCCAGGATTGCCCATAGTTTTTTTTCTAAATCTTCACCTCTTTGCTCCGGGACCGCACGTAACCTCAGGTTTTGCCTCCTGTCCCTATTCTCTTGATCCTCAATCTTGTAGAGGGTGTCTCTCTGAGTAAGGGAAGCTTTTTTCAATTGAGATTTTAACATCGAAATTTCCTGATCTACGGTATCCGCTCTCCCTTCCACCGCTTCGACTCTAGACAACAAGTGGCCCATGTCCTCACGAAGAGAATTAATTTCTAATTTAATTACATTTTCGAGGCGTAGTAGCATCGCCTCCATTTCGAGTTTATTGGGAATATGGGCTCCTGCCTGTTGGTCCTCCGCCCGGCTAAGGTCAGTCTCGCTCTCCATAGTAAAGTCCGCTCTAGAATTGTTAATTTCCCCTTCAGCCCCCCCCCCTTCTATCCAAGCTTGCTCCAGCCTGGGAATCCTTTCCCGATGTTTTTGGGCTTGCACCCTGTCGTAGGTAGTGCTTGATTGTGCTTGTCTCCCCTTTACTGCCTTTAGTGGTTGCTTTCTTTGTCTGTTTAGCTGGGTCTTTACTCATGATGGCCTTCTTGATGGGTCTTATTCTTTTCCCCAGTCTTGTTATATAACTGGGCCGCCTTGGCCCTTTTTCCTCAGCCTTGATTTTTATATGGCCTTTACTTTGGGGATGGGCTTAGCCCTTGGTGGTTTGTAGCCTTATGGTGTCGGGCTCAATTCTAAAGCCGTCTGGGCCTCCCAAGCTATGCCCTACCCGCTCCTCTCTCCCTGGTTTACCGTTCCTGTTCTCTGATGCCCCCGGGGTATTTAGCCTCTCCGGGTGTGGATCGAGAGGAAACACGAGTGAAAACTGCACAATCTAACTGTCCCCTTTATTTGTTCTAGGAGGCTTATTTGAGGGGTGCTCGCTTAGTAATCGTGTCAACTCCCTCCTTGACTTTCCTGGTACCCCCACAAAGTAGTCATGCGCTCCCTCGTGTCCTTGATGTATCTGTCCCCAGTTAAGCCCTCTTATGTGCCTGTCCACAGGGTATGTCACCCTAAAATTTTCAAATTCACCCACTCCTTCCTAAGTTTACTTTTAGCGAATTTAGTTGTTTTATACAAGTTTGTGCGGGGTTGCTCCTTTAGTTTCTGTTTCCCTGAGATAGGCCAGCCTTGGTCATTTCTCTGAGCCTTTTCAAGGCCTTTAAAATGTTTTTGCTATTGTGCTCCGCTAGACCCCAGGGCCCAGAGAATCCGTCTGGGGGGTCAAATAGAGCAAATTATCTGCTTTAGGATCGAGGGGGGAGTGCCTTTTCTATATGCGGGGCCCTTCCAGCCATGGTCTACATGTCCTCGCTGAGTCCCTCTGCCCAGACCGTAGTGTTGTATGTTTCACTCTGATCGGGAGAGGGAGGGGGCAGCCGTGCACTCCCAGGGTGTCGCAACCCCCGTCACACAGCTTTAATCGCGGGGACTTAACCCCTTGATTCTCTGTTTACATTCCGCTGAGCCCATGCCCCTACTTATTTCCACCTAAGCACCTCCTGGCGGAGGGCTACTCCTTAGCAGCGATCAGCAAAACATTGGGGTGTTTCCCCTAACAGGGGGTAGCCAGTGCACTATAAATTTTTAGTGTGGTTTTATTTGCACTCAGGCACTTGCTTGCACCTCTCCCTCTTTGTTCCCCTCTGAACCTAGTCCCAAGCTGGAGTCTGCCCAACACAATACTAGAAGGGGAACAAGTAAATCTTTAGCCTTCCTGAAGACACGGGAACAGGGTACTGCGTGCTGGTCCCTCGCACTGCACGGGGACTCTTTAACCCGCCCCGTAGTCTGCCAGTCAAATCATGCGGGAAAAAAGTATCCTAGCACAGTGTTCAACATCAGAGTCACATACTTCGCAGCGGAACAACAGTTGGGTTGATCTTACCTCCGGGTAGTGAGGGCTTCGGGGTGGTTGTAACGCATACTCACGGTCTGCGTTTTCTTAGGCTTGTTGACAGCACATTCTCTGGGGCTTCATGTGGATCCGTCACGCTGTGTTTGAGGTAGTGGGTTGGAGGGGGCGGGGTGGAGAAGGGGAGCTGGTGCTTAAGGTCCCGGTCAGTGCCACTGCTTTGCCGGTCACGTTGCTTTCCCAGTGCGGGGAGGCCCCTGCATCCTGATGTCCTCGTCCCAGGGGGTCGAGCAGGCGTCCGCGGCGTCTCTCACACGTAGTGGTCCCGCGTCCTCCCTGGCTGCACGCCTGTTCTCCTCGGCCCTCGGGCTCAAACTCCTCCCTCCGTGCGGACGCTACGTCAGCACGTCCATCCCTCTACCTCCTGCAATAGATTCTGAGCTGCAAAAGTTTGAGTAGACGTTTTTCTTCTAATGCCCTGTACACATGATCTGACTTTCCGACAACAAAACCGTGGATTTTTGTTTGAAGGATGTTAGTTCCAACTTGTCTTGCATACACACGGTCACACAAATGTTGGCCAACAATTACGAACGTAGTGACGTACAAGACGCACGTGATATCTCCATTACGAATGCTAATTTTACAAGACTGAGTGCTTCCGGCTTGTACTTGATTCCGAGCATGCGTGGACATTTGTTGGCAGAATATTTGAGAACCTGCTAGACAACATTTGTTGGCGGAAAGTCCGCCATCAAATGTTTGATGGAGCATACACATGGTCGGACTTTCCGCCAACAAGCTCACATCCAACATTTGTTCTCGAAAAATCTGATTGTGTGTATGCGGCATAAGACTGCCCTGTATTTGGCTCCATCCATGTTCCCATAAACTCTGACCAGCTTCCCTGTCCCTGTTGAAGAAAAATGTGTTAAGGGTGATGTGCAGTGTTAGTTTTCTGCCACACATAGCGTTTTGCTTTTAGGTCAAAAAGTTAAATTTTGGACTAGAGCACCTTCTTCCACATGTTTGCTGTGTCCCCCACTTGGCTTCTTGCAAACTGCAAATTGGACTTCTTATTTCAAAGATTTTTATTATTTCAAAGTATAACAAATATATACAGGCTTAACTTTGGTACAACAAAAGAAGTGCATTGCGTTACAGTACAGGAGTAAATCCAAAGGAGCTAGACATAATTCCGCTAGCTGAAAATATAGGCAATACCTAGATTCCATCTATGAATTGCGTAACCATAAAGTTGTTGTCGTAGACCAATGCACTAACCCTATATAAACTTTATGTTATGTTGGGCATCAGAGGACCGTAAAGTTGAAACTAATGCCCTGTACACATGATCGGACATTCCGACAACAAAATCCATTGGATTTTTTCCGACGGATGTTGGCTCAAACTTGTCTTGCATACACACTGTCACACAAAGTTGTTGGAAATTCCGATCATCAAGAACGCTTTGACATACAACACGTACGAAGGGACTATAAGGAGGAAGTTCAATAGCCAGTAGCCAATAGCTTCCATCTTATTAATTTATTCTGAGCATGCGTGGCACTTTGTGCGTCAGAATTGTCTACACACGATTGGAATTTACGCAATCAAATTTTGTTGTTGGAAAATTTTAGATCCAGATCTCAAACTTTGTGTGTCGGAAATTCAGATGGAAAAAGTCTGATGGAGCCTACACATGGTCGGAATTTCCGACAACACACTCCGATCACACATTTTCTGTCGGAAAGTCCGACCGTGTGTACAGGGCATAATAGCAGTGAGATCCGGTTAATCCAGGGAAGTCTCCTTTCTTGCCCGGCACCCCTAATGGGATCAGACTGTGCCAAGCAGGGGTCTCAATCCCCGAACCTAACACCCCATTCCGCCACGCAACAATGGTTGGTGTACTATATTCTGGTTAATCCTGTATGCAACCGAAAATCAAAACTGTTAAGTTTCAAATAAACTTTTGGTACCCTGTGTAGTAGGAAATCATAGGAAGAGGGTAAAGGGATAGTATAGGAAGTATAGAGATAGCAGGAAGAGGAGAAAGAGAAGTTTATAGTAGTTGAGGTTGTCTATCATCAGGTTTTGCGATAAAGCAAACATAAAAAAAACAAATAATTATATCTCTAACTGGCTTGTTACTAGGTAGAAGAGAGATGTCTACATGTTGAGCCCAGGGTTCCCATGTGTCTTCAAATTTGTTGATAGTGTCTGAGAGTTTACTGGAAAGTTTTTCTTGTGACATTATCCATGATATTTTCCTTTTGGCAGCCTTAATTGAGATTTTTGGTTGTTTCCATGCTTTAGCCATAGTTAGTTTTGCACCCACTAATATGAAGTGAATTAACTTTCGAGTGTGCAGAGAAATTTTTGGGATCGTAGTATTAAGAAGGGCTACCATCGGGGACCTAGGTATCTGACCACTGGCGAGCTTGCCAGTAATATTGAAAGTTTTTCTCCAGAAAGGGTGTATTCTGGGGCATTCCCACCAAATGTTGGCCATTGTTCCTGTAAGTTGGCAGCCTCTGAAGCACAGAGGATCTGCTGAGGGATACATAGATGCCAATCTAGAGGGTGTGTAGTACCACTTGGAGATCACTTTCAGTGAGGGATGTATTTAAAATGCCCTTAAAAGATTTAATGCAGGACGTTTGCCAGGTCTCCAGGTCCCAGCTGAATTAGAGCTCCGACTCTGATCCAGTCATAAAGGGGGACTTGGCGACTAGGAGTATTAGTGATGAGTAGATGATCGAGATCCCTCCCCTCTGTTCAGAGCCCTGACCACACCAGAGTTCATATGTCTTGAACCTAGGTGGAGGTGTTTTTTTCTGAACAAATTGAGTGTAAAAAATGTGAAATTTGTCTAAATCTCAAGTGTTCTGAGTTGGGTAATTCTAACTTGCTGATGCAATGATTGAGAGAGAGAGGGCCTGAAGGGGTGTAGAAATGTCTGATTCGGTACAGTCCCTTGTTCAGCCACCATTATAATGCTAATATGTTCATACCTGGGGGGAAGTCTGGGTTATTGAACAGAGGGGACATCGGTTTGCTCACTGAGTTCATTGCCTTTGACTTGCGTAGATAATCCCATAAGGCTAGGGAGTGAGACAGGGTTGGTGCCATTATCGGTGGTCATTTTTTTGGGGGGCACCACAGTAGAAAAACAAGAGTGTGGCGAGGAACTGCTTGCCATTCAATTTGAATCCAGTCCTGTTTTTCCTATCTGGAGTATATTATTGAGATCTGTGCTAGTCTGGCTGCAAAATAGTATTTGAGTAATTTTGGAAGGCCTAAGCCTCCATTTTTTCTATGACAGTACAGGGTGCTTTGTGGTATTCTGTACCCTCCCTTATCCCATATGAATTTCAGAATCTTACTCTGGAAGGATCTAATGTGGATCCTTTTGATTGGAATGGGAAAGGAGCGAAACAGGTATAGCAGTTTGGGGAGTAGCATAATCTTTATAGAGTTTATCTGACCTATCCAGGATAGGTTGTGTTTGGCCTTGAGATCTAGTTCTAGTTTAGGAAACATAGGGGATAATTACTATTGTAGAGGGATTCCGTCTTAGGTGTTAATTTAATTCCAAGATATTTAATTGACGTTTCATTCCAGGCAAATTGGAAAGATTTTTGTAGCAGGGCAACCGTGTTTGGTTGGAGAGAAAAATTCATAGCGAAGGACTTGGAGTAGTTTACTTGAAGTCCTGATATGTCTGAGAATTCTTCCAGGGTCTGGCATAAGTTGGGGAGGGATGTGATTGGGGAGGTGATGAATAATAGAATGTCATCTGCGTAAAGCCTGCATTTGTGAGTCTGAGAGCCACATGTTACTCCCTTTATATTTGGATTATGCCGGATCGCGATAGCCAGGGTTTCAATTGCTAGGGCAAAAATTAGCGGTGAGAAAGGGCATCCTTGCCTGGTGCCTTTTACAATGTGAATTGGGTCCTAAACATGCCTGCTTGTTTAGGACCTCCTTCCCAGTTAGATTGGAGAATAGAGACTATATCTATTGCCCTCCTGATTTGATCTGGGCCTTGTCTGTCTGGAATGAATCCAACTTGATCTTTGTGAATGTAATTGTTGATGAAGGATGATAAATGGTTGGCAAGGATTTTGGTCAGTATTTTAAGATCACAATTAATGAGAGATATCGGGTGATAGTTGCTAACTTCCTCCTGATTTTTATCTGGCTTGGGGATCACTGTGATGTATGCTGTGTTGAGTTGTGTGTCCATTGGGTCACCTCGGTTCTTGGCATTAAAAAATTTAGCTAGGTGCGGCGCTAAGGTGTTAGCAAATGTCTTATAGTATGGGTTGGATAGACCCACTTTTAAGTTCCTAATAACCCCTAGAACTTCCTCTTCTGAAAAGGGAGCTTCCAATGAATCTTTTTGGTCGGGAGATAAAACTGGGATGGGTAGATTGTCTAGGAATTGATTAATAGCAATGTTATTGTTTGAGGTATGTGCCTTATAGAGTTTCATGTAAAAGGCCTGTAAGGCCTTTAGAATTTTCGTGGGGTTAGCAGTGAGGCCGTGACTGGGAATTCTGATCTGTGGCATAACATTAAGCTGTGTTCTGGGGGACAACTTGGATACTAACATGGAGCCAATCTTGTCTTTTTGTGTATAGAATTTGTTTTTTATTCCACCGTAAGTGTTTTTCTGCTTGAGCTGTGAGCGCTAAGTTCAAGCTTGTTTTTTTATAGTTGGGCTATATTATTATTTGAGGGTTTTTTTTTGTGTTGGGCTCGAAGCGACGCATACCCTCTTTCCAATTCCTCTATATTGGCTGTTCTTTCCTGTTTTATATCAGCAGTCATTCAGATGATTTCCCCCCTAATGAAAGCCTTGTGGGCTGCCCATACGGTTTCCGCTGAGATATCCTCAATCTTATTAAATTTAAAATACTCCATTAGTGACTTCTCAAGCATGGTTACTCTGACTGGGTCCAAAAGAAGGGATTAGTTTGGGAGGGCGTCGGCAGTTTACCGCCGTTTTAGTGGCCGAAAAAGGGTTAAAACTGCCCGCATATCGCTGCTGCAGCACAGCCCTAGGATGACTGTGCCCTCCAGTATGGGGTTAAGAGTATCAAAAAGATGAGCGAAAAACGCTGCTTGTCCTTTGTTAGGGGCATAGTAAGACACCAGGGAGTATATTTTCCCTTCAAATGACCTCTTAACTAAAATAAACCTACCCTCCTGACCAGTTAAACTTACATGTTTTTGAAAAGCAATGGCCACCCCTTTGGTTTTATTTTCTGCGTTTGCAAGATAAAATTTGGGGAAGTGCGCGTGAAGGAATGCAGGACTGTACCGAGCCGGAAAGTGAGTCTCCTGCATCATTATGACATCCAGGTTAAGAAATTTGGAAGAGTTGAAGATTTTCCTGCGTTTCAGAGGGGCGTTTAAGCCCTGCACATTGTGAGAGGGGACCCTTAGCCATTGGAACAGAGGAGAGGAATGTGAATGCATCCACAGTCACTTACCATGAGAATTCTTCGCCCATGTTTGCGTGAACTTGGAGCTTCCCCCTTAAGCAGTGGGGGGTTCTTGCTATTAGGAAGCCAGGAGATGTGAATGCCTGCCAAAGAGAAGCTGGTTAGCTGTTGCATAATAGACGGACAGTGGAGGAAGATGGAGAGCAGGAAAAGAGGTGAAAGAGAAAATCTTCTCCCTAAGAAGATGACAGGTCCCAGGGGGGAGAAGGGATCCCCAGGAGCCATCGTACATCAAAATTTTTTTTTATCCGAGCTAAAAGTCTCGGACGTCTTATACTCCGAAGGCCGAAAGGGTACCACCCCAGACCAGGGTGCCCAATAATAAACTATCATGTAGCTTTAATAGAGGTAAAGTTGTTAGAAAGGGTCCGTAAAACAGAACATACCAAACTGAGAACTTGAGCTAATTATAGAAAAAACATTATAAGCAAGTATTTGACCCTGTGGGTTTTCCCCAGGGGGTATCTCCAGCTCCCCTGCTTCTTGAGTGCTTGTTAAGATGGCAGCGTTGAGGAATGGGAAGGAATATAATCAGGATGGGGAGGTTGATGAGGGGAAGGAAAGGAGGGGAAGGGAGGGGATGGGAGAAGAGGGGGAGGGAAGATGGGGAAAGGTAAGATGGGGGGCTGGGAGTTCCAGGGAACAGAGCTTTATTCTAGCAAAGATGATTGCACATTTCTGACCTGTAAGATGAGAGCGACTTTAGAGTATTATCTAATGCCCTGTACACAGGATCGGACATTCCGACAACAAAATCCCATGTTTTTTTTTCGAAGGATGTTGGCTCAAATTTGTCTTGCATACACACGGTCACACAAAGTTGGTCAGAAATTCCGAACATCAAGAAGGCAGTAACGTACAACACGTACGACGAGCCAAGAAAAATGAAGTTCAATAGCCAGTGCTGCTCATCTGCTTGATTCCGAGCATGTGTGGCACATTGTGCATCGGAATTTGCGTGAACGGATTTTGTTGTCGTAAAATTTGAGAACCAGATCTGCGATGGAAATTCCGATAGAAACTGTCCGATGGAGCCTACACACGGTCGGAATTTCCAACAACAAGCTCCGATCGCACATTTTTCGTCAGAAAGTCCGACTGTGTGTACTGGGCATCAGAGAAAAAATAATAACGGAAAAAAAAAGGGGGGGAGACTGAATTACATATTTAGAATGGTTGATGACCACGATATGCAAGAGGGGCAGAGGGGGTCATGGCCTCCAACCAGCAGGTAGACCTAAGTTACCTGTCAGAAGATCTAACAAAATGTTAGAAAGGTGAGCAGATCCAGGGCTTTGCTGGATTGAGCGGTCAAGTAGGGCCGTTGTCCCCAATCTTCTCGCTGGGATATGATTTTCAGGCTTAGTAGGAGTTTTTCTCCTGATGCGAAGTTGGAAAAGGCATTGTTTTGGCTTTTGTAGGAGAATTTCACTGCGAACGGAAATGCCCACTTGTATTTGATGTCCTTCTGGGCTAGTGCAGACAATAATGGCTTCAGGGTGCACCTACGTTGGATGGTTGAGGGTGAAAGGTCAGCAAAAATCTGGACTGCGTGGCCCTGTCTGGTCACCTGGGGTATGGAACGGGCTTGCTTCATGACAGCATCTTTAACTGCGTAGTGATGTGGTTTAACTATTATGTCTCCAGGGGAGCCATCCTTCCTTGAGGGACCCAGGGCTATGTGAGCTCTATCCAGCTCTAGACGCTAATGTTGGATGTTGGGTAACAGGATTTTGATTAGGTCCTGGGTAGTTGCACATACATCAGTAATGGTTTCGGGTAAGCCCCTGATCCTGAAGTTGTACCATCTGGATCTGTTTTCAAGGTCATCTATGCGTGATAAGGCAGTATCTAGTTGATCCTGTAGAGTTTGGATCAGGTCTGTATTTTAGTTAGAGACCGCTGCAGTGAGCTCCAATTTATTTTCTATTACTTCCATCCGGGAACCTATATTTTTAGGTCTGATTTTATGTCTTCTGTTATTTTGGCTGCGGTAGTGGCTAAATCCCTTTCCAGGAGGGCTGACATTTTGTTATATAGATCTGCCACACTGAATCTTTGATCCTGGGGGTTTAGGCCTGGAGTGGTGAAGTCAGAGTAAGTAGGCCTGTCGGGCCCTGCAGGGGAGAAAGCCTGGTCTTCCATGGTGTGGCTGATGGGGATTCTATGGAGGCAGGTGAGGGTGTTAAGGTCTGCTGACAGTTCCCAGGGGAAAGGGGGGTGTATGTTAGAGTGGCTGGGGAGAGCACTTGCCTTTGTTCTGTGGCTCTAAGTTCTGAGTGCCAGCAGCGGTCGCAGTGGCCATCTTGGCACACCCGTCTCGGGTGGATACCTCGAATTGCGGGCCTAGGTCTCGGCGGGTGGCAGAATTGCTCATTCAGGAGTGTTCCTTGATGGTTCAGGTGGCAGGGGACTGGGCTCCGCAGGTCTTGGATCTCTCGGGCATGCGCACTGCAAATGGGACTTCTTATGGCTTTCTTTTAACAATGGCTTTCTTCTTGCCACTCTTCTATAAAGGCCAGATTTGTGGCGCGCGCGAATAATGTTTGTCCTGTTGACAGATTCTCCCACCTGAGCTGTGGATCTCTGCAGCTCCTCCAGAGTTACCATGGACCTCTTGGCTGCTTCTCTAATTAATGCTCTCCTTGTCCAGCCTGTCAGTTTAGGTGGATGGCCATGTCTTGGTAGGTTTGCAGTTGTGCCATACTCTTTCCATATTTGTATGATGGATTGAACAGTGCTCCATGAGATGTTCAAAGCTTGCAATATTTTTTTATAACCTAACCCTGCTTTAAACTTCTCCACAACTTTATCCCTGACCTGTCTGGTGTGTTCCTTGGCTTTCATGATGCTGTTTGTTCACTAAGGTTTTCTAGCAAACCTCTGAGGGTTTCACAGAACAGCTTTATTTATACTGAGATTAAATTACACGCGGATGGACTCTATTTACTAATTAGGTGACTTCTGAAGGCAATTGGTTCTACTAGATTTTAGTTAGGGGTATCAGAGTAAAGGGGCTGAATACAAATGCACACCACACTTTTCAGATATTTATTTGTAAAACATTTTGAAAACTATTTATCATTTTCCTTCCACTTCACAATTATGTCCCACTTTGTGTCGGTCTATCACATACAATCCCAATAAAATACATTTACGTTGTTGGTTGTAACATAACAAAATGTGGAAAATTTCAAGCGGTATGAGTACTTTTTTTAAGGCACTCTATCTACCTATCTATCTATCTACCTATCTATCTGTCTGTCTCGGTTTATTCATTTGTTCACAAAAGTGGAACTAATTTTTAAATATTTTTTTAGAAATGCTTTTTTTAACAGGAAGCATAATTTGTGTCTTACTCTCTGTCTTATTTCATGAAGTATCTAAGGATTTTTCACTGCAGACGAATATAAGAATTTAATCAATCCTTCAAGATTTACTCACCATAACTTAATGAATTATGTTTAAATTACAAAATATAGCAAATTACTTTTGGGACGTTTTGTAACTTAAATATGCAAAATCAATTAATTGTGATACATATGTCACTTTTAATAATCCAAGTGATTATTTACCATTAAATATAGTCTGCAGTTTTTTAAAGGGAATTAAGACAGATCACAACTGCTTTGCTAAGAACCATGAATACAGTTCCACTTTATAAGTTGCAACTTAGAAAATATGTACCACTCAGTTTCCCATACAATCAGTAGGTTCAACAAGGAAAGGATACAAACCTGGGGAGGGCATGCTGCCTTTGTTAATGTACAGGAGTCTAAAAGACAAGGAGACCAATCAAGGAGTTCAAATAGAGCTACAAGTAGAGTAGGATTGTACAGGTATGGAGGCTTCTTCCCTTTGCCCATGATTAGCCAGGTCTCCCTGTTAAAGAACCCAAATGTATTTATAATTTGCTTTGGGCCAAATAAACAGCATATAAACAAAAGATTCTAGTGATGCATTGATTATACAAACATTACAAATATTTTTAAATATTGATGGCATGTATATGAAATCTTGGCTTCCCATAATCCCTTATACACAAGCAGATTGAGAAGGGGAAGCCCAGATCAGTGAGCTAATCAGGGCTGTATTGTTATGCACAGGGAGTAGGGATAGGCGAGCGGTTCGGCCCGAACATCGCTGAACACCCAAATTTTCTGTTCGCTCGGCAGGATGTTCGCCCGCCGAGCGCACAGTCAATAGGCTGTTAAGGAGCAGGGCTTGGAAGCCGGCCACTGCATCCTTAACAATGGATGAGTCACCAGCTGTCAGTGGGCTTCCCAAGGGGCCTGGTATGGACTGGGAGAGAGAGCCCACGCTGTTTCTTTTAAAAACATTTTTTTATAGCCGGGTGCATATTTTATGCATGCTACAGATGCGCCACTTTACAGGCACATTAAGGAGACCCCCAGGCACTATATTTGAAGGAATTTTCAATTTTTATTGTTGCACTTTAACCACTTCAATACAGGGCACTTTCACCCCCTTCCTGCCCAGGCCAACTTTCAGCTTTCCGCACTGTTCCATTTTGAATGACAGTTGCGCAGTCATGCAACACTATACTCAAACAAAATTTTTTCCCCACGAATAGAGCTTTCTTTTGTTGGTATTTGATCACCATTGGGTTTTTTATTGTTTGTGCTACAAATAAAAAAAGACAGAAAATTTTTGTTATAAAACTTTGTAAATAAGTACGTTTTCTCCTTCACTGATGAGCATTGATAATGCTGCACTGACGGCACTGATGAGGCGGCACTGATAAGGGTGGCACTTATATGCAGAACTGATGGGCACTGATAGGCAGCACTGATGGGCATTGATAGGTGGCACTGATGGGCACTGATCGGTGGCACTGATGGGCACTGATAGGCGGCACTGATGGGCACTGACAGGTGGCACTGATGGGCACTGACAGGCAGCACTGATGGGCACTGATAGATGGTAAGGATGAGCCCGGTGTTCGATTCGAACCCATGTTCGAATCGAGCACCGGGTGTTCGCTCGCTCGGCGAGCCCAGAACTATTGGGACCGCTCGCATCAAATTCGTGTGATGCGAGCGGCCCCGCAATGCATTGCGGCCCGCGCAGTGCAATGCTGGCTGATGATTGGCCAAGCATGCACTGTGACCCCGCATGCTTGGCCAATCACAGCGCCGGCAGCGAGGAGAGCCATAATTGGCTACAGGCAGGATGCCTGTAGCCAATTATAGCTCAGGGGCTTTAATACACGCCCCACGGTATAAGAGGCCGCCGCGGCGGCGGCCTCGCATATTATGTTTCACTCACAGTGTCAGCGTGTCAGTGTGCTGCTGACTGCTGACAACAATATGTTCTTTATTTCTGGGGATTTGTGTGTGCATGCTGTTAGAACAGCATTGCAGTATCACATCTGGGGGGTGTCTATAGGTAGCCTGTGAAGGAGGGCAGGTTTCCTGTGCTTAGAACTTTCCCTGCAAAAAAGTGTCATTTTTGCAGGAAGAAAGCTATTTAAATCACTCGCGGCTAATGAATTGATGGCTCCTGTAACACAGAGAGCTGTCATTCATTAATAAAAAACAAAAAAAAAAGCGTAGGGGTCCCCCCAAATTCAATAACCAGGCCCTTCAGGTCTGGGATGGATATTAAGGGGGATCCCAGCCAAAAAAAAAAAAAAAAAATGGCGTAGGGTCCCCCTCAAAATCCATACCAGACCCTTGAGGTCTGGTATGGATTTTAAGGGGAACCCTAGCCAAAAAAAATGGCGTGGGGTCCCCCTCAAAATCCATACCAGACCCTTATCCGAGCACGCAACCTGGCAGGCCGCAGGAAAAGAGGGGGGGACGAGAGCGGCCCCCCCTCTCGCCTGAACCGTACCAGGCCACATGCCCTCAACATTGGGAGGATGCTTTGGGGGTCTAAGACCCCAAAAGCACCTTGTCCCCATGTTGATTAGGACAAGGGCCTCTTCCCCACAACCCTGGCCGGTGGTTGTGGGGGTCTGCGGGCGGGGGGCTTATCGGAATCTGGAAGCCCCCTTTAACAAGGGGACCCCCAGATCCCGGCCCCCCCCCTGTGTGAAATGGTAAGGGGGTACAAAAGTACCCCTACCATTTCACCAAAAAAGTGGCAAAAATGGTAAAAAGGACAGGAGACAGTCTTTGACAATTCCTTTATTAAAATCTTCTTTCTTCTTTCTTCATCCTTCGGTTTCTTCATCTTCTCCTTCCTTCATCTTCTTCCATCTTCTTCTTCCATTTTCTTCTTCCTCCGATCCGCTTCTTCTTGCGCTGGTCTTCTCGTCCTTCTCGTCCGGCATCTTCTTCCGTCGGCGTCGGCGTCGGTGTCTCTGTCTCTTCTTGGGCCGCTCCGCGCAATGGGAGGCTCCCTCTGTGTGAGGCTCCGCTCCGTCTGACAGGTCTTTTATAATGGAGGGCACCTGGTGACCCCGCCCCCTCTGACGCACAGGGACGTCATGGGGAATTCCATGATGGCTTTCCCCATGATGTCAGAGGGGGGCGGGGTCACCAGGTGCCCTCCGTTTTAAAAGACCTGTCAGATGGAGCGGAGCCTCACACAGCGGGAGCCTCCCATTGCGCGGAGCGGCCCAAGAAGACACCGACACCGACGCCGACGCCGACGGAAGAAGATGCCGGACGAGAAGGACGAGAAGACCAGCGCAAGAAGAAGCGGATCGGAGGAAGAAGAAAATGGAAGAAGAAGATGGAAGAAGATGAAGGAAGGAGAAGATGAAGAATCCGAAGGATGAAGAAAGAAGAAAGAAGATTTTAATAAAGGAATTGTCAAAGACTGTCTCCTGTCCTTTTTACCATTTTTGCCACTTTTTTGGTGAAATGGTAGGGGTACTTTTGTACCCCCTTACCATTTCACACAGGGGGGGGGCCGGGATCTGGGGGTCCCCTTGTTAAAGGGGGCTTCCAGATTCCGATAAGCCCCCCGCCCGCAGACCCCCACAACCACCGGCCAGGGTTGTGGGGAAGAGGCCCTTGTCCTAATCAACATGGGGACAAGGTGCTTTTGGGGTCTTAGACCCCCAAAGCATCCTCCCAATGTTGAGGGCATGTGGCCTGGTACGGTTCAGGCGAGAGGGGGGGCCGCTCTCGTCCCCCCCTCTTTTCCTGCGGCCTGCCAGGTTGCGTGCTCGGATAAGGGTCTGGTATGGATTTTGAGGGGGACCCCACGCCATTTTTTTTGGCTAGGGTTCCCCTTAAAATCCATACCAGACCTCAAGGGTCTGGTATGGATTTTGAGGGGGACCCTACGCCATTTTTTTTTTTTTTTTTTGGCTGGGATCCCCCTTAATATCCATCCCAGACCTGAAGGGCTGGTTATTGAATTTGGGGGGACCCCTACGCTTTTTTTTTTTTCATTTTTTTTTTTTTTTATCAATGACTTTTTTTTATGAATGAGTTTCAATGAATCACTGTTCTCTGTGTTACGGGAGCCGTGAATTAACATTAGCCGCGAGTGATTTTAAATAGCTTTTTTACTTTCAAAAATGACACTTTGCGCAGAGACAGTTCTAAACACGGGAAACATGCGCCCCTTTACAGGCATACTATAGACACCCCCCAGGTACGAAATTTAAAGGAATATTACACTTTTATTGTTTCAATTTAAGCATTATTAAAATCACTGCTCCTGAAAAAACGGCCGTTTTTAAAAAAAAATTTTGCATTGATACATGTCCCCTGGGGCAGGACCCAGGTCCCCAAACACTTTTTATGACATTAACATGCATATTAGCCTTTAAAATGAGCACTTTTAATTTCGAACGTTCGCATCCATTATAACTAATAGGGTTCTAAAGCTCGCACGGACTTTAGGTCCGTTCGCGGGTTCTGGTGCGAGCCGAACGGGGGGGTGTTCGGCTCATCCTTAATAGATGGTGCTGATAGATGCCACTGATAATTAGCACTGTTTAAGAGGCACTGACATGCAATCACTGATAGGCACCGATTGGCATTTTATTGGGCACTGATTTGCACTGATTGGCATGCCTGGTGGGCTCTAGTGGGCATCCCTGGTGGGCTCTAGTGGGTATTCCTGGTGGGCTTTAGTGGGCACCCTCACTGGGTCTGCACTGATAATCAACGTGCTGATTATCAGCACAGACACCCCCCCCTGTCAGCGCGAGTAGAGGAAAATAACTTTCTGGTTACCATGTGATTGGACACAGCTCATCACATGGTAAAGAGCCTACATCATAGGCTCTTTACAGGGATCGGAGATGCAGTGTGTCAGACTGACACACCACACCACAAATTGCTGCACTGCTCTTATCCTGCTGAACGTCATATGACACCCAGTCAGGATAATGCAACCCCTTTCTGTCCATCATTCTGCTATTTTTTTTTTTTAATTGATAAATGTCCCCCAGGGCAGTACCCACACCCCCGCACCCATTTTATGGCCAATTACTTGCATATAAGCTTTCAAAATTGTTACTTCAATGGGGTTCACCGTTCAGGTTAGAAAATTTTTCCTGCTCGGGAGTTCTGCTGCTTACTGAACAAGGGGGTGTTCTGCCCATCCTTACTCTTTAAGTGTTCATTTATAATAGTAGAAAGGGAAACAGTGTACTCCAAATGGTGTTCAGCACAATAGAGTGGTTGTTGCAGTGAAGAAAGGCAGATGGTGCTGCTTTCCAGGAATCTTGAAACACTGTATCTCACCAGCACATCAGGAACTTATTATGTGCTGGTAAGATTTGATGCTTCCTTGGTAATAGGATAATAAAGTGTAAATTAGGAATAGATGCGCTACCAAAAAAAAAAAGAAACAGTGTGTAAACTCAAATAATAATAGATAAAAAAACAAAGTTTCATCTATAAACAAGAATTTAAACCTGGGTTGATCCAACACCGTGATATAAAGAAAAAAATAAATATCCAACAAAGCAATAGGGCATATGCAAAAGTCCATAAAATAAATCCTTGAACATAGACACCGGGGTTTCTTCTTACAGCATAGTCCCACCCTGTAGCCACGGAAAAATAAATGCCAGATGGCCACTTACCAGAAATGTAGGATCTCTATTACGGAGCTCAAACAGGCATGAATAGGAGGGATCACTCAAGCAGGGGCGGCACCTTCAGACATCCATCCAGATCCTCTCCTCCACTGGTAAGTCTGAACATCCAATCCACTCCGTGGCACTCCCGTTTGGGGGGCAAGGACTTTCAGAGGGTGAGTTAAAAAACTAAGAAAAAGAGCTCCATAGTGCAGTAGATTTGTATAATATAATCTTTTTTATACAAATCTACTGCACTATGGAGCTCTTTTTCTTCATTTTTTAACTTACTCTCTGAAAGTCCTTGCCCCCCAAATGAGAGTGCCATGGCGTGGATTGGAAGTTCAGACTTATCAGTGGAGGAGAGGATCTGGATGGATGGATGTCTGAAGTTGCTGTCCCTGCTTGAGTGATCCCTCCTATTCGTGCCTGTTTGATCTCCATAATAGAGATCCTACAGTTCTGGTAGGCAGCCATCTGGCATTTAGTATTCCGTGGCTACAGGGTGGGACTATCCTGTAAGAAGAAACCCGGGTGTCTATGTTCAAGGATTTATTTTATGGACTTTTGCATATGCCCTATTGCTTTGTTGGATATTTAATTTTTTTCTTTATATCACGGTGTTGGATCAACCCAGGTTTAAATTCTTGTTTATAGATGAAACTTTGTTTTTTTTATCTATTATTATTACACATTGTTTCTTTTTTTTGGTAATGCATCTATTCCTAATTTACACATATGTTTATAGCTGAATGTTCCAGTTCTTTTTTTAGAGTGCAGCACCATTTCATATATATTACTCACTATCCATTATAGCTTTTTATATCTTTTTTTCACCAACACTTGTTGGGGAAGTGCGGATTTTCCACGTTACACAATAGGATAATAAAAACACTGGTAATGCCAGGGCAAAATTAAGTTTGAAGGGGGTGAGTGAGGAGTAGGCTGTTGCACCATGACACCAAGTGCTGTAAGTGGCATATACAGTGGTGTGAAAAAGTGTTTGCCCCCTTCCTCATTTCCTGTTCCTTTGCATGTTTGTCACACTTAAGTGTTTCGGAACATCAAACCAATTTAAACAATAGTCAAGGACAACACAAGTAAACACAAAATGCAATTTGTAAATGAAGGTGTTTATTATTAAAGGTGAAAAAAAATCCAAACCATCATGGCCCTGTGTGAAAAAGTGATTGCACCCTAAACCTAATAACTGGTTGGGCCACCCTTAGCAGCAACAACTGCAACCAAGCGTTTGCGATAACGTGCAATGAGGCTTTTACAGCGTCCTGGAGGAATTTTGGCCCACTCATCTTTGCAGAATTGTCCTAATTCAGTTACATTAGAGGGTTTTCGAGCATGAACGGCCTTTTTAAGGTCATACCACAACATCTCAATAGGATTCAGGTCAGGACTGTGGCTAGGCCACTCCAAAGTCTTCATTTTGTTTTTCTTCAGCCATTCGGTGGTGGACTTGCTGGTGTGTTTAGGATCATTGTCCTGCTGCAGAACCCAAGTTCGTTTCAGCTTGAGTACACGAACAGATGGTCGGACATTCTCCTTCAGGATCTCTTGGTAGACAGCAGAATTCATAGTTCCTTTTATCACGGCAAGTCTTCCAGGTCCTGAAGCAGCAAAACAGCCCCAGACCATCACACTACCACCACCATATTTTACTGTTGGTATAATGTTCTTTTTCTGAAATGCAGTGTTCCTTCTACGCCAGATATACTTGGACACACACCTTCCAAAGAGTTCCACTTTTGTCTCATCGGTCCACAGAATGTTGTCCCAAAAGTCTTGGGGATCATCAAGATGTGTTGTGGAGAAATTGAGACGAGCTTTGATGTTCTTTTTGCTCAGCAGTGGTTTTCTCCTTGGAACTCTGCCATGCAGGCCATTTTTGCCCAGTCTTTTCCTGATGGTGGAGGCATGAACGCTGACCTTAACTGAGGCAAGTGAGGCCTGCAGTTCCTTGGACGTTGTTGTGGGGTCTTTTGTGACCTCTTGGATGAGTCGTCGCTGCGCTCTTGGGGTAATTTTGGGCGGCCGACCACTCCTGGGAAGGTTCACCACTGTTCCATGTCTTCGCCATTTGTGGATAATGGCTCTCACTGTGGTTCGCTGGATTCCCAAAGCTTTGGAAATGGCTTTATAACCCTTTCCAGACTGATAGATCTCAATTACTTTCTTTCTCAATTGTTCCTGAATTTCTTTGGGTCTCGGCATGATGTGTAGCTTTTAAGGATCTTCTGGTGGACCTTACTGTGTCAAGCAGCTCCTATTTAAGTGATGCCTTGATTGTGAACAGGTGTGGCAATAATCAGGCCTGGGTGTGGCTAGAGAAATTGAACTCAGGTGTGGACAACCACAGTTATAGTATGTTTTAACAAGGGGGGCAATCACTTTTTCACACAGGGCCATGATGGTTTGGATTTTTTTTCACCTTTAATAATAAACACCTTCATTTACAAATTGCATTTTGTGTTTACTTGTGTTGTCTTTGACTATTGTTTAAATTGGTTTGATGTTCCGAAACACTTAAGTGTGACAAACATGCAAAGGAACAGGAAATGAGGAAGGGGGCAAACACTTTTTCACACCACTGTAGGTATATACACTGCTGTGCAAAAGTTTTGGCAGATGTGAAAAAATGCTGTAAATTTAGAATGCTTTGAGAAATAGAGTGCTAATAGTTTATTTTTATCAATTAACAAAATGGAAAATAAAGAAACAGAAGAGATATCCAAATCAAATCACTATTTGGTGAAACCACCCTTTGTCTTCAAAACAGCATCAATTCTTCTAGGTACACTTTTTGAAGGAACTTGGCAGGTAGGTTGTTCCAAAAATTATGGAGAACTAACCACCAATCTTCTGAGGATACAGGCTACCTCAGTTATTTCTGTTTTTTCATGTAATCCCAGATAGATTTGAGGATGTTGAGATTAGGGCTCTGTGGGGGCCAAATCATCACTTTCAGGACTCCTTGTTCTTATTTATCCTGAAGAAAGTTCTTAATGACATTGGATGTATGTTTGGGGTCATTGTCCTGTTGCAAAATAGATTTGGGGCCAATCACATGCCTCTCTGATGGTATGGTATGATGGATAATTACCTGCCTGTGTTTCTCAGCATTGGACACACCATTGACCAAATCTCCAACTTCATTTGTCAAAATGCAGCCTCAAACTTACAAGGAACCTTCTCCATTCTTTGCTGTTGCCTGCAGACACTCATTGTTGTACCGCTCTCCAGCCCTTCAGCGAAAAAACTGCCTCAGGCTACAGACAAATATTTAAAACTTTGACTCATACGTCCAGAGTACCTGTTGCTATTTTTCTGCACCGCAGTTCCTATGTTTTCCTGCATAGTTGAGTCACTTAGCCTTGTTTCAACTTTAGAGGTATGGCTTTTTGGCTGCAATTCATCCATGAAGACTACTTCTGGCAATATACTTTTTGGACAGTAGATGGGTGCACCTGGGTCTCACTAGTTTTCTCTAGTTCTGTGCTGATGGACATCTTCCGATGCCAAAGGGAAATTAGCATGATGTGTCTTTCATCCACTGCATTAGGTTTCCTTGGCCAACCACTGTGGCTATGGTCCTCAGCGTTGCCCATTTCTTTGAGCATCTTCAAAAGAGCTTGAACAGCACATCTTGAAACCCTAGTTTGCTTTGAAATCTTTGCCTGGGGGAGACCTTGCTGATGCAGTATAACTACCTTGTATCTTTTTGTTGTGCTCAGTCTTGTCATGGTGTATGACCTGTGATTAGGGTTGAGCGAACCCGAACTGTAAAGTTCGGGTCCGTACCGGACTTTAGGGTGTTCGGGTCCCGGACCCGACCCCGAACAATTGACTGTATGTTCGGGTTCGGGTCCGGTGTTCGGGGATTTAATGGTGCTTTTTAAAATGTCTTTTAAAAGCACTAGCGGCTATATGAATTGATATTCATATAGCCGCGAGTGCTTTTAATACAGAGAACAGTCATTGAAGTCATTTATTTTTAAAAAGTTAGTCATAAAAAGTGTTTGGGGACCTAGGTCCTGCCCCAGGGGACATGTATCAATGCAAAAAAAACTTTTAAAAACGGTTGTTTTTTCGGGAGCAGTGATTTTAATAATGATTAAATTGAAACAATAAAATGTGTAATATTCCTTTAAATTTCATACCTGGGGGGTGTCTATAGTATGCATGTAAAGGGGCGCATGTTTCCAGTGCTTAGAACTGTCTCTGCAAAAAGTGTCATTTTTGCAGAAAAGAAAGCTATTTAAAATCACTCGCGGCTATATGAATTGTCGGCTCCCGTAATACAGAGAACAGTCATTCATTGAAAGCCATTCATAAAAAAAAAGTAATTGATAAAAAAAAAAAAAAGAAAAAAGCGTAGGGGTCCCCCCAAATTCAATAACCAGGCCCTTCAGGTCTGGGATGGATATTAAGGGGGACCCCAGCCAAAAAAAAAAATAAAATGGCGTAGGGCCGCAGGAAAAGAGGGGGGACGAGAGTGCCCCCCCCTCCCGCCTGAACCGTACCAGGCCACATGCCCTCAACATTGGGAGGATGCTTCGGGGGTCTAAGACCCCCAAAGCACCTTGTCCCCATGTTGATGAGGACAAGGGCCTCATCCCCACAACCGTGCCCGGTGGTTGTGGGGGTCTGCGGGCGGGGGGCTTATCGGAATCTGGAAGCCCCCTTTAACAAGGGGACCCCCAGATCCCGCCCCCCCGTGTGAAATGGTAAGGGGGTACAAAAGTACCCCTACCATTTCACCAAAAAAGTGTCAAAAATGGTAAAAATGACAGGAGACGGTCTTTGACAATTCCTTTATTAAAATCTTCTTTCTTCTGGTCTTCCTTTCTTCATCTTCTCCTTCCGGCATATTCTTCTTCCATCTTCTTCTTCCTCCGATCCGCTTCTTCTTGGCCTTCTCGTCCAGCATCGGTGTCTCTTCTGGGCCGCTCCGCGCAATGGGAGGCTCCCGCTGGGTGAGGCTTCTCTTCGGTATCTTCTTCCACGGCGTCGGTCTCTGAGGCTTCTCTCCGGTATCTTCTTCCAGGGCGTCGGCCTCTTCTTGGGCCACTCCTCGCAATGGGAGGCTCCCGGTGTGTGAGGCTTCGCTTGGGCTGACAGTTCTTTTATAACGGAGGGCGGGGCCACCTGGGAACCCCGCCCCCCTCTGACGCATGGGACCGTCATGGGGACTTCCCTATGGCTTTCCCCGTGACGTGGGGAAAGCCAAAGGGAAGTCCCCATGACGTCCCCATGCATCAGAGGGGGGCGGGGTTACCAGGTGGCCCCGCCCTCCGTTATAAAAGAACTGTCAGCCCAAGCGAAGCCTCACACACCGGGAGCCTCCCATTGCGAGGAGTGGCCCAAGAAGAGACCGACGCCCTGGAAGAAGATACCGGAGAGAAGCCTCAGAGACCGACGCCGTGGAAGAAGATACCGAAGAGAAGCCTCACCCAGCGGGAGCCTCCCATTGCGCGGAGCGGCCCAGAAGAGACACCGATGCTGGACGAGAAGGCCAAGAAGAAGCGGATCGGAGGAAGAAGAAGATGGAAGAAGAAGATGCCGGAAGGAGAAGATGAAGAAAGGAAGACCAGAAGAAAGAAGAAAGAAGATTTTAATAAAGGAATTGTCAAAGACCGTCTCCTGTAATTTTTACCTTTTTTGACACTTTTTTGGTGAAATGGTAGGGGTACTTTTGTACCCCCTTACCATTTCACACAGGGTGGGGGGGCGGGATCTGGGGGTCCCCTTGTTAAAGGGGGCTTCCAGATTCCGATAAGCCCCCCGCACGCAGACCCCCACAACCACCGGGCACGGTTGTGGGGATGAGGCCCTTGTCCTCATCAACATGGGGACAAGGTGCTTTGGGGTCTTAGACCCCCGAAGCATCCTCCCAATGTTGAGGGCATGTGGCCTGGTACGGTTCAGGCGGGAGGGGGGGTCGCTCTCGTCCCCCCCTCTTTTCCTGCGGCCTGCCAGGTTGCGTGCTCGGATAAGGGTCTGGTATGGATTTTGAGGGGGACCCCACGCCATTTTTTTTGGCTGGGTTTCCCCTTAAAATCCATCCCAGACCTCAAGGGTCTGGTATGGATTTTGAGGGGGACCCTACGCCATTTATTTTTTTTGGCTGGGGTCCCCCTTAATATCCATCCCAGACCTGAAGGGCCTGGTTATTGAATTTGGGGGGACCCCTACGCTTTTTATTTTTTGTTTTTTTTTATTTTTTATCAATTACTTTTTTTTTATGAATGGCTTTCAATGAATGACTGTTCTCTGTATTACGGGAGCCGACAATTCATTAGCCGCGAGTGATTTTAAATAGCTTTCTTTTCTGCAAAAATGACACTTTTTGCAGAGACAGTTCTAAGCACTGGAAACATGCGCCCCTTTACATGCATACTATAGACACCCCCCAGGTACGAAATTTAAAGGAATATTACACTTTTATTGTTTCACTTTAATCATTATTAAAATCACGGCTCCTGAAAAAAACGGCCGTTTTTAAAAGTTTTTTTTGCATTGATACATGTCCCCTGGGGCAGGACCCAGGTCCCCAAACACTTTTTATGACTAACTTTTTAAAAATAAATGACTTCAATGACTGTTCTCTGTATTAAGGGGGGCGGGAGCCGACACTTTATTATAGCCGTTCGGGTCCCCATTGACTTCAATGGGGTTCGGTGTTCGGGGTCAAGTTCGGGTCAAGTTCGGTCCCGAACCCAAACTTTTCTCTGAAGTTCGGCGGAACCTGCCGAACCCGAACATCCAGGTGTCCGCTCAACTCTACCTGTGATACGAAACTGTGTTTCACAACCTCACCTTAGTAGCAAAGTTTTGCTGTTCCTCACCTAGTTTGAAGCATCTGACTCTAATCCTACACAATCCCTGAGTTTTTGCAAGTGTACTGAGTGTGCAAGTTTATGAATTGATGCTGGTTTGAAACCAAAGGGTAGTTACACCAAATATTGATTTTTGTTCTGTTCGATCACCTTGCATTTTGTAAATTGATAAAAATTATTTTTAACATTCTTACTTTACAGCATTTCTTCACACCTGCCTAAAAAGTTTGCAAAGTTTGCCCAGTAATATTTATATATATTATTGTATATATACATATTTTGACCTGTTATCATGCTTGCAAAAACACACACACGTGCTACAACAATACCTGTCAAATGGAAGCCCAAACTAACTCCCAAAGTTATTATCCAATCTTTTATTAGAGAGGCCCTGTACTAGCTCTTACTGACATTGAGCTACTTTGAGTTTCCAAAGTTGTGGCAGGTCAATTTTGTTAAATCTTTCTTTCTATGATGGAGTGGTAAACATGACCTCCGTGAGCAGAGTTCCTTAAAAATAAAAGGGGCTTAAATTCAATCCAGTAGCATTTAAAACAAACACAAGAATGAGTGCTTTACTGGTGAAATTACCCTTTAATAAATAATTATATAGAATATAGAAAAACAAACATAACCACATGGAAATAAGTTACCCTTCAAAAAAAGTAAAAACGATTTTCCATTAAAAAAACTATAAAAATGTTTTAAATATTGTCTCTGAAAAAAATCCCAGTATGAAAATGAGGCAGAGATGCTTATCAATAGTTAAAAAGTAAAGTATAATGCAATTAAATAATTACCAAATGGAGCTATTACTTTATGCTTTGTGATTTGCTTGACTTCAATTTAAAGGTAGGGCCATGAAAAGTCAACAGTATAATTGCATATGCTTAAACTTTTCTCTCTTTTTTTAATTCTATAGATTTACACTGGCTTACAATAGGGGTATTATGTTAATTTAAACTCAGCTATGCATTGATTCTTTAATAATATGGTATATTTCAAGAATTACACTTTGAGAAGCACTTAATTAAAATCACAAATCATTTGCAAATCGTAAAGTCGTTTGTGGCTTTGAAGAGGTGACAAAGAAGCTATGATATTGTTCTGAATGCTTTTATGAATTTATAACGTCACTGACCTTCATAGCCACGCTTTACTTGGATTGCTTAATATAATTTTATTTCAACTATATAATGTTCTTCAAACAGTAATATAATTAATGGTTTGAGGATATTTGAAATAGGAAGTTAATTTATTTAGAGAAGAACAAATCAATCAATGAAATTTGAGCCCAGATTGAGCTTATTTATAAAAATTAGATCTCTGGAAATTTACCCGACTGGTGAGTCTGCCCTTTTTTCCCTAGAGAGGTCCATAATACATGTGGCCCATTACTCCACCTATCCTTCAAGGGATACAAACCAAGAAAAACAGAAAAAAAATTAAAAATCTTTCACATTTACTAAAAGAAAGATTAAACTATGGATGTTGAATGTATGCATCTTCTTAAGATGGCATATTTAGCAAAAAAAAAAGAGCATTGTTCAGGCATTCAGGCTCTGCCCATGCACGGTGGTACCCAATGAGGCCAGTGGAAGCAGCTGATGCTCTGAGAGCATAGCCTGTTGTTTCCTGCTGTCTCTCCGCCTCCGGTGATGTCACATCCACAGTGCATTCCACGCTGGTTTTCCTGGACTTCCTAGTGGCCATAGGAAGCTCCACAGCACTCCTTCATCTCCAGCAATTTCCTGGCACAGTGCTGTGTCTGCAGGATGGACCTGAGCGGCTCCCTTACATACCAGATGAGCAAATTTTACTTCTTAATCTTGTGAGTGTTTTTAGCTTTGCAAATTAAACTGTCTTTTAAATACTACACTTAGGTGGTGCTTCCTGTTTTCCTGCCCTGTGTTAATCCCACAGAGCAGGCTTTACTCTGAAGATAGCTGCCACCATTCATCTATGCCATGAACTCATGGACTTTTTAAGCACTGAGATATTTTAAGTACTGAGTTATTTCCTGTCATCAATGTGTCCCTTTTAAAGGGTCTGTATACCTCACGATCACACTGTCCTTGTGCCAGCTACCGTTGTTTTTTGTATTAAAGGTGGTGCACAATGAGCTTCCTTTTCAGAGATGGTGTGTTTGCATCCAAGTACAGTATGTTTCATATGTGTTCAGGGATTTAAGATGTTTTCTTTTTTTTTTTACACAGTTTACATATGCATTTTATCTGTCCTTTAGACAAATAGGGATATTGTAGTAAAAACATACTTCAGTTACTCCCAAAAACTAATTTTATATACATTGTGACAAATTTTCCACAATTGCGGCACATCTGCAGTTACAGTGCACAAGAATTTGCTTTAACACTTCAGCCCCGGAAGATTTAACCCCCTTCCTGACCAGATCACTTTTTACAATTTGGCAATGCGTTGCTTTAACTGACAATTGCGCAGTCATGCAATGGCTGCACCCAAACAAAATTCGTCCTTTTTTCCCACAAATAGAGCTTTCTTTTGGTGGTATTTGATCACCTCTGTGGTTTTTATTTTTTGCTCTATAAAAAGTAGCGACAATTTTGAAAAAAAAAAAACAATATTTTTTACTTTTTGCTATAATAAATATCCCCCAAATTTTTTTTCAAAAACAAATTTCTTCATTAGTTTAAGCTGATATATATTCTTCTACATATTTTTGGTAAAAGAAAATGCAATAAGCATATATTGATTGGTTTGCGCAAAAGTTATAGCCTCTACAAACTATCAGAAAGATTTATGGCATTTTTATTTATTTTTCTACTAGTAATGGCGGTGATCTGGTGATTTTTAGCGGTATTGCAACATTGCGATGGACTGATCAGACACCTTTGACACATTTTTGGGACCAATGACAATTATACAGCGATCAGTGCTATAAAAATGCACTGATTACTGTGTAAATGTCACTGACAGGGAAGGGGTTAACACTAGGGAGTGATCAAGGGGTTAAATATGTGTTCCCTCAGTGTGTTCTAACTGTATGCGGATAGGAGACATATTGCTGTTCCCACTTTCTAGGAACAAATGACATGTCTCCTCTCCTCTGACAAATCTCCAGTGCTGTCACTCATGCATGCAATCGCGAGTGGCCAGTGGCTATCGTGACCGCCAGGCCATGTGCATCGGGTCCCTGGCCATGCAGCGGGCCCACGCTCGCCCTCTGGTGGCCGAAAAGGAAAAGGACATACCCATACTAGATTTCGCCCAGGAGAGACATTCTACCGCAGTATGTCTGCGTGAGCAGGGTCGGGAAACGGTTAAAGTAGTGCTAAAGCTTCAATTTTTTTAATTAAAATAACAAACATGTCATACTTACCTGTTAAATGGTTTTGCACAGAGCAGCCCTTATCCTCCTCTTCTCAGGTCCCCGCTGACATTTCTGGCCCCTCCCCATTGTTGAGTGGCCATAGCACTTGTGCATGCTCGCTCCCGAGCCGCCTCTGTGTGTCTATGGGACACACAGAGCGTAGCTCAGTCCTACCCTCTCCCCCGCTCCCTCCTCACTGGCTGTGATCGACAGCAATGGGAGCCATTGGCTCTGTCTCAGCCAATAAGAAGGGAGAGACCCAGCAGAGCTGCTTCTTTTGTGCACATCCCTGGACTGGGCTTGGGCTCAAGTAATTATTAGGGAGGGCTGCAGAGGGAGCTGTACACTGAAGGTTTTTTACCACCATGCATAAAATGCATAAGAGTAAAAAAATAATTAACTCTTAACAACCACTTTAATAACTCAGCGCCTTTATGTCTGGGGGGCTTTAAAGTAAGGTGTGAGTCTATCTCCATCAGACTATATGGCCCTTTTGACTAGGAAGTACTAGAAGAGCAAGGCCCAAAAAAAGGTGCCAACTACTTCTTGATTTAGGAGTTCACTTGCACTTAAAGTGAACCTTACACCAAAAGGCTAGGTCCACTTATTACATAGTGCCTCTCCCCATTGTAAAAATGTCCACATTGATGCTGTAAAAACAAATAAAATAAAAAAAGATGTGGCTGGAGATTTTGGATATGGTTGATGGCTGCTGTGGGAGGAAAAAAAAACAGTAAGAAGTTATAAAATATACGTACTATACCCCTACTTGGTACTCCCATCTACTTTATGTTGATGTGAATTTGAACAACTGTAAATAGAACATAAATTAATAAGTTATATTAGAAGGGTAATTTGTTTGATGTAAACTCCCAATTAAAGACCAAAATATTAATTAAAAACATTTTCAGCGGGTGTCCTGCAGATCTGCATAATATAAATGGTGACAATCAAGAGACCTGCTGTACATGTCTCAAAGCAAGGGGCACAATGTCATATATATGGTAATACTGCCTGCTTGTTCTTCCATTTAGTCAAAGATATTTCAAATCTACCTGAAAATTACAGAATCTACCATACAACCAAATATTTGTATTTCTGTACTATCAATTATCCCAGGATCAATGAAACCCATTGAAAAAGATATCTTACGTCATATGCTTACCACGGCGTGGGCGGTTATCGCCCAAAATTGTTGCAAAATGACATGCCCCTCAATAGCGGAATGGGTGTGTGAAATGAATGAGGTGCAATGCTTGGAACAACTCATCTTAATAGAAGCAAATTGGATAGAACAAGCCCCAAAAATATGGCAGCAATGGGAAAAATTCCAAACCTCTGCAACATTTACACAATATTTTTGAGTAAAAGTTTACCTGGACGCGCCCCCCCCCCCCACTTTTTTTTTATCTTGTGTATTTTTTTTTGTTTTGTTTTGTTTTTGTTTTCAGTGTGTCTTTTTATGTATGGGTGTAACATTATTTAGTATCATTCTATTATTTTGGATATGGATATTGGTAATGGGAAGTTGGTGCAGCGATCACCTTAGTACAAGTGTCTTTTGAACATAGGCCTTATATGTCGGTATTGAGATATCTTAAGTGTAGTCACTGCTGGGGTTAGGGAAATAGTCCCCTATTACCAGGCATATAGATTTATAGGTAATGGCTTTAGATTTTTATCTTTTAGGGGTGGGATATATGTTGGGCATTGTGGGATCTAATGCTATGTATCTGGATATGAAAGTTTGGACTTCTGATATAGGTTCTTTCTGATGTTTGAACATAAATCTATAATCTATTAGATTGTAAGCTCTTCTGAGCCCACTTAGTCCTCTTGTATTTTATTGTATTGTAACTGTATTGTCTCCCTTTTATATTGTAAAGCGCTGAGCAAACTGTTGGCACCATATAAAGCCTGTATAATAATAATAATAATCTACAAAATCTTAATATTTATATATATGGTGTAAAGTTTTAATAAGGATTTGTAAAAATAAGAAAGGTAAAGGGTTGTCTTTTGTATAATGTTTTTTTTTAATGTATGGAAATATCCAATTCTAAAAGCGGTTATTGTATTTGTGTATGTATTTTTTTATATGTTGTCTAAAATTTAAAAATGAATAAAACAGAGGTTGTAAAGAAAACAATCCTCAGAAAGATACATACAGTTTCCACATAAACCATATATATTTCAAGACTAGACCTTGATTCCATGTATTATGTATACTACCAAATAATACAAAATGCCACGTTAGTTATTTTATGTTACATTGCTATAATATGCAATACAAAAAAAAAGAAAAAGGTTAAAATGATTCTCCCCTTGATCTAGACTGACTGCTGGCTCAAGCAGAAGGTCTCTGTGCAAGGCAGGGCTAGGTACAATAGGATGAAAGTATAAGAGGTTTCTCACTCTCAAAGGTGTAAATTACCTAATCTTCAGTCAGGCAGGTAAAAGCATGACCTTTTAGCGGTACCAGAATCAGGATACTATATAGCCTTAGGCAGACAGCTTCACTGTAAAAAATGATAGCAAATTGGAGGAAGAAAATTCCTATTATATGAGAGCTAAGTTAAAGAATGAACTTGAACTGGTTGTTTTTATGCCAATTCTGCACTGCTGGCACAACAACAAAAAACATTTGCAATGCACTTCCCTCCCACAGGACTCAATGTGCCGCTCCTACCCATATATTTAGAACAGTGGTAAGAGGTTTGTTTGAAAAACTGCAGAGGATAAAGGGGACTTCAAATGGACCGTTCATTAAAATTCACACTTCACATAAATCAATAGAACAAGAATCAATGGCAGCATTGCCAAAAGACATAATTATTTTGAGTAAATAGAACTTCTTTTTTACCATGTTTAAAACAATAGACTGATGTTCCCCAAAAAAGGTTTTATTTATTACATTAACACTTATTAGCAAGATTATTCACATTGATTTGATCTCTTTTACAGTTCACCTTTAATTGGTCTGAAATACCCTTTTGAACGGGTGCGTTTGTAGTCTGGCTTTGAAAACTTCCATGGATGACACTTCCTGGATTGTATCAATCTGTAATAAAGTTAAAGAAGAACTCCAAGCAAGCAGCTAAACACATGGTAGTTTCTTGGTAATTTTACTATTTCCTCCGTCATCTCAAACTCCCTATAAAGAGCTGATGATGCCGATTCAATGTCCAAGGAGTAGACCAGGGGGCAGAGACTGTCCGTAGCTATGTTTCTGTTCTGACTAAAGTAACTCCGAGCTTATAAAGGGCTTCCTTCCCTCACCTTCCCCACAGCTGAATGGAATGGCAAGTGAGTGAAAGGAAGTTAAAGGGGTTTTAAAGGCAGAAGGCATTCAGATAAAAAGCTTCCTGTGTGCAGCAGCAGCAGCCCCCCTCAGCTCCCCTAACACTAACCCGAGTTCCTTCTCTGTCCAGTGATGCCAACGAGTGTCTTGGCCAATCCGAAACTCTCCCTCTTGATTGGCTGAGACACAGCAGCAGCGCCATTGGCTTCCTTTCTGGGACTTCAAAGGCCAACAAGCCAATGAGTTCACCAAGTCAGGTGGCTACTATGAACCAATGGGCCTGTTAGTAGTGTGTATTGCATTTTGGGATGGCAAATACGATTGGAGAAATTAACCTCTTGATGTTTCCAAATAGTAGAACATCACCAAGGTGCTGCTGTAGATCAGGGATATGCAATTAGCAGACCTGCAGCTGTTGCAGAACTACAAGTCCCATGAGGCATAGCAAGACTCTGACAGCCACAAGCATGCATGACACCCAGAGGCAGAGGCATGATGGAACTTGTAGTTTTGCAACAGCTGGAGGTCCGCTAATTGCATATCCCTGCTGTAGGTGATCTACTGGCGGACATTGTTGCTCACATTACCTTCATTCCCACAGTGACCTTTTGTATTTTAAGTTAGTGGGGCACTTATATTGTTTGTAGTGATGAGGCAAACATACTTGGGTTTGGTCCGTGGGAGGTCTGGTGAAATGTGCTGAGATTCACATTAATCCAAACCCCTATTAATGCAAATGGGAGACAAATTTTTAAAATTAGTTCGACCATTTTGAGGCTAAAAACAAGAGATTGTCAACCAAAAGACCATGGGGAACTGGGCACTGCCCTGGGGGACATGTACCATTCCAAAAAAAAAGTAAAAATAAAGTGGATCTGAAAACAACACATTTTTTACCTCAATGCATTAACTGCATTAAGGTAAAAACCATCCCAGTAAGTGTATGACCCCCTCATCTCTCTGTATACTTACCTGAGTCCTATATTGAGCCAGCACTGTGCCCGTCTGCAGGCAGCCCTGCTGTCTTTCCACACAGGCACGGAGGCAGCAGTGGAAGCCATTGACTTCTGCTGCTGTCAATCAAATTCTGTGAGGAGGGAGTGGGTGGGGGAACGGGGGCCGAGCCACGCTGTGTATATAGACGCACACAGCCTGACTCAAGAGATAGCCCATAGTAACATTGGACTACTCTGGGAAAGTGATCAGGATTTTTTTTTTTTTTTTACACATTATGATTGCTTATAGCATTAAATTTCATTGCTATAAGCAAGCATTTTACTGAATAAAACAGATGTATTCAGTTTGTTTTGTTGTGATTAGCTGTGATTGGCTAGAGCTAATCATGTAGTACAGATGGGCTATGATTGGCTCTGTCTGTACCATGTGATTACATTGACCAATCACAGATAGCAACACAATTGTACACAATGGATGGCATGAAAGTCACTGTCCTTTACAACTGTTATGTAATCTGCTGTGATTGGTCACAGTGGTCACATGGTACCAGCGAGCCAGCGAGCCAGTACATTGCTCAGTAATCGTCTGTGTCCCGTGGACACAGCTGGTGACAGATCGTGCTGCTGGTTGCACGAGCGGTGCTTTCTGAGAGGACACCATATGACATCCACTCAGAAGGAGCAAAGTCCCTACCGGCCGTCAATCTGCTCTAGGCCAGACGGGAAGGTGTTAAATTACTGGTAAATTACATTTCACAGATTTTTTTTTCTTTGTAAAAAAATCATGTGAACCTGCTCAAAATATACACCTGACACTTAAGTGTCTGGTATATTTTGGGGGGTCCCCATGTAATTTGTTTCAACAATAAAAATAAAAAAGAAGCCAACAGAGATTTTTTTTTTTTTGCTTTCTAAAATGTAAATTTTGCTGTAGTACATCTTATATCAAAAATGACCAAAAAATAAATGAATGGAATCCCCCCAAAATCCATACCAGAAACATTATCCTTGATTAGGGTCTGTTATGGATATCGAAGGGGAACACCACACAAAAAATCCCCCCAAAATCCATACCAGAAACATTATCCTTGATTAGGGTCTGTTATGGATATCGAAGGGGAACACCACACAAAAAATCCCCCCAAAATCCATACCAGAAACATTATCCTTGATTAGGGTCTGCTATGGATATCGAAGGGGAACACCACACAAAAAACAGTAATTCCCCCTCAAAATTGTTACCAAACCCTTATCTAAGTACAGTATGCAGCCTGGCTGGCCAGGAAAGGGAGGAGACAAGTGTGTGCCCCCCCAACTGTACCATGTTATAAGCCCTGAATATGGGGAGAGTCCCCTGCCAAAAGGGACACTTCTGTCAAAACATCTTGTCCACACATCAACGTGTGGACAAGATGTTTTGCCAAAAGGGACCCTTCTGGCAAAACATCTTGTCCACACGTTGATGAGACCACTTCCCCACAACACTGGCCTGGTAATTGGCAGGATCTTTGGGTGGGGAACTTATTGAAATCTGGAAACAAACTCTAAAAATAAAGGAGTCCCCAGATACCACCCGCCCACATTAATGCGTAAGGTGTATATAGTACCCATACTCATTTACAAAATGAAATGTAAACAGTAATCACGCGCACCACACACTTTGACAATATTTTTGTTAGTAAGAAAAAAAGTCCAACAACATAAAGTCATTGTCAATAGTGTCATTCAGCAAAGTGGACTGGCATCAATCATGATGAATGGTGCCTGCATCAATGTTTAAAAAAAACACTCTGACCCGTCTGCTCCCATCGCTAATTTTCACTAAACAAAAGACTTCTGTCTGACAGTTGACTTGTAAACAAAGGGGTGGAGATGGTGGCATATCATTGGCTATGTATTGTCATGGCCATATCTGATCAGTAATGTCAGCCAGCATCCTTTCACCTTTGTTTACATTCAGCTACTGGCTGCAAATTTCCAGCTGGAAGCTCAGCAGGTGATCTCCACATTTAGTTTGCCAATTCACTAAAAACTGAACAGCCAAGTTTGGATCGAATTCTACTTTGGTCTCAACCGCATCCCTAATTGTCTGATCAAGCTGTCTGATAAGGATGATGACTGGGTTCAGTCATTTAATGCCATGTGTTAATTTTAACTTGAGTCAAAAACAACAGTATACTTGAGGGACCGAAAGAAGAATGCAAATGATAGAATTGTGTAATATTTTAAATTAATCTTACCTAAAAAAGAAAATATATTTAAGTTTGTTTCAGTCCTTACCAACAAAATATGTAAAAATTCACCAGATGTTCCCTTTAAGAAATTAACAGCAAAGCAAAACAATTGTTGTTTTAGAGCATCTTTCAAATGAATTATGAATCTCAAAGACTGATGGCTAAGGCTTCTTTATCTGCACAAGTGTTTGACAGTAAACATGTAGAAAACATTTCAAATATTTCTACAGAAATAACCACATGATGAAACATTGTCCAGATTGGCAGGAAAGAACATTCCATATACAGCTTTATCTTTGATGTTACTGATGATCAAATCAGGAGAATCAGCCATTTGCAAATTTTTGCTTCCCGAAAATATTTGCATGTAAACCATTCTGATCAGTGTCACACAATTCAGGAACCCAGGTAATCATGATTGTAAGAATGTATAGTTCTATATACAGTGCCTTGCAAAAGTATTCACCCCCCTTGGATTTGTACCTATTTTGTTACATTACAGCCTTTAGTTCAATGTTTTTTTAATCTGAATTATATGTAATGGATCAGAAAACAATAGTCTAAGTTGTAAAATTAGAAAAATATATACATAAAACAATTTTTCAGAAATAAAAAACTGATGATTGGCATGTGCGTATGTATTCACCCCCTTTGTTATGAAGCCCATAAAAAGCTCTGGTGCAGCCAATTACCTTCAGAAGTCACATAATTAGTGAAATGATGTCCACATGTGTGCAATCTAAGTGTCACATGATCTGTCATTACATATACACACCTTTTTGAAAGTCCCCAGAGGCTGCAACACCTAAGCAAGAGGCACCACTAACCAAACACTGCCACGAAGGAACTCTCCAAACAAGTAAGGGACAATGTTGTTGAGAAGAACAAGTCAGGGTTAGGTTATAAAAAAATATCCAAATCTTTGATGATCCCTAGGAGCACCATCAAATCTATCATCATAACCAAATGGAAAGAACATGGCACAACAGCAAACCTGCCAAGAGACGGCCGCACACCAAAACTCACGGACCGGACAAGGAGGGCATTAATCAGAGAGGCAGCACAGAGACCTAAGGTAACCCTGGAGGAGCTGCAGAGTTCCACAGCAGAGACTGTAGTATCTATACATAGGACGAAAATAAGCCGTATACTCCATAGAGTTGGGCTTTATGGCAGAGTGGCCAGAAGAAAGCCATTACTTTCAGCAAAAAACAAAATGGCACATTTTGAGTTTGCGAAAAGGCAAAGTAAACGCTATGTCTGGCGCAAACCCAACACATCACATCACCCAAGGCACACCATGCCATTTTTTAACAGTCGGGACTGGGGAACTGGTCAGAGTTAAGGGAAAGATGGATGGTACTAAATAGAGAGATATTCTTAAGCAAAACCTGTACCACTCTGTGTGTGATTTGAGCCTAGGACAGAGGTTCAACTTCCAGCAGGACAATGACTTTTTCTGTTATTTTGTCCTATTTGTTGTTTTCTTCACAATAAAAAAAAGTCTTCAAAGGTGTGGGCATGTTCTGTAAATTTGGAACGTATTTTAATGAATACTCCTCAATACACAGACTATATGCAGAATTTCACACCTCATAGTACTCTATAAATATTATTGAATACTCTTGTAAACTTTTACAGAGTAACCACTTCTATATTATTAATAGTGACCCTCAATAATTATTAATAAAACAATTGAGCTCTAGTTCAATATTTAACCCTCTCGGGTGGAGACTCTTTAAAAGAAAAATCCATTTAGTTTCTCTCTGAGACAGGTCTCTAATTTGGTTGAACCCTCTCCATGATGAAAAAACCTGGTCAATTCCACAAAACTGCAGCAAAGAAGGTTCCTGACCATGTTTTTCCTTAAAGTACATGGAGACACTATGGAATATAAATCCATTTTTTATATTAGCCAGGTTTTTTCCGCTATTCAGACTTTTAGGAGTCGTTTAGTTCTTCCCACATAATGTAGCCCACATGGGCACCATAGCAAATACACCACATATGATGAATTACATGTGATGAATTTATCTATTTCAAATGTTTCGTGATCTGTATTGCTTATCTTGGTCCTGCCTCTATTGCTTACATTCGCAGTCCTGCAGCAAATGCATTTCCTACAAGAGAAGAAGCCTTTCAAATCTATTTTTAAAGCTTGTCTATCAGGTGGATCCAAAATCTTCCTTACTACCTGATCTCCAAAGCTCGGAGCCCTTCTGTAAATAAACTTTGCAAATAAACTTTGTAAATTAAATGATGCAAATCCTCAAACAATCCATGTTAATTCCAGGTTGCAGGACTTAGTTGAATTTTCTTCATGTGAGGACAGTCATCTTCATTTTATTTGAGTATGTGCAAATAGTATGATTCTTTGGTGCAGTTGGTGCACAAGTTCTCCTCTAATTTTGTGTAGACTAATGTCTGTTCTATGTTTAGTATATTTGTCCTAGGTTACATTCAATTTGCCAAGGGTTTGGAGAATATTGTTTGAAATTAGGCTAACCTGAACTAGAAAGCAAATCCCATTGAAGTCATCCCATTGAAGTCTGTTATTAATTTCGCATTTGTAGGGTAAGTTGGGCAATCTGCTGTCAAAAAAGGCATGCAAAACTGTCCTGCCCATGGCCTATCTCTATGAAATGCTTGTTAAAGTGTCACAAAACCCACATATAAAAAACTATTAGTAAATACTGTATTACATGCAGTTCATACTCACTCAGTCACTATGAGATTCCTTTCCTGTCCTCTGTAAAAAAAATGGTTGATCCTGCTGCTCTCTATCTCCACCCTCTGTCCATGTCCCCAATTCAGCTAGGGATGTTGCAGCTGTGTTGGCAACTCTGCTCAGTTTTCAGTGAGTTTCTATGCTGAGCATTTCCTCCTTAACACATCTGAGCATCCCATGGGAGTATAGAGTAACACATGCCGGCGTATACACAGTGGTAAATGAGAGCCCACTCCCTTCCAATGGGGTGGGATATTACATGTAGATTAATGGAGGCTTCACCTCCCTTCTAAGACACAGGCTGGAGGGGTGTGACACAGCCTGACACTGGCAGAAATCTGCTCCCACCATGTTATAAAATAACAAATATAATAAAGGATTGATCTTAAATATATATTTGTATGACAATTTAAAATAGTTTATTGGTATTAAATATTTATTTTTACTCTGTATTTCAAAGACTGTTTTATTTTATTTTATTTGGAACATGTGACCAGCAGCAGATAACTAGAAGCTCCTCCAGCTTATGTTTCCCTGCAGACAGTAAATACAGTGTCATCACACATATACAGAAATAGAAGTGGCAATGTAAATTAAACAGTGTGTGTTTAATATCACTTTAAGAATTAAGAGATGATCCAGCAGTCTAAAGCTGTTCAGTAACAGGGCATTTCTAATGAGGGAGAATTGGCCAAAATGTACTAGAGAAAAAGAGTACAGGCAGGTCTTTTACTACTAGAAATAATAGACTGCATATGATATGGCAGTGTAAAATTGGCCAGCAGCAGCGCAATTTTAAATAACAAGGCTATACCTAAATTTAGAAAGCCAATAAATCCAGGTTGAGAATTAAGTACTGCATACTGCAGAGGATTCAGGACTGTAAAATTGGGCAACAGAAGGACAGTTGTATTAAGGGATAATAGGCATAACTGTTGTATGCCTAAATCCAGCCATAAATTATGCAATTCTCTTTCCATTTTTCTCTCTCTCTACAATTTTCCTTTTGATTTACCAAAACCATATAATATGAGGTCAAACCTAAACACTTTCAAGTTGTATGCAATCAGGCAGGCCCTTGCACTACATAGTTGAAGGTAAATCTAAGGAAAGGAAATTGAATACAAAAAAATTGTATAATGTATCGTCAACCTAACTCCTATTTACCTATAGGAATAGAGCGGTGCGGTGAATGTGAGTGATAAAAGGTAAGAAGGATTAGATGCACATTGTTCTTCCAGTTGTTTTCCTTTCACATGATACAGCTGTGTACTGCAAAAAAATCAGCTTAAAGAACACATGGTCAGTAACAAGTGAATGTTCTGCTTTATGGACCCCAAACTTTAAGAAAAGCTTTAGCAACATAAGAAAAAAAAAAAAAAAAAAAACAAGAGTAATGAAAACACCAAAATACCAACCCTGAAGCAAAAGCACACTTTTAAAGAGAGGAGCAGCTAAAAGTGACCTCAAAAAATGAAAGACAAAAAAAAAAAAACGCTATAATAATAAAATGAATAATAATTATAATGGCAGCAAAGGCGTTGATTGTCAACTTTACCTTTGTTTTCCCTAAAACATCTTCCAAATTATTGACACTATAGGGTAGATTTACTAAAACCGTAGGATGCAAAATCTGGTAAAGCTGTGCATGGTAGCCAATCAGCATCTAACTTCAGCTTGTTAAATTAAGCTTTGACAAAAAAAAAAACTGAAAGCTGATTGGTTTCTATGCAGAACTGCACTAGATTTTGCACTCTCCAGTGTACGTTAAATAACCCTTACGGCTCTGTGCCACCTCTCCCTCTTCAAAAGTGAGAGGGGCTTGATTAACCAAAAAAAATAAACCTTATTGGTCCTTCTAAGCCTGCTGGCCATAGCTTAAAAGCAATGCAGTGCATTATAGTTTTAAAAAATCAACCTTGACGAATCTGCACATATATTTTCCAAGACCACAAACCTCAAACCTACAGGATTTTCTTCAGACCCATATTATTAGCAAACCCAAACCTCATCCCTAGTTATAGCAACGCTTAATTATGCACTCTTAAATCCAAAATGTCCCGTTATGTACAATAATTATTTATTTAATCTATCTATCTTTCTATCTATCTATCTATCTATCTATCTATCTATCTATCTATCTATCTATCTATCTATCTATCTATCTATCTATCTATCTATCTATCTATCTATCTATCTAGCATAATAATAATTTCTGTGGTGTCTTGGGGAGAGAAAAGTAGATGCAGTGGCTAGGTACAGAACCTTAGTGGGAAAGAAGACTGTATTGTTTGTTTATTCATAGTTATTCACATGAGGACTCTGCTGCATCTTCAATGACCTCAATGTGGTTTCAGCTAGGGATGAGCTGAACACCCCCCTGTTCAGGTTGCATCCAGAAAACAGGCAAAACATTTGTTAAAACACGCGAACACCGTTAAAGTCTATGGGACACGAACATGAATAATCAAAAGTGCTAATTTTAAAGGCTTATATGCATGGTATTGTCATAAAAAGTGTTTGGGGACCTGGGTCCTGCCCCAGGGGACATGTATCAATGCAAAGAAAAGTTTTAAAATGGTTGTTTTTTCGGGAGCAGTGATTTTAATAATGCTTAAAGTGAAACAATAAAAGTGTAATATTCCTTTAAATTTCGTACCTGGGCGGTGTCTATTGTATGCCCATAAAGGGGCGCATGTTTCCCATGTTTATAACAGTCTGATAGCAAAATTACATTTCTAAAGGAAAAAAAGTCATTTAAAACTACTCGCGGCTATAATGAATTGTCGGTCCGACAATATACATAAAAGTTCATTGATAAAAACAGCATGGGATTTCCCTACAGGGGAACCCCGAACCAAAAAAAATAAATGCGTGGGGGTCCCCCTAAATTCCATACCAGGCCCTTCAGGTTTGGTATGGATATTAAGGGGAACCCCGCACCAAAATAAAAAAAAATGGCTTGGGGGTCCCCCTCAAAATCCATACCAGACCCTTTTCCGAGCACGCAACCTGGCAGGCCGCAGGAAAAGAGGGGGGACGAGAGCGCCCCCCTCCTGAACTGTGCCAGGCCACATGACCTCAACATTGGAAGGGTGCTTTGGGGTAGCCCCAAAGCACCTTGTCCCCATGTTGATGGGGACAAGGGCCTCATCCACACAACCCTTGCCTGGTGGTTGTGGGGGTATGCGGGCGGGGAGCTTATCAGAATCTGGAAGCCCCCTTTAGCAAGGGGACCCCCAGATCCCGCCCCCCATACATTGTACCCCTACCATTTCACAAAAAAAGTGTCAAAAATAGTAAAAAAGACAGGAGACACGTAGAGACAAGTACTTTATTAGAAGATAAAAAAATAAAAATGTCCAGTGATGTCCATTCATGAGCCGAAAAAAGAAAAAAAAAAAACCCTGCAAGACTTCCACCCCCATGGGAGGCTCCCGCCAAGTGATGCTTCTTCTTCTCAATGATGGCTGTTATATAGCTGAGGGCGAGGCCACACGTGATGTAAACAGATAACCCCGTCCCCTCTGATGCCATGTGATGTCAGAGGAATGCGGGGTTGCCCGTTTACATCACTGAGTGAACTTTTGGAGAATAGTAGTTGCATGGTATTTCTTAATGGATTGTCTTCCCTTCTTCAACACCTACTAATTCAAAAAGATTTGAAGCCATCAGGGCAGGAGAAAAGTTATTTTTAATTTATATTATAATGAGCATTTGTGGGACAATCAGTGGATGTATTAAAGTGCGAGCAGGGTTTTAGAGAAGTCAATGCTTCTGTGCATTGATGTTTACCCACGTATGCTTTTGGGAAATTTTTCAGGAAAATTTGTTGTACGCACATGCACTAGTAAAACTCCAACGCATAGAAGCATCAGCATTCACACGAGGGCTGATGTTCACTTCTAAGGCTGTCTGTATGTAGTACCTGGACACCTGAGAAGAATGTGTTTTTTGTGCTAGGCATATTGTATGCCTGAAAATGTGCATGTGTATGTAGCCTTACAGTTTATCCCTCATCCTCTAGAGTTAATGGGCATTTAACCCTTGCAGTGCAGGAATCGCCCACCACAAGGGCGTTTTCTTCGTAATTCATGAGTTGGAAAACATGCCCTTAAATTCTACTAATTTAGAATTTAAACATTCAGTTATTTTAGCAATTAGTATAATTTATTTTTAAATAGGTCTTCCATTTTAAAAAGAGTTAGAACAAAGAAAATGTATATGAGCATATATTTGTTGGAAAAAAAAAAGTTAATCTAGGCATTTCCGTTAGCACCTACTATAGTCATAGGGGTGCACAGCCTATTGCATTAGGACATGCACCCCAAACTCACATGAGTGTGTGTGTGTATGTACAGTATATATATTATATTATATATATATATATATATATATATATAAGCTAATGTGACAGGGAAATTGCATGGGCCCCCTGGAGCATGGGCAGGGTCATCATTGTGACCCCTGCAATCCCTCAAGCTTTGCCTGTGCCTTCGTATAGCTCCACACACAGCCTCGATAGAACACAGAAGTGGGAGATGACATGGAAAGGTAAGAACCCAGCAAAGTGGGGTGCAGAGTCAGTGTTGGAACATTCCATCCACAATATAGATGGAGAGTGCCACGCACCCTACAAAACTGTGATGGGAGAGTGTCGCTCACTGCATAGAACCCCCCTCCATACAGGTGGGGGAATGACCTTTGATTTTTCAAGTTTGGGTCCCATAGACTTAAATAAGGTTCTCGGCTTGGGTGAAAACTTTTTCCAAGTTTGGGAATTCTGGTGGGAACCGAACCGGGGGTGGTCGGTACAACTCTAATGTTGGGGAGGCACTTCCGAATGTGAGTCAGTAGTGGGGATGGGAAATCCGGCACACCCTGTGTGTATGTCTATGATTGTAAAAGTTCATATACTTCAGTGTAAAAATTGATTAACCAGACCGCCCACCGTCATTAAACGTCAGCAATTTGAAGGAGGATATCTTTGTTATGGCAGCAGCTAGCTGCCATAACCCCGGTATCCTCGTCTTCAGTGGGCGGTCCGGTTAAGATAAAAGTGGTCTCTGCGGCAGATTCGCCGCAAGATCATTTTTATCGGCTTCGGGAGAGGGCCCCCCTCCCCCGCTATACAGTGCCATCTGCTGCTTACCGGCGCTGTCAGCAGCAGCAGAGGCAATCGCGTCTGTCCCCTGCCTGGGTATTTAGATGAGTGAGGGGAAGATGGCCCCCACCCGTCTCCATATCATTGCAGGGCAGAAGCGACGTCAAAACGTCACTTCCGCCCATAGCTCTTAAAGGGGCATTTTTCATTTTTTATTGCATTTTAATGTAAATATGAGATCTGAGGTCTTTTTGACCCCAGATCTCATATTTAAGAGGCCCTGTCATGCTTTTTTCTATTACAAGGGATGTTTACATTCCTTGTAATAGGAATAAAAGTGACACATTTTTTTCTTTTTTAAAAAACAGTGTAAAAATAAAAAAGGTAAAATAAATAAGCAAAAAAATAATTTTTAAATGCGCCCCGTCCCGACGAGCTTCTGTGCAGAAGCGAACGCATACGTGACCAGCGCCCGAATATGAACAGTGTTCAAACCACACATGTGAAGTATCGCCGCAATTGGTAGAGTGAGAGCAATAATTCTAGCCCTGGACCTCCTCTGTAACTTAAAACATGCAACCTGTAGATTTTTTTAAACATCACCTATGGAGATTTTTAAGGGTAAAAGTTTGTTGCAATTCCACAAGCGGGCTCAATTTTGAAGCGTGACATGTTGGGTTATCAATTTACATGGCGTAACATTATCTTTCACAATATAAAAAAAATTGGGCTAACCTTACTGATGTCTTATTTTTTTAATTCAAAAAATATATTTTTTCCAAAAAAAGTGCGCTTGTAAGACTGCTGCGCAAATACGGTGTGACAGAAAATATTGCAACAACCGCCATTTTATTCTCTAGGGTGTTAGAAAAAGAATGTATAATGTTTGGGGTTCAAAGTAATTTTCTAGCAAAAAAAAAAATGTTTAACTTGTAAACAGTAAAGGAAAGGAAAAAAACTTGAAGAAAAGAAAACGGATGCAGCCAACACAACGAAGGACTAGTGAGCTGCAATATAATAATGTATTGCTTTGAAAAAAATACACTATAAGGCACATCACCACATTTCAGGGGTCAAAGCACCCTCTTCATCAGGGCTTATGGCAGTAAGGGCTGCAGCTGAAAGAAAGAACAAGTACATTTCAGAGTTTTGCAGGGTTAAAGTGAGCATTGACAATATAAGGATCGATAGGTTGGAACTCCAGTTACTGCTGTGCGACCAAAACAATTTAAAAGTTTGATGATAAATTGTTTAGAAAATAAATAATTGTTTCCTGAACATGGTTTACACTTTTTGGCTTAGGGTTTAAAAACAAATAAATTTATATTTAATCAGAAATCACATTTCAATACTGTTCATTTATCAGTTCAATTAAAGTATGAAGCGCATGCCTAATTTCAATTCATATTAAAATATTCTGAAAATACTGCCTGGCAGTATAAATGACTTTATAAATGACTTTAAGCCATCTGGTTAAATAATTATAGAAGTCTGATTATACTTGAGGGTAATATCAAGCAAACACACAACATCAGCCTGTATGGCTATAAAGGGTATTTTCTTCCAGTTTAATAACATTTTTAGTTAGAGATTACAGATGTAAAACAGGATGTTATCAAGTTGTAAAATTTCTGAACTAAAAGTGATCTTTTATTGATGTAACTAGTACCTTAGCCAAGTTCTGCACTGTTTTTGTAGTATTTCTTGAGGTTTTATCGTCTATAATGTAAGTACCCTGGTGCTTTCCTCAACACTGTAAATGTTTTATCACTAACAAATGATTTTCATGGATCTGCCACTATCCTAGAATGAAGAATAAATCTATTATTTCTTGGAGTGATTCAAGTTAAGCTGGCCATAGACATAAACTAACAGATTCCTCCATCCTCACAAAGGAAGTAGATGGAGGAATCCATCCCACTGAGACATTGTATTCTGCCAGTGGCACCCGCCACAGTCATAATATACTGATTTGCCAATTGACTGCAGCTGCTGATTGAGAAAAATTGAAAAATGGAATGCAGGGTTCTGAGCTGCGCTATGTCTAGTGTGCAGGGCCCAGGGCTGCATGATGATATAGAGTTCATGGCTGTAATTCCAGTAACATCACATCTGGCCTGTAGTTTGCTTCTTTAATAAAATAATGCTAGTACTTAGTCCCATATAGACTGGTACAATTTGATCAGAGGAATATACAAATGGCAGTATCAAAGAGGTAAAAAGCAGAGAAGGCCAGTGGAGAGCCCAAGAAGGGAGACACCTTTTTCTATTCATGTGATCTATGTGCAGGCCTGTAATGCCACGTACACACAATCACATATTTCGACAACAAAATCCATGGATTTTTTCCGACGGATGTTGGCTCAAACTTGTCTTGCATACACACAGTCACACAATGTTGTCGGAAATTCTGAACATCAAGAACGCGGTGACGTACAACACGTACGACGAGCCGAGAAAATTGAATTCCGAGCATGCGTGGAACTTTGTGCGTCGGAATTGTGTACACACGATCGTAATTTCCGACAATGGATTTTGTTGTCGGAAAATTTGAGAACCACATCTCAAATCTTTGTGCGATGGAAATTCCGATGGGAAATGTCCGATGGAGTCTACACACGGTCGGAATTTCCGACAAAAGGCTCCCATTGAATATTTTCCGTCGGAAACTCCAACCGTGTGTACGGGGCATTAGACTTCTCTAGCTATATAGCAGAGAGTCAAGTAGCTCCGTTGAGTGTTGGCAAACTTGAGGGGGGCATGACACACCCGATGGTGAAAAGTTGTGCATTTGTACAAGTTATATAGATACAAGCACAGTGCACCTTATGTTTAATATGGAAAGACTGTGATATCAGTATTTTTTTTTTCGATTTTAGCAATTGAGCACTTTACATTACATTATGGATGCAAAGATGTTTCAAATGTACCTTATTTTGTGATGATTTGTGGAAAGATAGAGCTGAGTTTAATTCTTATTGTTGGTTAAGGAGCATCTGCTGTCTAGGAAGCAAAAAACAAGAACACATTTTGAACACAGTGGGCATATGTAGCATGGGTAATTTTGGATTATTTTTGCTTTGTATAGAATGCAGAGTTCAATAGATGTCTTTATTTTGTTGCTGTATCAGCTAAGACACCCAGCCTCCTGAACAATGTAGGCTCCTCCTCTTTCACTTGATGTGAAATCATCCAGCAGGACCATCGGCATCTGGCCATCAGGAAGCAGATGAGGATCATTTAAAGGGTGTCGCCTACAATGTAACTCTCCCCTCCCACCCATAACCACACTGCACTGTGGGCTCCTGCATCTTCATTGTTCCTGTTCTGAGTGCAGGAAGGGATCTGTGTTTAGAAGTAAGAGTGGTGAGTGGCGAGCAGAGGATCAGAGCCGGGAGGATCACAGTTCTGCCACGTTAAAAAAAGCCCTGATTTCAGTACTGTGTTGCTTTAAATCTTCGATGAGAGAAAGGAAAAGAGAGAGAGGAGGCTCTGGGGAGAGGAATTCTTAATGTAAGTGCAAGTACAGATCCCACCTCAAGTTTAACCCCTGAGGCGATCTAGTTTTTAATCTAAAAATACACCATGCTTCTCTCCCCAGTAGCCTTCTCTCCCTGTCGCCTCCTCTGGGCGAGTGAGACAACCGTTCTATTCCTCGGAAACAAAATGAGGAAAGATCGCCCTGATGACATTCCCTAAAGTGACGATTTGCATTCAAAATATTTCTAGCATTTGGGTTATTTGTGTCACAGTAATGTTCCCCTATACAGGTTCTCAAAGGACGTGTGGTACAACCTACATATTGGAGGCTGCATGAAATACAGGTGATCAGGTAAATTACATAGTTTGTGTCACAGTTGATGTATTGCTGTATAATGAACTCTTCATCTGTGGCTGTGGCAACAAACGTTTTACCCAAAAGACACAAATTACAGCACCTACAGGTTTTTATATTACAAGGGTAACTTCCAGGATAGGAGAGCCAGGTGGGTTGGCATTGTTTAGATGAGAAAAGACTAGGTGATAGTGCAGTCCCTAATGTGGGTGCATGTCGGCTAGAAAAATGGCAACCTGCTTGCAATATTCCATTTAAATCTTTATGTGTATACAGTATTGGCAGATTCTTTTTTATTATTATGACTATTTGATGATATTCTTGGGAAAATGTAGTTACAAATGTAATAGGTTTGCTCGTTCTTCTATTTCTAGAGTTGTAAGGTTAATAATATTTATTCTTATTTTTGTACTCTCTCTTGGTTTTAGGCTTATCTGACAGTAATTTCTCTCTGTCCATTATCAAAACCCTTTCCAGTCCTTGGTGTATAACAGATTCGGTATATAACCTCGGTCCAATAAGCGCTGATGAATGACCTTGCATTCCAGCTCAAAGTCTGAGTCTGTTGAACAGTTTTGTTTGGCTTGAATAAACTCCCCATAAGGGATGGCATTGATGGTGTGGGATGGATGACAACTGGCTGCAAAAAGTGTAATGTTACAAGAGCATGGTTTCCTATAGGTGCATGTTGAAACATCACCCGTAGTTGTATCGCCCTTTAGGGTGATGTTTAAAAAGTTGATACTAAAAGCATCATGCTCAATTGAAAAATGCAAATTTAACTGATTGTCATTAATGCATCTGCAAAATTCACCATCCCACACCATCACAAGGTCATCGATATAGCGACCATACCATACAATCTGCCTGGCAAAGAGGTTGCTGGGAGAGAACAAAAATTGTTCCTCCCACCAACCAATGTAGAGATTTGCCATGGCGAATTTAGCACCCATTGACTCCTCACAGTGCTGGAAATAAAACACACCCTTGAATAAAAAATAATTGTGCTTTGATAAGAGCTCAACGCTTAATAAAATAAACTCCTGTAGCTCCTGAGAATAGGAGCTTTAGCGTTGAAGATGATATTGGATGGCCTGCAATCCAGCGCTGTGGGGGATCAACAAATAAAGTGCCCTCACATCCAGTGTAGCCCACACATAGGTAGATGTCAATTTGACAGATGTAATATGAGATAGAACTGTGCACGTATTTCTAATGTAGCCAGGCAATCTGATAACCAGAGACTGCAGACAGACTACAGGCGATAACCAAAGACCGTGGATGCAACTTACTACAGGAAATAACCAGAGACTGTGGATGCGACTTACCACAAGAGATAACCAGAGAATGCAGACAGATTACAGGAGATAACCAGAGAGTGTGGATGCAACTTACTACAGGAAATAACCAGAGACTGTGGATGCGACTTGCTACAGGAAATAACCAGAGAGTGTGGATGCGACTTGCTACAGGAAATAACGAGAGACTGTGAATGCGACTTACTACAGGAGGTGATCAACTAGTCATTTTTTAAACTCTAAATTTCAGCAATTCACCCCCTGTATTCAGCAATACAGGGAGTAAACAACACTGTAAGGGAGGGTTTAGCATAACAGTGAGCTACAGGCAGTGTAAATGGTCAGAAGGACCTATCTGGCCAGCCGGGCTCACCTCCCGCTCTCATCGATCTGGGGGCAGGGATCCCAGCGGTGCGGGGGTGGGGATCTCAGCGGTCCAGGGGAGGCATTCTCAGTGCTCCCACTCGGTTTCTCTGAGCCTCCGAGCCTCTGAGCACAAACAGGCCTCCCTGCAGACTCCCTGCTGACAGAGCCTCCCTCAGCCCAGGCCGAGCCTGACAGCTGGTGTAACAGCAGGCCAGGCACAGGCAGCATACAACAGCATGTGTGAGTCAGTGCCGAGTACGGCAATAGTGGAGCCACTAGTTAAAGTACACATTATTTTAGTACTTGTTCTGCAATCTGCACTGATACTCTGTGGGGTCAACATCATTTTCCAGTAATAAAGGGCCATTACTGCTGCTCTCTCTTCCTATGCAGGGTAACTGGTCTTGTATTCACCAACTTTTTAATTTTCTGCAGGTAGCCTGTAGTGGGTGGAGCCTGCTGGGCCCCTCCCATAGCTCTTCTCTCTGCAAAGGCTGTACAGCACAATGTTGATGTCACTGCGACTTTTAATATCTGGGTTTGCAAAGCATTTAGTGCACACAAAGTGTATTTATACCCTTTGTGGTTATTGATGAATACATCAAATGCACCCTTTCCCAGCCTCCTGGGGTAATGTCACACATCCCAGGAGGCTGCAGGACTAGTCTCACTGATGGCCATGTCTCATGCATGCACAGCCTACTGTGAGCCATCAGAAAGAGACAGCTGGCTCGCAAAACAAGATGGCAGCGCAGGGAAACTCCAAACTTGAGAAGTCTTAGCTGCATGGCGGTCAGTGCTGGACTGCATGGACTAGTAAGTATGTGATTCTTAAATGTCGACAGCTACAGTGCTTTTAATTTTAATGGTTTAAAACCCCTTTGAAGTTCCTTTTTAAGTGTCCAGAAAATGACTGTGATGCTCCTCGACAAACATGTAAATAATCTCAAACAAAGAACATGTTACTGTTTCCTTACAACCTTAGTTTGTGATTATTCAAATTGTATTTTCTCTTAAATAAACTTGATAAAATGACTGACAAAAAATAATTGCATTATACGTTTTAAATGTGAAAGTCGTGATGGTTGACCTGAATAGAATTATAAATTCCATAGCAACAAATGTTAAGATTAAATATAGACTGATCGATGTATTCTTTCCGAGGCCAATAAAAGGAAATATGTAACAGTTCAAATTATAATACTAGGTTTACTAGGCACAAAATTGTGGAAAAAAATCCAGCCTCTTCCCTGGTTAATGGTGGTTCAAAGTCTACTAGTGCACGGTGTGGTGTAGATAAAATACGTTGGGCGCGAGACACTTTAGAAATGCAAATGTAGCACTGACCCCCGAAGGTTTTATTTGGGCTTACATTACCTCACCTGTTGTAGCTCCGTCTTGGGGATCCCGTGGAAAATGGCCCAAATAAAAAGTTGAGACTGACACTGAATCCTCTTTTAGGTTATTTATTCAGAAAATAGAACACAATCTCTTGATAAAGGGTAGAGGGTTAGGGGTGAGTTCAGGTACTTATATTGCGGGTGAAAATGCTAGAAGAATCCAAAGGATATTACTGTTCCAAGAACTGGATTTATTTACCCCCCCCTGGATAGACCTCTCTCACTAGGCCTAGCAGCCGGTATCGTGCTTGACAATGTCTTTGCCACAGACTTGTAAGTTACACTTGAGCGTCACTGAGGGATTTAGATAACTTTAAAGAACTGACATACGGTACCAGATTCTCTCAGCCGATCCAGCGATACCATATGAGTGTTGATCCAGGTTGCGTCCTTCAACTAAGTTTCCAGGCTCCTTCAGAGAAGCCAGCCTTGCGCACAGGCTTCTCCTGAAGAGTCCTCCCCTGGGGTACTTCAGTTGCTGGGCCTCTCCATCCAGATGAGACGGCACCGGACCTTCCTTGGATCAGTAGGCTCCGAAAGTTACTCAGGCCTATCCCTGCAGTTGCGTTGCCTCGGGCTAGCCAGCCCCGAGACACAGGATGCATGGTTCCACACCCCAGGCCAGGAGGGCCATGAGGCTGGGTCAGGAGGACCACCAGAACCACGGGGACAGGAAAAAGCTTTTTTTAGTCACATGGTGTTCGTACCTTAAATACCCCTCCAGAATGCACAGCGGGAGAACACTCCTACTGGGCTGGATACGAGAGGTAAGTGGCATTTAATGCATCCAGCTAGACTGCTTTCTACTCCTGCCGGTGGTGACAGCGACACCTGCGGTCAAGGAGAACCCAGTGCAACCCAACGGTACTGAAACCAGACATTTTGTGAAATTATCCTGAAGCCCAACTGTGGCTTCAGGCAACTTAATTTTCAAAAACAATAGCGCCTGCTCGTCAGGAGCCAGCGCTACACAAAAATAAATGTATTGTCTCTTAACCAAACCGGTGAGAGAGGATTAGGGCCTGAACACCCTTAGGCAGATGCAAAATACTTGGCAGACTCCAAGACAAAAATAGGAATAGAAGAACAGCTATACAGTTCAAGGGTCTTTAAACTGAATTGCAGCAAACTGTATCTGTAGACCGCTGTCTCCTATAGCAACAGATCTGGTAACTTCAACTTCAATACAGATCACAGCTCACAGTATCCTGTTGTAGAGCCTTTCACTGAGCTCCCAGTCTCTCACTAGACTCTTTAGATCCCAGCTGCCACTGGATCCCTTGAGCTCCTTCACAACTATTCTGCGGTGGCTTCCAAGTGTCACCCACACTGTCCCGCTGTGTCCCTGACTCGGCTCTTCAGCTAATCTGCTGAATCTTCTGCAAGCGTCACCCACACTGTTCCGCTGGGCCCCCAGCTTGACTCTGCTGAAGCTTTCCCAACTTCTTCACCATCTCTGGCTAGTGAAAAAGGAACCTGGCCTCTGATAACAGTAGAGATTGTCCCTTGCTGGCGACTGTGTCCCCTTTACCTCTGACTCTGGTTCTCGCTTGCCTCTGGTAACAGGAGTGGTCATTTCTGAATGCAACTGCTTTCCTTGACCTGTGGCAACTACTTGGTTCTCCAGCAGGCAGAAACCCCTGCAACTTGGTTCGGCTACAAGCCTGAAGCCCCAACCTTGCACTGCTTGCTTCCAACCTGGTCCGCTTAGCCGCCAGGTACTCCCGGATATGCCTCAGGCTTTTGGCCTAGCAGCCAGGAGCTTTTCAACACACGTCCACCCAGACAGCCGTCCAGGTGTCACGAACCTTGCTCAGGCCAAGGGCAAAGAAACCCCTGACAGTTGGCTGAGACAACCCATCCACTCCTCATCCAAATGTACTAAGCCCTTGTCAATCTAATGCCACAGGTAACAATGCCACGTAGTGACAGAAGAGAGAGGTGCATCAATCCCAGATTTAGGAAAAGGTCAGTGGATCTCCCTAACAATCAGCCAGGCTGGTTAACCCCAAGCAAACTAAATTTGTTAGTAACCCTGCCTAACACCAGGGTGCTACAGACCCTAAAGATTCCAGCACACTGGCTCAGAGAAGACAAAATCATAAAAATCCTTGTAAACACAGCCTGTGCTGTCCTTGACTGTATTCAGAATTGCTAACATAGACCAGTCCCCCTGCTGCAACTTCTCCCCATGTGACTTGCTATAAAAGAGGTACAACGTTACAGTCTGATCACAGGTGGAGAGGTGAATGAGGAAATACTTCCTTCAACCTGCAGCAGACTGATCACATCATCTTAGCCTTGGAAAAGTCATTGGGCTGGAGATCCAGGCCTTCTACAATGTATTTAATTATAAAGTTAGAATGTTATTAAAATGAATTAGGCTTATTTTACACTGAAGGACCGATCTGATCCACCTGTCTGTTTTTCAGGCGGACCCAATCGGACCATCCATTGCTCTTTGTGGTGGATTAGATGACAGTTGGATGCAAACAGACATTTGGTCCGTTTCCATCCGACAGCCCATAGAGAACAGCGTCTGTGTCCACTGTGCATCAGTGGAGAGGACACAGACCTGTCATCCACCTGCTCAGCAGAAATCAACAGAGAGATCGAACAGGCGGATCGACAAGCGGACTCTGCCAGTGCGAAAGGGACTTTATACTGCTCTGTATTATTACACAGGAGGAAATTATTTATGTAGCCTTTTAATGTTACTGAGAAGTCCATCCAATTTAACATGATAGAAAGTATGGTTCTGGGAGAAGAAGAAGGTTATTTTTCCATTAATCAAGTCCTGCTAAGAAAAGCATTACCGGCACCATCAAAGACACTGGAAATGTTATAGGTTCAGATTGCCTTTAATAGCTCTTTCACATTAATATATCTAGCATTTTATATTCAGTGGTCCTTTATGAAAAAAGCAGGCTATTTTCTACAGTATGGAATGATGTGTACTGGAGAAATTATAGCACAATGAAATGGCAAAAGGATTAACAGAAAGACTAAAGTCTGAGAGGACAGGCTGGTACAGCAGATTATCCCAGTGTTCTCACTGTAAAGGCATTTCACCTCTGAGACTATGGCTGCCTAGGGCGAAAGTCATGCTGCTTACTTTTGAATCCAATAAAGTAATTTCTACTTGTGATCAGTAGATTGTGCTGTAATTATGTAACTTTTCACACTGGGCCTTAGTATTATGGATCTATTCTAGGATAATAATGAATGTGCAAATTAAACTTATCCAAATAATATTGTTTGAAGATTAACCAGAAAAACAAGAAAGCACTTACATTTCATCAGTCTGACACTTTCAAATTAACTTAGGATGTAGCAAGATAATGTTATTACAATAAGCTTTTCAATGTATGTCCTTTTGGGGGTTTCCAGGAAATCAAAATAAGTTTGATAAAAATCTCGAAAATGTTATACCAATTGTAGGTTTACGTTCAACTCCTGCCCTCCAAAACAATCACACTATGAGAAAAGAGACAGGGTAGGATCATCTGAAGGGTCATTGAAGGTGTCTATGATTACAATGAGAAGAGCAACCCCTTTTCCATTACATGGTAGGTTTTGCTGCTGACATCACTTGCCTATTAATGGATTGTCCGTATGAATATATTTGAAATCCACCACAAACAAGTACATTTTGCAGCTCAGTTGAAAGCTAAACAAAATATTTTACCTTTATGTTGTGTGGAGATCTAGCTTCCCATTCTTGTTCTCTTAAACCTATTGTATCAGGATTTTAAATAGTAAAACAAAAGAATCCTAAAAAAAATATATCTTTCATACACATGTAGCCCCCTTGTCTTAAATAGGAGCTGTTAGCAAAATTTCGTTTTTGCCTAATTGCATAGTTTTTAAATTGGTTTCTCCCTAAGCTTAAAGAGGAAATGCAGTCTGCTCAAAAACATCTTTGCCCTCCTGAAGCTTCCCTCCAACCACTTTGCATATTATTTTATATACTGTTATGCTGCAGAAATCTCCCTCCACTGAGTCTGGCTTTAACCTACTTAACTGTGGGCATCTGAAGCTGCTGCCTGTTCACTTCCTGGATTTACAGAGGCACATCTCCAACTCTGCAGCCCTGCAGATCTTATTGACCCTCTTATGACTCATGAATAAAGGGGGGGGGGAGGGTGAGACCACAAGCCTCAGGGATTTTTTGTATATGGTATCTGGATTATAGAGAGTAAATATGAGCAGTAACGATGTGTATATAAAAAATAAAGTTTTATTTCCCCATAGGGACAAATAACAGCAAAGGACACGGGTAATATATCCATACATTACAGACATATGTGTTAAATCAGACGAAATTTGTGCAGAGCTTTGCCATACTCGACATGTTTGTTGGAGTTTCTGGAGTTTCTTCAGGAGATTCAAAGGTCTAGCTCAGAGATATGCTGAAATAACAATGTCGCATCTTATGACTCACCTCCCCTCTTTTCTTGGCAAACTCTCACGAGGGTAAGAGAGAGAGAGCTGTGCATGATTTTATAAGCCTAGGCTAATGACCAGACATGAAACAGGAAGTGGGCTGTATAAGGTATTTACTGGCAGAAAAAAAAAATGTTTTACTATCCAAAGTTAAAACAACAAGGGCATAAGATTTACTAGATGTAAAGTTGAAAAAATGACTGAAGGTCTGCTGCCTCTGCCAGTAGATGTCACTGGTGCCACTGGCAATAATATGCAATTTCACAAACAAGACTGAGTTATAAATATTTATATTTCCTTCAGACAACCAGTAGGAGGTTCAGGTTACTGGTGCATGCTGGGAAGAAGTGGATATACTGTACATACATATTTAGGAAAAGCCACAGGCTGACTCTCTTCCTATGGGTTAAAGCCTAGGGAAGTGCTGCTGGATGGAGATCTGCTGTTGGGCCCAATAGCCTGCATGGGGGTAACATGTGCTGAATGAGGTCCTGGAAATGTCCTACCTGCTGATGGAGGAAGCTTTGCCAAGTGGAAGACCAAAGGGAGGACTTGCCCCAATAGATCCTCCACAGTACCAATATACCTCCCAGCAACAATACACACCACAGTGACAATAGTTACATAGTAGGTAAGGTTGAATAAAGACGATAGTCCATCCAGTTCAACCTGTGTAGGTGCACATGTGTCAGTATCTATAATTATTTCCCATATCCCTGTATGTTGTGTTCTTTAAGATGCACATCTAAGAGTTTCCTAAAAATACCCATACTCCCTGCAGCCACCACCAATTGTAAAATATAGTTCCACATGCTTATTGCTCTGACAGTTAAAAACCCCCTGAGCAGTTTAAGGTTAAACCGCTTCTCCGCCAATCTCATAGTGTGTCCCCATGTCCTCTTACACTCCTTGAGACTGAATAGTTTTTTCCTATGCTGGGATTGCCATTGAGGTATTTGTAAATCAAAACTCCTCTCAAGCGTTCTCCAGCGAGAATAGATTGCGTGTTTGCAGACGTTCCTCGTAATTGAGGTCCTCCAGTCCCCTTAGTAGTTTTGTTGCCCTTCTTTGGACACTCTCCAGTTCAAGCACATCCCATCTGAGGACTGGTGACCAGAACTGGACAGAATATTCCAGATGTGGTCTAACCAGCATTTTATAAAGTGGCAGGATTATAGTTTTATCCCTGGACTCGAGTATATCCCTTTTTTTAGTTCAATGATTTTTATTCAAGATTATCATTGATACAAATGTAAATTCAACAATTGCCATACAACAAAGCATAACAGTAAGTGTTATATATATAGATAACAGCATAACAATCTTTAGTGAACTTGCAAACAGATAGTAAGTGCTAATCATTGGGTAGACAGGGCCTTCCAACACTCTCAGACACCCCATTGGGAACTAACTGTGTCTTAAGAGGAGGGAAGCACCTCCCACCCTTAATATCCAGAATATGTGTAAGGCAGAGTATTACTATAACTTGTTTAATTAGATGATAGAATGCTGACTGAAATGGTCTTCGATTCGTCATATCAAGAAAATCTTGTCTTATAGGGAAATATAAAATGGAGGAAAGGGAAACAAAACAAGAACAGAGGAAGGGGAATAGGTAAAGTTAGGTCTCTAGAAGGACTTCCCTACTCAGGAATATTACACAAAAAGATAATGATTACAAGTTAAACATGGAATTCAATGCTTAAGATATAGTTGTCGGTTGGAATTCTATAAGATTGTGTATGTATCATACCAATCAATCTATGGTTGCCAGTTATTAATAAATTGTTTCCCAGCTACTCACTCCAGCATATTCTTGTAAGTGAAATGTGTGGAGAGTTTATGTATAACTTTGGTAACTACTGGGAGAGTTTGGAGATCTCCATAGTCTAAGTATTACCAGCTTAGCAGTCAGAAATAGGTGGGTGGTAAACTGTCTAAAGGATGGTGGTAAATCTTCTATGCCTATGTTAAGGAGGGCTAGTGATGGGGAAATTTGTATTGGTAGACCTGTTACTTGGTAGAAAATTGTAAATACTTTAGGCTAACATTTGGCTAGTTTACTACATGACCATAGGAAATGGAAAATGGTGCCAGATTGAGAGCAGTCTCTCCAGCATAATGGATATATAGAGAAGTTTAATTTGGCGATTCTGTATGGGGTTAAATACCATCTTTGTGTAACTTTATGAGATAACTCCCAGAGGTTAGTACATTTTGTAGCAGAATATGTGTATTGTAGAGCTGTGCTCCATTGTTTATCCGAGAAGGAGGCATTTACGTCCCTCTCCAAGGCCATCATAGGATTTGTTTTTTCAAACATAGATTTGTTATGGAGAAAATTATAAAATATAGAAATTCCCCCTCTACGCTCTTCGTTAGAAGTTAGGTAAGTGTGGATATGTCAAAACAGATCATAGCTTAGGATCAGAGTATTTTTAAGAAAGGACGCAATGGGAGCATACGTGAGATATTCTGTGTTGGGAAGATCGTATTCTACTTGTAGAGAAGTAAAAGACTTCATATTGGACCCCTGGGATAGGTCATCTTTTTTGATCCAATGATCCATTCTGAGGTCAGAGATCAATAGTGCCAAGGTGGATATGGGTATGGAAAGAGGGATTTTCAGTGTGGACCGGGATTGGTGTGTTTTTAAAAATTTCCAGGCCTGTAGAGTTGCTAAAACTGGGAGAGGAAATTCCTTGTGTGTATTTTTAAGATAAGGGTAGGCTTCCACCTGGGATTAGGGATTGTTCTATTTCGCCCCAAAGCGAGGCAGGTGCCTCAGAGGTCCACCTTCTAAATTGTGCCAATATTGCTGCTAGATGGTAGTCAGCGAGTACTGGCACTCCCATTCCTCCAGCCCTTCTAGTTTTGCTAAGTGTAGCAAAGGTGCTTATAGCTTTTTTACCTTCCCAAAGGAATCTACATAGTAAAGACTGCAGGGTTTGAAAAAAATGTTTGTGTATAGGTATAGGAACAGAGCGGTAAACATAAAGCAGTTGTGGTATGTGTTTGCTTAGAAATCACAGCCCTGTTTGCAGTTTGTTTTCAAGTGGGATGTAATTAGCCTTAAAGAGTTGTTCAGAATGGGGGGTAAGAGTGATAACCAAATAGGAGATCGCGTACCCAAACTTTTGTCTTGTGGAAGGACTCCCAAATCAAGAATAAAGGACTTGGTATCGTTAACTTTATAATAGAACACTGAACCATTTTGCTTGAGCAGACTGAAGACGTGCTCCAGGGAAGTCACCGGGTTTGTCAGCATTAAAATCACGTCATCCGCGAAAAGGCTTATGACATGTTTACGTCCTTTTATTTGAAATCCCTGAATGTCATGGTTTTTGTCTAATACTGGGAGCAAGAGGTTCCATTAAAAGATTGAAAATCATGGGCAATAGTGGGCATCCCTGTCGCAAGCCATTTGTAATCTCAAATGTTTTTGATCCAATTCCAGATGTGTATACTCTGGCCAATGGGGCAGTGTATAAGGCTAAGATAACAGAGAGCATATGCCCTTTGAAACAGAATCTCTCTAGAACTCTTGTTAGGTACCGCCAGTGCACTCTGTCAAATGCCTTCTCTGCATCTAAAGCCAAAAGCAGAGAAGGCGTTTTTTTCTTCCTCACTAGATAAACAATGTCAATAAGTCATCTAGTGGCATCTGACGTTTGACTTCCTTTGGTAAAGCCAGATTGGTTTGGATCAATCAATGAAGGTAGAATATTCATCAACCTTAGTGCTAACAGTTTGGCGTAGACTTTTAGGTCATTATTTAATAAGGGAATAGGCCTAAATGTTGGGGAGATCTGTCGACTTTCCTGGTTTAGGCAGTGTCACTATCAAAGATTCTAACATTTCAGCTGGAAAAGAAGCTGAGGCAGCCGCAGTGTCAAATAACCTATGAAGATACGGTCCTAATATCAGTTTGAAGTTTTTGTAGTACTCCCCTGTTAGGCCATCCGGTCCTGGGGATTTGTTATTGGGTAACGCATTTATAACTTTTAATATTTCATGTAGAGGAAAGGGCGCATTAGGTCCATGGAGTTTTCATTAATCTCCGCTAGAAAACGTTCTCTCTCTATAGGACATGGCTGAGGGGTGGCGCTATTTCGATTTAAGTTGTATAAAGAACCATAATACTCACTAAATGCATAAGTTATTTTTTGTGGATCAAATACTTTTTGTTTAGTCGTAGGATTCACTAGGTGTGGAATTCTAGTTTTGAAGTGTTGTCTTTGCAGTTTACTTGCTAATGTTTTCCCTGATTTATTGTTAGTAGAGTAAAATTAAATTTTCAACCTCCTCTCCTTATGCTTAAAGGAATGTAGCAGGATGATTCTGAGTTTGTGATGGAGATTAGAAAGTTTTCTGCTAATGATGGGATTGGTGTTTGCTTTGTTTTTGGTCTCTAAAATGCTAATTTCAGATAGTAGAGTGCTGACCAGCTGATGCCTCATAATTCTTGCCCCCTGCTGGATAAAAAAAACACGTATATATGCCTTATGGGCATTCCATAGTATGAAGGATTGACCGTAGAGGAAGAGCAAAACTTTCTGAAATATACCCATAGTGAATGCTACTTTGTCAGTTATGCATATTAGGTAGTTATCTTTATCCTTACATCGGTATTTAGTAAGAGCTACCTTTCACTTGGCGCAGTTTTTCCTATCCTACATGATATTTCATGTAATAGAGTTCCTGAGTAGGGTGGAAACAACAACAGTTTTTGAAAAAAACATCAGATAGGAACAATATAAACAATAAAGGCTTAAAAGGAGGGTTTTAACAACCATATGCAGATCATTTCTGCTCAGGTATGTGGGAGCTTATCTCTGAGGTAGAGCTCCAAGTGACGGGGCCTCATGGCAAGGCTATTGAAATAGGCAACAAGGCATCAAAGTAATAGAGTTTGAAGAAAAGCAGGTGTCATTCACCTGATGATACTCCCTTGGGATATTATCAGGGCTCATTGCAGGGGAAGAGGAAGGTGGTTCGTCCCAAAGGATTTTCCAGGTCTTCAGAAGCTGAAAGCCTTTACCAGGAGAGGGATCACATGACTTGACCCCTCTTTAGTTACTATCACCTTTGCGGGTGAGTTGCAAAAGACGTTCTTTAACTTAGTAGAAATGCATACTAAGCAGAACCTCTCTTGGGACATGCTCTGGAATAAATGAGGGCTTCAGAATATGATGAATTCTGTCTATAGATATTTCTATAGAGAAGAGATCAGGCATAAGGGTGGAGAATAGGGTAGTGACAAAAGAGCCTAGTTCAGCTGGTTTTACAGACTCTGAAATGCCCCTTATCTTCAATTTCTTCTCAAACTGTCTTCTAGGTCTGCTAGCATTGCTTTAATCAGATCTTGCACTTCTTCTGCTGTATCGCGAGTGTCGATTATATAATTTATTGTAGTCGCATATTCCCACATTTTAACTTCTACATGGTCTATTCTGTCACTCACAGCAGTGAAATCTAAATTGAATTTTCTCATGCAGGCCATCATGTCTGTGGGAATAGTACTTCTTAGGGAGACAAGCGTATCTTTTAGTGTCATGTCCAAAATAGGCTGATTTAATGTAGGGAAAGCAATAATGGAATCAGAGAGTTCTCTAGTGTCTAGAGTCAGTGTTAGATCTCATCTCACAGTGCTGCAGTCCAGAGTCTTCTATCCTTGGTTTACTTTTACAGACAGGAGTGAATGCTCTTGAGCTCCCCAGGGATCGATGGTTACTCTGGTAGGCAGAGCCATTGCGGTTTGTCTGCGATCCAGAGGCCATGATGGAGGATGAGGAAGAGCCAGCGCCATCTTGATCATACGACCGCAGCTGGGTGAAGTATGTTGTCAATTTCCTTGGCCGTTTTTCATATTTTTTTCCTCCTGGACATGGCGCTGGAGGTCTAGGGCACTGAACCACTGTAGCAGGAGGGTGATCTGATGCCTAGTACTGCTGTGAGCCACTGTGTTGTAACATCATTCAGCAGAGCTTCTGGACTATGTCGCCATCTTTGCTGAGGTCACGCCACGCCCCCCCGAGTATATCCTTTGTTTATGCATGCTAATATTCTGCCGGCGTTGGTAGCTGAAGCTTGACATTGCATGCTATTGCTCAATCTGTCATATACTAGGACACCCAGATCTTTATCCATCCTTGATTCCCCCAGCGGTTCTCCCCCTAGTGAGTAGTTTGTATTTATGTTTTTTGCATCCAAGTGCATTACTTTACATTTCTCCACATTAAACCTCATTTACCATGCATTGGCCAACTCCATTATTTTGTTCAGGTCTTTCTGTATAATTTCTACATTCTGATGCAACGTTATTGCCCTGCTTATTTTAGTGTCTTCTGCAAAAACTGAGATTGAGCTATTTATCCCATCCTCTATATCATTTATAAATAAATTGAATAGAATTGGCCCCAAGACAGAATATTGGGGTACCTCACTTACCACGCCAGGCTAGTCTGAGTACACGTTATTTATCATTAACCTTTGGACACGCCCCTGTAGCCAGAACAAACCTTACGGTCCATGCCTGCAGACCTCAGAATGTAGATTAAGTGCTTATGGGAAACTGTATTGAATGCCTTTGCAAAATCCAGGTACACTGAATCCACAAGCCTTCCCCTGTCTATATGGAAACTCACTTCCTTGTAGAATGTTAGCAATGAATGTTGGCACGGACGACCTTTCGTAAACTCATGCTGATAACTAATTCTGATATTTTTTTCCTCAATAAATTTTTGGATATAGTCCCTTATTATCCCCTCCAATAATTTACTAACAATTGATGTTAGGCTGACTGGCCTGTAATTTCCAGGGATTTGTCTCTGTCCTTTTTTAAATATTGGTACCAGATTGGCTTTTCTCCAACAACTGGTACAAATCCTGTCAGTATGCTGTCCATAACGATCAGTAACAATGGGCTGGCTGTAACCTGACTGAGTTCTCTGAGGACTCTCAGTTGTAAACCATCTGGTCCTGGTGATTTATTTGCATTAAGTTTATCAAGTCTTTCCTTCACTTCCGGCCACGAGGGTATGCCCTGTAATGTGTCACTAATAGTACTGTCGCGGTTGATTTACCCCTATTTTTCCTGCATAGAAATTGAGGAGAAGAAAGCATTTAGTACAGTTGCCTTCTCTGTGTCATCCGTAACCATCCTCGTATTTTATGTGGGCAATGTGCTCTGATTTTGCCTTTTTACTGTTAAAGCGGTTCTGCACTGTCTATTTTTTTTTTTTTGAGCGATGCTATGGATTGCAAGATGTTTTTTTTATGTACTCACGTGTTCATGTTCACTGAGTCATTGCTGCCGGTTTTCGTCCTGTAAAAAAATTTAGCAACATCCTTCCTGCTGGGTGCCATCTTGCCTGTGGGCATGTGAAACCCCACAGGCACTTCAGATGGCCCAGCATGCACCGCCGTTACTGCGCCGATCTCGCGCGTGTGCAGTAACGGCGAAGTGCAGCTCACGTTCTCCGAAATCTTGCGAGATTTCGGAAGATGTGGCCGACATCTCGCGAGATTTCGGAAGATGTGGCCGACATCTCGCGAGATTTCGGAAAATGTGGCCGAAATCTCGCGAGATTTCGGAAGATTTCCGCACTGACTCCTGGGATCAATGACACCAGATCCCAGGAGACAGTGCGGCCTGACGACGATCGACGCAGAGACCCCGCCCACCGCCGCAGAGACAGAGGACAGGAAGTCAGCGATTATCATGGTAAGTGAAAAAAAACACATTTCATTTACTACTCTTTGCCTGATTTGGAAGGCAAAGAGATTTACTAAATGAAATGTGTGCAGAACCGCTTTAATGCATTAATTTATTTTTTTTCTCCTCTGCTATATATCTCTCGTAGTCTTTTTTGGCCACCCTGGTTGCGTTCTTATACTTCTTATTGCATTCCTTGTAGTGTTGGAATGCTGACGGTGACCCACCCCCTTTATATTGTTTAACCTCTTCTTAACCAGCCACCGTCATTATACTGAGGCAGGTTGGCACGTAGCTATACGTTGGTCCCTTTAAGCAGAATAGCAGGCGCGTGTGTGCGCCCGCTGCACAGCTGGGGTGCCGATGCTCGTAACCGGTGGTCACGATGGCCCGCCGGCCACAAAAATTTTGTGTAGCACCGGTCACTGTATAATTGTCAATCGAACCAAACATGTGTCAAAAGTTTCTGATGTGTCCGCCATAATGTTGCAGTCTCTATAAAAATCACAGATCACCACCATTACTTTTAAAAAATAATAATAATAACAATTCCATAAATCTACTCCCTATTTTATTGACGCTATAGCTTTAGTGCAAACAAATCAATATATACGCTTTTTGCAATTTTTATAACCAAAAATATGTAGAAGAATACATATCAGCCTAAACTGAGGAAAAAATTGGCTTTTTCAAAAATAAATTGGGGCTATTTATTACAGCAAAAAGTACAAAATATTGTGTTTTTTTCAAAATTGTTAAAATTGTTTTTGTTTATAGCGCAAAAAATAAAAACCACAGAGATGATGAAATACCACCAACAGAAATCTCTATTTGTGGGAAAAAAAGGACGTCAATTTTGTTTGGGTACAACATCGCATGACCACGCAATTTTCAGTTAAAGTGACGTCGTGCCGAATCGCAAAAAATGGCCTGGTCATTGAGCAGCCAATTCTTCAGGGGCTGAAATGGTTAAAGGACATTTTTTTCTCTTTAATGAGGCTTTTTACATTACGGTTTAGCCACCCAGCTTTCACCTTCGATCTTCTATATTTATTGCCCATTGGAATGCACTGTGTAATACCTTTGTTTAATATGCTCCTTAAGCATTCTCATTTTTATTCCATGTTCAATGTAACTAGGATTTGGTCCCAATTGATGTCATGTAGTAATGACCGCAGTTCAGAAAAATTGTCTCATTGAAATTTAGTGTTCTCCCTCGTGCCTCCTTTTTCTATGTTTTACAATAAATGCTATCATCCTATGATCGCTAGATCCCAAGTTGTCCCATATTTCCACATCTGAGTTAGGATCATTTGTAATTAATAAATCTAGCAGGGCATTCTTTCTAGTTGGGGAATCCACCAATTGGGACATGAAGTTGTCCTGTAAGACATTCATGAAATGATGGGCCTTTAATGCAATAGATCCCCCAGCAGCCAGCATTAATAAATTAATAAATCCTCCAGAATACTCCAGTACTCCAGTACCCCTTACCAGTACATATAAAGCAGAAGTGAAATTGATCTAAAATAGATTTTTCTAAAATTTTAATATGATTTTAATGTTTTTACAGCTACACATTTTTGTAAAATAACCATGGGGATGCTGCCACTTACTTTTAGGGTGACAAGACTCTGCCCCGGTGCCCCAATTGTCCTTCTGCATTGTCATCCTGTCACACAATCTTCTGATGGAGATTACAATTGTCCATTTCAACCAACAATACATAAGCATGAACCATAGTTGTCACCTCTAGGAAACTCACCCTGTGAATTGCCATGGAGACATTGCATATAAAGTGCATGTAGTTGAGAAGTTGAAGCAAAGAAGCTGCAGGAGATCAGCAGCACTGAGGTGTTGAAGGGATGAAAAAAGGTGAAAACATGCTGTATATTGTTTATGGTACACAGTACTTTAGCACACTAAATGACATTAGAGTTAGAATTTACCTCTATGTTGAAGGTAAAAAACTCTTTACAACTCATACCTACCACTAAGTTTTGTCCATAATTCTTGCATTGTCTGCTGTTGTCTGCTGCAGTGGTAACCATCCAGGGTTGTAGAAAAACCATAAGCCTCAGTTCATACTATGAACTGTATGTGAATCGCACAGGAGCTGCACCACATTCCTGTGAAAATTACCTGCAATTCAGTGCAGTGCTCTTTGAGCACATTCATTTTGAATAGGTTCAAACCGCACCTCATTGCACCAAAGACATGCATGCACCTTTTTTTAGAGTCGCATCACAACTGAATTGCATAGTCGTTTGTACCGTGTGATCTGCTGCAGCACTGCGTTTGCGACCTGCATTTCAGTTTTCATTAACTTTATATTGACACCCGCAGCAGATCACATGGGCAGTGCGATTGGAATGCTGTGCGGGAAAGGCGCACAGATTGTAACATTTCCTAGGCTGACAGTTGACCTTCTACATAGTTCATCACCTCTCTACCCCAAGCCTGGTTACTGGACAGTAAGAAGCAGCAGCGCATCATTGAAGTCATCCTAGTACTCAACCATCCAGTACATTTGCTTTTAATGTTAGAAAGGGTAAACTGTGCAATGTAATAGTTATCTCAGTCTGGATTATGCAGTGAATGTGCTGTGAAATAGGGGAAAGTAAAATAATTTTATATATTGATATTAGCAGTGTTTAAATTTAATTTAAATTTAACTACTTTTTAATCAATATAAAACTGAATAAATGGGAGTTTTGTATATTTGCTTTGAATTCCTATTTAACCACTTCAGCCCGGACGATTTTACCCCCTTCCTGACCAGAGCACTTTTTACAATTTGGCACTGGGTTGCTTTAACTGACAATTGCGCCGTCATGCAATGCTGTAACCAAACAAAATTTGTGTCCTTTTTTTCCCACAAACAGAGATTTCTTTTGGTGGCATTTGATCACCTCTGTGGTTTTTATTTTTTGCGCTATAAACAAAAAAAGAGCAACAATTTTGAAAAAAAAAACTATATTTTTTACTATATATACTATACTATATACTATATACTATACTATATATTTTGCTAAAATAAATATCCCCCTAATTAAAAATAAAAATAAATATTTCTTTAGCAGTTTAGGCCGATATGTATTCTTCTACATATTTTTGGTAAAAAAAAATCACAATAAGCATATATTGATTGGTTTGCACAAAAGTTATAGCGTCTACAAACTATGGGAAAGATTTATGGCATTTTTTTGGCATTTTTATTATTATTTTTTTACTAGTAATGGTGGTAATCTGCGATTTTTAGTGCGACAGACAGATCGGACACTTTTGAAACATTTTTGGGACCATTGACAATTATACAGCGATCAGTGCTATAAAAATGCATTAAAATGTGTGTTCCCTCAGTGTATTCTAACTGTGTGGGGATAGGACTGCGCAGGAGAGGAGACTTATCGCTGTTCCTACTTACTAGGAAAAAATGACATGTCTCCTCTCCTCTGACAGCACAGGGATTTGTGTGTTTACACACACAAATCCACATGCTGGCGCTCAGTGGCCATGCGCACCCTCTGGTGGCCGAAAAGGGGAAGGAAGTACCCATACGGGATTTTGCCCAGGAGAGCCATTCTGCCGCAGTATATCTACGTGAGCCAGGAACCGTGTGCATGTAGGAATTTATTTAAAATCTGTAGGAATGTAGGAATTTATTCAAAATCTGGAGTTAATGAGAAGTGAAGAGAATTTTTAGTTCCTGCTCTGTTGATCTCTCCTCAATAACCTATAACATTTGTCTGTGTGTCATTGAATGTTTTGTATAATTTATAATTAAATTAGTGAAACTGGATTTTCGGACCCTAATAAAATTCTTCACATATTCATCTCATTTGAAGCCATTTATACTTTAATATGACCATTATCATACAATGTTGAAACCCCGGTGGTGTGATTATGCTAATGCCTGGTGGTTATACTACTTCTTAAACACAGAAAAAAACTTTGATTTCACAGAAGAAATTTCTTAATGATCAATGTTTAATTCCCCAAATGACTCATTAATAAAATACATTTTATTTCAAAGAGAATTTTCAAATATCTTTTTTTTCTTTCTGTTGAAATGACATTCCAAGAGATTTTTGACTTTAGCATTCACAAAGTGACTTAATTGCCTAATATTTTATTCAAAAAAGTATTGTATCAATTTATTTTATCTGAATTTATTTTAGGATTATGTCATTCCATGGTTGCCAGGCTACCTCATTTCTAGTCACCTTGGGTTAAATTGGAAAATTACTGGTTTCCATTTTTTTTTAAGTAGGCCAATGATTACATTGATGACAGTAAGCGTAAAGAGCAAATATATTAATTTGTTTCTTCTTTAGAATTTTGCAGCAGTTTTGTCAGTTTTGCTTAATGTCTAGCTAGCTATTGACAGCAATTTCTTAATTTTCATATATTTCATTTCATATTTTCTATTATATTGGGCACTGCAGAAATTAAGGCTGAGCTGCAGAAAAAGGCTAAATGCACAGATTACATACATGGAAACCTATTTAACTGTCAAAAGGTCCTGACAGACAGCACAACCAGATCATTCACCTCTACTACATCTGAAGAAGAGATTGTTCCACAGGAGGGGATCATGCTCTGCTTCAGTGTGTCACAGTACATGTTGGAATTCATGGTTCCCTCAAAGAACTGTAGCTCCCCAGTCCCGGCAGCACTCATGCAGCCCCAGACCATGACACTCCCACCACCATGCTTGACTGTAGGCAAAACACACTTGTCTTTGTACTCCTCACCTGGTTGCCACCACAACACACGCTTGACATCATCTGCACCAAATAAGTTTATCTTGGTCTCATCAGACCACAGGACATGGTTCCAGTAATCCATATCCTTAGTCTGCTTGTTTTCAGCAAACTGTTTGCGGGCTTTCTTTTGCATCATCTTTAGAAGAGGCTTCCTTCTGGGATGACAGCCATTAAGACCAATTTGATGCAGTGTGCGGTGTATGGTCTGAGCACTGATAGACTGACCCACGCACCCCTTCAACCTCTGCAGCAATGCTGGCAGCACTCATATGTCTATTTCCCAAAGACAACCTCTGGATATGATACTGAGGACGTGCACTCAACTCCTTTGGTCGACCATGGTGAGGCCTGTTCTCAGTGGAACCTGTCCTGTTAAACCACTGTATGGTCTTGGCCACCATGCTGCAGCTCAGTTTCAGGGTCTTGGCAATCTTCTTATAGCCTAGGCCATCTTTATGTAGAGGAACAACTCTTTTTTTTTTTCAGATCCTCAGAGAGTTCTTTGCCATGAGGTGCTATTTTGAACTTCCAGTGACCAGTATGAGAGAGTGAGAGAGCGATAACACCAAATTTAACACACCTGCTCCCCATTCACACCTGAGACCTTGTAACACTAACGGGTCACATGACACCGGGGAGGGAAAATGGTTAATTGGGCCCAGTTTGGACATTTTCACATAGGGGTGTGCTCCCTTTTGTTGCCAGCCGTTTAGACATGAATGGCTGTGTGTTAAGTTATTTTGAGGGGACAGCAAATTTAACTGTTATACAAGCTGTACACTCACTAATTTACATTGTAGCAAAGTGTAATTTCTTCAGTGTTGTCACATAAAAAGATATGATAAAATATTTACAAAAATGTGAGGGGTGTACTCACTTTTGTGAGATACTGTATATGTGTGTATATATATATATATATATATACACACACATATATATATATGTATATATATATACACATATATATATATGTATATATATATTTATATCACATACATACAGTGCACACACTCTTTCTTATAATTTAAATAGTCCTCAAAGGCCCAGTGTTTCAATGACACAGTACAACTGAGATGTATTTAAGGACTTCCTGCTCACTTTTATTCAAGCAGAAAAACTGAAAGTTTGGCTCCTATGTGAGTTATGTCAGCACAATACAAAAATAAAATGATTTGCTTTTGTTACAGACAACACTGCTTCAGTCCCAGTCTCTCTGCTTGACTGGGCCTTTCATTGTTCAGCTTGAGTTACCAAGTTTGTGGATATACTGTACAGAGTACCTCTTTCATTAAACAGTGGCACAGATCAGATGACAGTCTAATACGGCCCACTATCTGTTCCACCATATACAGTCCCGGGCATGCACTGCCAGAATTTCCTACTCAAACCACTGCCCCAACAGCAATGGCTTACTCAGAAACTCTGATCCTAATTAATTGTAAAGTTAATAAGCTGCACTGTGTGTGATGCACACAACCCGGCTTTGGAGCAGGCCTGAAGGTAAGCCCCCATAGGAAGTGGCTTTCTATGTTGGTACACCAAGAAGAGGAGGTGCATAGAGTGCTGCCCACCAAGGGAGCACAGAAAAGGAGGTTTGGGGCCATTCTGTAAAATACCATTACACAGAGAAGGTAAGCATAACAAGTTTATTATTAAAAAAAAAGAAAAGAAACAAACATATATATATATATATATATATATATATATATATATATATATATATATATATATATATACATTGCTGTGAAAAAGTATTTGCCCCCTTCCTGATTTTAGATTTTTATTTTTTTTGCATATTTCTCACACTTAAATGATTCAGATCATCAAACAAATTTTAATATTACACAAAGACAACCCAAGTAAATGCAAGATGCAGTTTTCAAATTATTATTTAATTTATTAAGGGAAAAAAGCTGTTCAAACCTGCCTGGCCCTATGTGAAGAGGTAATTGCACCCTCCATGCTGAATCATGAATTAACTGTGATTAACCACAATTTTTTTTATTTTTTGTATTTACTCGGGTTATCTTTGTGTAATAATACAATTTGTTTGATGATCTGAGGGGGCAAATCTGAAAGGGGGAAAATACTTTTTCACACAACTGTATACATATACATCGCTGTGAAAAAATATTTGCTCCCTTTTCTGATTTTTTATTTTTTTTGCATATTTTTCACACTTAAATGACTCAGATCATCAAACAAATTGTATTATTACAAAGATAACCCGAGTAAATACAAAATGCATTTTTTAAGTGATGGTTTCATTTATTAAAGCTGAGTTCCACCTAAAAATGGAACTTCCGCTTTAAGCACTCCTCACCCCCTTACATGCCACATTTGGCATGTAATTTTTTTGGGGGGGGGAGTGGGGGCTTAATTAGGAGCGGGACTTCCTGTCCCACTTCCTCCTTCCGCCCAGGAACCGCCTAGGCAACTCCTCCTTTAGTCTTAGGTGGCCCCTTCCTTTAGGTGATCTCCTGGGACACGTGACAGGTCCCAGGAGATCACCTAGCCACTCCGGGAGCGCAGCATGACTTGCGAATGCGCCGTGCGTGCCCAGCCGTGAAGACGAAAGCTGGGTGCCCTGAGTGGCAATGAAGGCGCCGGCGAAGAGGAGGGGGAGAGGAGCGACACCCCGTTCGGCCGCATCGCTGGGCAATGGAACAGGTATGTATGTGTATGTTTATTAAAAGTCAGCAACTACACTTTTTGTAGCTGCTGACTTTTAAAAGGCCTGTAACTCCCCTTTAAGGCAAAAAAGCTGTCCAAACCTGCCTGGCTTTATGTAAAAAAGTAATTTCCCCCTAAACCTAATAACTGGTTGTGCCACCCTGCAATATTTTTTTTTAAATTGTGGCATGATGTGTGGATTTTTGTGATTTATTAGCCTGCTTCACTTTGTCAGACAGCTTCTATTTATGTGAATTCTTGATTCAACAGGTCTGGCAGTAATCAGGCCTGGGTGTGGCAAGTGAAATTTAACTCAGCTTTCCAAAGAATTGTGGTTAATCACAGTTAATTCATGATTCAGCATGGAGGGTGCAATTACTTTTTCACATAGGAGGGCCAGGCAGCTTTTTTCCCATAATAAATTAAATAATAATTTAAAAACTGCATCTTGGATTTACTCAGGTTATCTTTGTGTAATATTAAAATTTGTTTGATGATCTGAATTATTTAAGTGTGAGAAATATGCAAACAAATTAAAAGTTAGAAAGGGGGCAAATGCTTTTTCACACAACTGTATATATATATATATACATATATATATATATATATATATATATATACATATATATATATATATATATATATATATATATATATATATATATATATATACACCCCGTATTTATATACTGTGTATGTGTATATATATATATATATATATATATATATATATATATATATATATATATATATATATACAGTATCTCACAAAAGTGAGTACACCCCTCACATTATTATTATATTTAATATATTTTATTATATATTTTCATGTGACAACACTGATGACACTTTTCTACAATGTAAAGTAGTGAGTGTACACTACAGCTTGTATAACAGTGTAAATTTGCTGTCCCCTCAAAATAACTCAACACACAGCCATTAATGTCTAAACGGCTGGCAACAAAAGTGAGTACACCCCTAAGTGAAAAATTCCAAATTGGGCCCAATTAGCCATTTCCCCTCCCCTTTTCTAAAGTGGATGCACAAGAAAGCCTACAAACAGTTTGCTGAAGACAAGCAAACTAAGGACATGGATTACTGGAACCATGTCCTGTGGTCTGATGAGACCAAGATAAACTTATTTGGTTCAGATGGTGTCAACCAGGTAAGGAGTACAAAGACAAGTGTGTCTTGCCTACAGTCAAGCATGGTGGTGGGAGTGTCATGGTCTGGGGCTGAATGAGTTCTGCCAGCACTGGGGAGCTACAGTTCATCAAGGGAACCATGAATGCCAACATGTACTGTGTCATACTGAAGCGCAGAGCATGATCCCCTCCCTTCAGAAACTGAGCCACAGGACAGTATTCCAACATTATAATGATCCCAAACACACCTCCAAGGTGATGGAATGGTAAAGCATGTCTCCAGACGTAAACCCATTGAGCATTTGTGGGGCATCCTCAAACTATTGTAGTTAAAGAGGAGTTTCCATTATAAAAAAATAAATAAAAGTCAGCAGCTACAAATACTGCAGCTGCTGACTTTTAATAATCGGACACTTACCTGTTCCAGAGTCCAACGATGCAGGGGATCGAAGCCCCGCTCGTCCCCCCCTCGGCTCGGCGGCGTCGGCATTGTAACTGCCGGGCACCCACTGCGCATACGCAAGCGGTGCCGCGCGCCGTGATTGGCTGCGCAGTCATCTGGGACCTGTCACGTGTCCCAGATGATTGACAAGAGGGAGGGGGCAGAGCTGAGCCCTTCTTGCGCCGATGGGAAGTGATGTCACCAGCCCAGGCACTGAAGGAGGCAGACTACGAGGGACCCCTTAGTAACAGGCATTTAGAGGTAAAATAATAAAATGATTTATTTTTTTCCAAATGTTTTTTTTTTATTTTGTTAGGCACATTCATGCATTTTATTTTTTTGGGTGCAACACCACTTTAAATTGTATTTTTTTTTTTAAAGGCCTATACGAGGTGTGAAAATGTAATTCCCGGAATGGACTGTAAAAATAAAATAAAAATTGTGCAGGAGCATTGTCATAGTGGAGAATCCATTTGTCAGGCAATAATTTTTTTCTTTTTCTCTGAACAGATTTCCGTAACCTTTTAATAATTTCCAAGTCACAATGTTGGTTGACTGTTGTAATATGTTCTATGAATTCATAGCGAACTATCCCCTTGTGTTAAAAAAAAAAACACCACCATGAGCCCTCCACACTGCCTACATTTGCATCCATCCCTTGCGTTTTTGGCTGCCCACTTCTTGCATTATTATGGACCTTCTTGCCCCCCCCCCTTAAACCACCTATTCCATTCAAAAACACTTAATTTCTTTATGGAATTTTCACCATAAGCCTGTTGTAACAGAGCTAAAGTTTCCACTCACACTTTTGTCGATTTGTATGCACAATTTGATGTTAATCTGTGTGACAGATGGTCCGGCACCCAACTTGAGTGCCTCCGTCAAGATACAGCTTTCTCCAGTCTGGAGCCAGGAACCAGGTAGGTTAGCTGAATATTACACCCAAAAACTAGACAACATTAGCTTAGGTGTGCAAAACTGGAACTCACACATGTGTTATTTTTTCTACTGCTCTGTAAAGACTGAGTCAACTGGTCTGAAACCCAGGCAGTTAGAACATGTCATGACTGTGTGACTCAACCCCATAGTGCTGCGCCGTGGGCATTACAAGATTTATTGTGTCACCTTGTACATTAGACCAAAAAGAAAAAGAGACAGACAGATTTGGTTCCATAATAAGTACGGTCTCTCCAAAATAAGTATAGTCCCTCAGACAGTTGGTACGTATGGTCTGAGCTATAGTTGATTTGGCTATACACAAGTTCACCTTTGTGAATGTTATTTTTCCAAAGAAAGCCAAAGTTTATTTTACATTTTTGAGAAAAATCACCTGGAAGATATGGTATGACATGATCTGTAGTCTCCATGGCCACTGCTAAAGCTTTGGTTGCATTCTTGTTTTTTATTGTAGGGCCCATGTATTTCATGTGCAGGCAGAGCCCTTCAACAGCTTTGCATATGTTAAAGCACTAAAGATCCAGCTGTGAAGAAAATATCATTCAGCACACTTTGGGCATTTATATATACTGTGGCTAAAAAAAAAAAGGCATCTCAATTATTAGCACTTCACATCCCAAAAGTCAAAATGGAGAAGAGTAGCAAAGCATGCAGTTGATTAATGCAGAGTAGGCAGAGAACAGCGATGAAGCAGTAATCACTTGTATAAAGATAATGCTAAATATACTGTATGTACTGTATGTTCATATATCAAGACAACTTACAGTATGTTGTATTTATGAAAGTGGACATCACATTTATTTAGTCATTTAAAACTGATACTGTAATATAACTAGGGGGAGTCTCAGTATCTTGGATACATATTATTCAGTCAGAGGTTTACTGATTTGGCATGGACACCTCTGGTCAATCAGATCTATTCAATGATTACTTATTTCTTTTCCTTAACAACAACCATAATGTATGACGCATTGTTGTACAGCATCCTTTTGAGACCAATGTGGTGAGGACAGTAATACAATAAATGTAAAAGCAATCTTGTAAAGATCATAATTTAGGGCATTGGCAGTAGATGGCTGCTGACAGCAAGTAAAGTTTGCAGGATAAAGTAATAAATACAATATGCATGTGTTGCCTTAATGTCCATAAAGTCATACAATTAATGTGATAAAACAATAAAACATATCCAGACATAAGGTTTTCTGTAAAGAAAAAAAAAGAGAAAAAAAAAAAAACAATAAATCATCGAATCGTGAGCAACTCACTTTCCTTTACCGTGAAGTCTACAATGCAGTTTATTTGCCAACACCAAAAATAATTGTAAATTAGCCTCTATGAATGGAATCTTCACTTAGCATCTAATCCCCTCTTAAAGCTTTATTTGACCCCTGGACTGAAAAGCCGCGGGTCCAACAGCTCTGGTGAGTGGGGTTACCAGAGGGGATTTTTGTTTCAAGGATCCTGCTTCTCTTGTCCGCTTTAAAGGCACTGAGCACTTTATATGACATTTGTTATATATTTAAGAATTGTTTCTATTTAGCACTTTATGTGATTTATTTACCTTTATTGCACCTAGCATCTTATGTGATTCATTTTTTCACTTATATTGCACTTATGAGATTTATGATTGGTAATTTATTAATTTATTTTTGTTTCACATATATTGCACTCAGCACTTTATGAGATTCATGATTGGTATTTTATTAATCATTATCCATTATATTAAGCACTATATCCGCTAGCGCAGTTTATATATATATATATATATATATATATATATATATATATTGTATGTCATCTATTTTTAAGGTCTATACCTTTGCAAACAGCAGCAGCAGATTTTCTTTTATTGATTTTTTAATTGGTTTGTTACACTGGTTTATATATATTGGTTGGTTCCTTTGGTGCATGTTTTAGTTTGTTTATCCAAAGTATGTTTTTGCCTCTAAAGGCTAATTTGGTGAAGTTTATTTAACTACTTGAAGTCCAGGCCAATTTTAATATTTCTCATGTGAGAAAAAATCTGCATCTTTTTGCTAAGAAATTACTAAGAACCACCAAACATTATATATTTTCTGAAAGCGGGGGCCCTGGAGAAAAAAATAGTTGTTGTTGTAATTTTTTATGTCACACAATATTTGCACAGTCATTTTTTAAGAGCAAATTTTGGGGGAAATTTGACAAATTAAATTTGACATTTAAATGCATTTTAGTACACACAAACACAATATAATGCCAGGTTTTTGGCACTTAACATTTTTTTCATTTTATTATTTAATTTATTTAAATTATTGTATTTGCACTGTCTCTTTCCATTTTTTTAAATCAACTGTATTGCTATCACAAAGAATCAACAGCAATTGTAATAGTTGGAGCAGTGACATGTCCTCTTTATGCACCGATCCTGGGTCTATTAAACCCCTATCCCTCCTGACCTATATGCAATACTACACATAATCAGATTTTTTTCACAACCATTCCCCTACACAAAACAATTTGGAAGATTAATAAAAAAATGTTAGATGAAGAAAGGTTACTCAAAATACTTACCTTTTCCCCAAAATCCATATACCGGGGGTAACGGTCCCAGGCATTGACAAGTACTCCAAATATGAAGATGTTCCAGCACAACACAGTGGCATCTTTTTATGCAATTTCAGGTAGCCTTAGCACCATGAGCAGAATCTAGGGTTTGGTAACTGGTAAGTATATTAAGTTTTTCTTCAATGGGCTTTTTCCCCTATTTTGCACAGTGTTTTGGCAAGTGGACCTTGTATTTTTGATGCAAGGTCCACTTTAAATGTAAACAATGTTTTAGTAAGGCTACAGAAATATGGGGAGCAACAATTCTACATTAAAGCTGCACAAGAGTTACACACAACCATCTTTGATGAACCATTTGCTATGGTCCCTAATGAGTTCTTAAACATGCGCATTAACATTTTGAAATTAGCCATCCAGTCAACAATACAAAGGTTCCAGTAATAATAGAACATTAGCACATGGGTTATCAATGATTGTGTGAGTATGGGACAGCTGCGAAATTTGCTTTGTCACTTTAAGAACCTAGTTTGTCATTAGGCACAGTAGTCAATAAAGAGGTGGCATTTCCCTATATAGTTATGGACTAAATGGGCCTTTTCCATTGTCAGTAGATATACTGTCATGTCATAAAAGTATTCTTACACACAATACACACAATCATTTAAGCCAGGCTGGAACTGTTCTTTGTAACAGTAGTGACCTTTTTAGAGTGGTATCTTTTTGGCTGCCAAAAGTTGTTTGCCTCCAGGTTCCATGAATGGAAAACTGGCCCTAGCCATTCTCCAAATTTCTGAATTTCTACAGCCATAATGCTACATATTACACATATACAACACAAAACTATTTCCTGTAGTTATCTGCATAAGTAATGTTATTTATGTCAAAGCACTGTATAGCACTTTCTATTACATATATGTGTGCTTGTTCAGCATTACTTATTATTATTATTTTTGGCACTTTTTTCAGATTTTCTCAAATATCACAGTATTAATAGTAGGGCATATTTGATAGAAGCACAGTTTATATACAGTATCTCACAAAAGTGAGTACACCCCCTTTGTAAATATTTTAGTACAGTGGTCATCAACCCTGTCCTCGGGGCCCACTAACAAGCCACGTTTTATGTATTACCTTTGGGAGATGCAGACTAGAATACTGCAATCACTGAGCAGCAAATGATATCACCTGTAATGTATTTCAGTTATCTTGCAAACCTGGCCTGTTAGTGGGCCCTGAGGACAGGGTTGATGGCCACTGTTTTAGTATATCATTTCATGTGACAACACTGAAGAAATGACACTTGGCTACAATGTAAAGTAGTGAGTGTACAGCTTGTATAACAGTGTAAATTGACTGTCCCCTCAAAATAACTTGATACACAGCCATTAATGTCTAAACCGTTGGCAACAAAAGTGAGTAGACCCCTAAGTGAAAATGTCCAAAATGGGCCCAATTAGCCATTTCCCCTCACCAGTGTCATGTGACTTGTTAGTGTTACAAGGTCTCAGGTGTGAATGGGGATCAGGTGTGTTAAATTTGGTGTTATCGCTCTCTCACTCTCTCATACTGGTCACTGGAAGTTCAACATGGCACCTCATGGCAAAAAACTCTCTGAGGATCTGAAAAAGAGAATTGTTGCTATACATAAAGTTGGCCTAGGCTATAAGAAGATTGTCAAGACCCTGAAACTGAGCTGCAGCACGGTGGCCAAGACCATACAGAGGTTTAGCAGGACAGGTTCCACTCAGAACAGGCCTCACCATGGTCGACCAAAGAAGTTGAGTGCACATGCTCAGCATCATATACAGAGGTTGTCTTTGGGAAATAGACATATGAGTGCTCTCAGCATTGCTGCAGAAGTTAAAGGGGTGGGGGATCAGCCTGTCAGTACTTAGACCATACGCCACACACTGCATCACATTGGTCTGCATGGCTGTCATCCCAGAAGAAGGCCTCTTCTAAAGATGATGCACAAGAAAGCCTGCAAACTGTTTGCTGAAGAAAGGCAGACTAAGGCGCAGTTTTACTGGAACCATGTCCTGTGGTCTGATGAGACCAAGATAAACTTATTTGGTTCAGATGGTGTCAAGTGTGTGTGGTGGCAACCAGCTGAGGAGTACATAGACAAGTGTGTCTTGCCTACAGTCAAGCATGGTGGTGGGAGTGTCATGGTCTGGGACTGCATTAGTGCTGTAGGTACTGCGGAGCTCCAGTTCATTGAGGGAACCATGAATGTCAACATGTACTGTGACACACTGAAGCAGAGCATGATCCCCTCCCTTGGGAGACTGGGCCGCAGGGCAGTATTCCATCATGATAATGACCCCAAACACACCTCCAAGATGACCACTGCCTTGCTAAAGAAGCTGAGGGTAAAGATGATGGACTGGCCAAGCATGTCTCCAGACCTAAACCCTATTGAGCACCTGTGGGGCATCCTCAAATGGAAGGTGGAGGAACGCAAGGTCTCTAACATCCACCAGCTCTGTGATGTCCTCATGAAATAGTGAAAGAGGACTAGAGGGGCAACCTGTGAAGCTCTGGTGAACTCCATGCCCAAGAGGGTTAAGGCAGTGCTGGAAATTAATGGTGGCCACACAAAATATTGAAACTTTGGGCCCAATTTGGACATTTTCACTTAGGGATAAATGGCTGTGTGTTGAGTTATTTTGAGGGGACAGCAAATTTACACTGTTATACAAGCTGTACACTTACTACTTTACATTGCAGCAAAGTGTAATTTCTTCAGTTTTGTCACATTAAAAGATATAATAAAATATTTACAAAAATGTGAGGGGTGTACTCACTTTTGTGAGATACTGTAGATGTAGCAGGCATGTTGTAATGCAATTTCTCCTTTTGGCCACACGATGGAGACAGAGAGAGGCTGACTTGTCCTTACAGAAAATTCAGCGAAACAAAGCACACTGGGAAAAAGACACGCTTTCCCGAGACTGCTGCCAAGAGACTGAGGATAAAGGAGCCAGGAACAGTGTCACCCACACAGTCCTCCACCATTCAGCCCAGGGACCCTGCTCAGCAACTCAGCGCCACCTAGTCCAGCGGAGACAACCCACACACAGCTTCGTGGATCACTAGACCCATCCAGGTGTCCTGTTGGCCATTGTCCCATCACCCTGCTAGTTCAGCTACCAGCCACCCTGATCGGCCGTCAGGAGGTGATCCAGTGCCTTACAACATTGCCAGAAGCCTGAACCACCATTTGGGACTTCCATTGTGTCATCACTCAGAGGATTGGTGAGCGGGTACAAATCCAACATCTTTCTTAGCACAGTACAGACACTGCATGCAGACACCTATTCCCCTTTCTACTGTCAGAGGATGGGTGTTTGGTACTTCCACTTTTAGCCATTCTGTTCTTACAAACCACTACCTAACAGGATTTCATAGAGCAGGGATATGCAATTAGCGGACCTCCAGCTGTTACAAAACTACAAGTCCCATCATGCCTCTGCCTCTGTGTGTCATTCATGAGTCTTGCTATGCTTCATGGGACTTATAGTTCTGCAACAGCTGGAGGTCTGCTAATTGGATATCCTTGTCCTAGAGGATTACTGTCTCACTTTTGATTGATTAAACCTACTCTCTTTACAAAGGGCCCCAAAGTTTGCTAGCAGAAGACACTAGTACCCTTCAACTCAGGACCTGTAATGTTATGGAACTGTACTTACTGTACCTGTTAACCCATTTCTTCTTTTTGTATTGTTACTTTCAGTGGGGTTTGTGGCTCAGAAGGAGTTGAGAAGTTTATAGATCTTTTCTCCTCCCTCTCAGCATCTGTGTTATGGGCATATAGATTACTGTCCTTTTCTAAATTTACAGTTGCTAAGTATTGAAGGTTGTCTTTTCTAATGTATTATTTCTTTGCAGAAAGGTTTAACAGTGTTGTAAGCTTCCATATGCTTTAAACCGTGATAATATATTCAATTTGTTGTTTATCACTACCAGGTGTGTGTCTGTTTTTGGTGATAATCCACAGCCAGGATAACAGTATTTTCCACATGTGTCTTTAAATGTGTTTGTAGTAATCTAATTTAACCCAGTGTGCCAAAGGGGCTGAGGTCATTCTTGGGGTTGAGGTGGAGATCAAAGAACCAAAATTTACCAAGCGGCTCCTTCGGGGGGGGCTACATAGACATTTTAGAGCAGCACTTACAGTATATTGCATATATGAACACATCCATACCCCTGAGGAAGCTTAGTGTCAAAAACAGATAATGGGCTTACAGCTGAATTGTAAAAAAAGGGGCAGTGATGGTGGCTGATGTCATTGACCAAATATAGGAATCCCCAGCTGACGATCATTGTTGCTTGAAGATCATTGATCGCTGACTCCATAATAACCAGCCTGAGTGGAAAGCTGTCACATATAGCAGTAATACCACTGCTAAATTTTCAGTTTCCTGCTGCAGTCTCAGTCTTAGCTCTGTGAGCGGTCATTCTCTAGCGGCGGCTGCAGTGTGCAGGAGAGAACCAACTATGGCTGTGAAATGCTTGCGAAGTGATGTCATTCATAGACTTACTATGGGGCTTGCGTTGTCAGCTGCCTCTCCTGCACACTCCCACACACTGAAGCCGCCGCTGACATCTCAGCCTGGGACCGGTGCGGCTGCTAGATAGATTAGGCTTAGAATGTGGCTGAGAGTAGGTTTAGAGTTAGTTAAATACTTCCAGGACGTTGCTAAGTGAGGCCTATTCATCACTGCTCACCTCCACCATCACAGAAGTGAGCTCTCAAATTCTGAGTTTAGAGCATGTGAGGGGGTTTAAATCTGAGAAAAAGCTCACTCTTGTGATGGTGGAGTTGAGCAGTGATGACTAGGCCTCACTTAGCAACATCCTGGGAGTACTTAGCAACGACCAGGGAGTACTTAGCAACATCCTGGAAGTATTCCAGTCAAGCTTCATAAGGAATGTAAATGGCCTACACCTATAGCAAGGGTATTATTCATCTTTAGTCAGAGCTGCATAGTTTGTTTTTATCTACAGATGCCCATTCTCTACCTTTTTTGTAAAGGTGAACTATCCCATACTTAAAGCTCATCCCTAGTCACCATGCTGGCTGTGCTGTCTGACAGAGCTGTGTAAATCTCAGGCTGGGCAGAAATACAAATAGTGCATGCCTGTGCTCTCATTGCAAATACACTATAACTTCATTTTTAAGTATATATATATGATCAATTTTTCATTTTGATTAAAATAGTGAAGGATTAAAACCCGTAAAAGAATATAAAAAATAAATAAAAAATTCTAATATAAAGATAAAATACAAGTTGTAAGACAATTGAATAATGTTCATGCTTTTTTTCCAAGCACTTCTCATGCATATTTAAAATATAGATAATTTTTCAGTAATGCTGCTGCACAATTAAAAAGAAAAGTCTTTAGTAAAGTCTCCCCTGTATAATTGTCCACATCAATTTGATAAACTTCCTGTCACTGCCACCGGAATGTTCTGAAGTCTAAAAAGTCACCTTTATTAATGTAGTTTAAAGTTGAACTACAATCACCTTCTCTCCAGGACGGCGGTATCCCAGAGCTCCTCAGAAGCCGCTGTCATCTTCAGCCATATCGGCTTCCTTGCACCAATTGCCGGCCAATTTCATTGGCCTGGCCATAATAATGTCATGCCTTGTGCATGCATGGGAGTTCATTCATTCCAGCATTGCCAACATTTCTAGCCTACAAGCAGGTAATGGAACTTCAGTGTAGAAAAGACATAGTACAGTATCGGGTAGATTTACTAAAGGCAAAAATTTTGTGTATTTTGCAAAAGCAGTTGCCCCAGAGCTTAGTAAATGAACAGAAGCTCTGCGGACTTCTATAATCCAAGCATGTGCAAGCAAAAAAGCAGTTTTTTTATATTTCTTGCACATGATTGAGTATTTTTTGCAAAGTGAAGCTTTACTTCATTTACTAAACTCTAGAGCAACTGCCCTTGCAGAGTGCAACTGTACTTTGCAAAGTGCACAGTCTATTCACCGCTAGTAAATCAACCCCTATGTCTCTTTTGCATTAAAATTCTGCCTGTTTGCCAAATGTTGTTTTGTTACTTTAAGATTTGCACTTTAATTATTTAATTGAACTAGGCCTTAAAGTAGCAATCTCCTGCAATCACTGCTTAACTCTGTGATTGCATCACCATAGGGCATGGTGGCATTGACTGGTATTGGAATGGAAATTCTCAAATGTACTAGATGTTACAGCTTGCTAACACAACAAGTTGCAGGGTTAGCTGACAACAGATCACCATTTTTAATACAATTATTTTTAAGAAACTCTGTGGGAGCTTGATAAATCTAGCAGCAATAATTTATATAAATAGGAAGGACTTTCTGGAACAGTTAAAACTTCATGGAGTTGGCTTTTAAGCTTAGAAAAAAAATCCATGTATTATTTAAAGAAGAACTAAAGGCAAAACTGTTTTTCTCATTTTGGATAGAGTGAGGGAGGCTTATAACCCCTGTCAGGCTTTTTAGCCTTCTCTGTCCCATTGGGGAGATCTGCCATCACTTCCTGTCCCATAGCCAAAACAGGAAGTGATAAGAAATCCTTCCAAAGTGAGAGAATTCCTGGTTGTCACCAGGGTGCCAAGAATTCCTTTTTATTAATCATGGAGAAAAAAGCATAGGGGGAAAAGGACCCCTTGAATAGCAGTATAGGACTTTAAAAGCTGTGCAATTCAACGTGAGGTAACACAATTAAATTGCATATAAAAGACAAACTTTATTACATATACATGATAAAATAGCTCATAGGTCACTGTGACCATACAGATTATCTTTAAAAAAATACAATCATAATAAAACAACAATTAAATGTTGCACAACTAGCAGAAATTGATGTTCATGGTTTAAGGTAGTTTGTTATGATGCATTTCACAGACAATATCTACTTCATCAGGGAAACTCTGTAGCCATCATCTACAAGTATTGCCAAGTTCAAGTGTTTGCTGCAGTCCAGAGGGATACCGTAATCCAACCAACCCCCAACTAAGCCAGTAAGAGGCAGCAAATCATGCATTGGACTACCCATAGGGGAAACCAGAGGCCCTGGCCGAGCCCACCACGACAAATAGTATAGCATTAAAATGAAGCAGGCTTCCATCAGCAGATGTCACAGCTAATAATGTTCTGGGGGAAACCCAAAATTTGGGATTTCTTTTACTTTCACTTTTCAGAATAATGGTAACCAGGACAAATATAGAGGATACACCTCCATAAAGGGGGCATAGCCAGCAATGAATGAAAACCTGAAAGGTGCACTTTTCCCTCTCTACCCTGTTCAAAACTGTTTTAAAATGGCCTCCTGCCCTCAGGAGATGACAGTCTGGCTGTTTACTGTATATACAACAGCCTGATAACAAGTAGTTAATTAATACACAACTTCACTATTTGGCTTAAATTATGGCTTTACGGGGTTGATTTACTAAAAACCGGAGAAATCTAAATCTGGTGCAGCTGTACATAGTAGTCAATCAGCTTCTAACTTCAGCTTGTTCAATTAGGCTTTTACAAAAAAAACCTTGGAGCCGGATTCACATATGTGCTGCCACGGGTTTGTGCCTGGAGAAGGTGTGTGTCTTTTCACTGGTTCTGGTGTGATTCAGGTCCAAATTTTTGCCTGAATTCACACCTGAACCGGACCCAAACACACCGGACCCTTTTTCAATCTGGACCGCGGCCACCCCGGACATTGACATTGAGAAGCAGTCACACTTGCATGTCGGGCAAATTGGATGCGGTAAACCTGCATCCAATTTGCATATGTATGAACCTGGCCAGAAGCTAATTGGTTTCTATGCAGAGCTCCACCAGATTTTGCACTCTCCAGTTTTAGTAAGTCAACCCCTACATGATTGGTGTTCAATATTTTAAGACTTTCCTGCATTTTATCATAAAATTAGTTAGAAACTTAAAGAGCTTGTTATAATCAATCAGTTTTTACAAAAAGTTACACTTATGCCACGTACACACGAGCAGATTTTCCATCATTCCACTCAAGCTTGGATTGCATACACACGGTCACACAAAAGTTTGCTGAACTTTCGACCGGCGAGAACATGGTGACGTACAACACTACGACAATCCGAGAAAATTAAGTTCAATGCTTCAGAGCATGCGTCAAATTGTTTCAGAGTATGCCTAGGAATTTTGCACGTCAGAATTGCTACAGACGAACGGAATTTGCGATCAGAACTTTTTGCAACCGAAAAATTGAGAAACTGCTGCTCTCAATCTTTTGCTGGTGGAAATTTGGCTAGCAAAAGTCTGATGCAGCATACACACAGTCGAATTTTCCGACCAAAAGCTCTCAGTCTTTTGCTGGCCGAATTTCCAATCGTGTGTACGCAGCATTAAAGTGGTTGTAAACCCTAGCAAAAAAAAAAAAATAATAATCAAAAAAACCTGCAAGACAAAGGCATAATGAGCTAGTATGCATAGCATACTAGCTCATTATGTATTACTTACCTTAGATCGAAGCCCCCGCAGCGGTCCTCGTTCACCACTCAGAGCATGTGGTGAAGGGAGACGCCGGTAACGGCACAGTCTAACTGAAGCAACGGCACGCACGTGCCATTCCTTCAGTTTGCTTCAGTGCGCATGTGCCGATGACATTGGCCCATGCAAATACAGGAATACCATTCAGGTTTAGGAGATATCCAGGGTAGCTACAGGTAAGCCTTATTATAGGCTTACCTGTAGTAAAAAGTGTGTTATAAGGGTTTACAACCACTTTAAGCCTGGTACACACTATTTTTTTTTTGGGTTGAACGAAAAAAAACCTGTCAACTCCGGTCAAAGCTGTACTAATGATCTAATGTTAGTACATCAATCTCCCCCACTGAGCTGTTGTGTTCTGACAAGGGGACAGTCCCCTCGCATAAAAACACTCTGATCAGTGCTGTCTGCCATTGGCTGACAGCACTGATCAGGAGCGGGTCAGCTGGTGGTTTTCCAGCATGCTTGTCCGACAGGAGCCGACCAAACGTACACACGCTCGGATTTTCCGATGACCAGTTCCGTCGGATCATATCCGTCGGACTTTGTCCGATGTTGGTGTTGCGTACACATGGTCGGACAACGTTGTCGGAATTTCCGGTCTGCAAGAACGTCGTGACGTAAGTCGTCTTCCACGAGACTAGAAAAGGGAAGTTCAGCACCACGTCCTGCACCCGTTGGGCTCCTTCTGCTGATCCCGTGTTTATCGCGAGTTAGTTGAAGTTTGGGGACTTACGATTCGCGCTTCTCAGTTTTGTGACTCAGATCGTTACTGCTCTTCAGTTTGTGCTTGTCGTGCGTATATGTTTATTAGTGCGTGTAGTCAGTTCGCATTTGTTGGTCATTGCGGCCTATATCTTGATATAGGACGCTTTGATTTTCACTGCTTATTGTCTGCTCGTTTCTGGTATTCATTTCGTTCTTTCAGGCCTTGCTGTTTATCGGTGCTTTCTGTTTGTCCGTTCTGACCAGCCGACCATTTGTGAGCGATGTTTCCCATACGTACTCGTCGCCGAGTTCGTGCTGTACGCGGAATTGGTGTCGGGCTTTTAGCTTTGAGCCAAGACCCTTCCATGAACAGAGTGACAAGGAGTATGTGGACCAAGAATTGGTTGCTTCAGCGTGATCAGTTCTCGCACATGCCTTTGCTTCGTGAGATCCGGGAGAATAATCCTGATGATTTCAGGAACTTTCTCCGGATGACGGACCCCGTATTTCACCGTCTTTTGGCTTTGCTGACCCCTTTTATCAGCCGGCAGGATACCTGCATGAGACAAGCCATCACTCCAGAGCAGAGGCTTGTTGCCACGTTGAGGTACTTGGCGACAGGGAGAAGCCTTCAGGATTTGAAGTTCTCCTCAGGTATCTCTCCCCAGGCTCTGGGAATCATTATTCCAGAGACCTGTTCTGCCATCATCCAGGTCCTGCAGGAGGACTATATTAAGGTAACATTTCTACTTTACTATTCCCTTCTATGTATGCTCTGTTTGCTAATGTCTTGTATTTTTCACCTCCTTCCCTAATTACCATGATTGCAATATGCTCTAATATGCTGTGCCCCTTTTCTCCTTCATGCATTTTTCCCTTCACTTACCTCCCCAGCATGCTCTTCTGGCCCAATAGACACCTATGGCCTAGTCACTTAAGCAATGTATTTTGTCTGCTGCATAGTATTGTTTTCCCCCAAACACCCCCTAAAATATGCATAAATGTTTGCTGTGTGTTTTACTACTTACTCCCTACATGCCACACCCACCTACGAGGAGGCCTTTGGCTCCGTGGTTGCCACGAAAATGATGGCTATGGAGGTGGGGCAACGCAACATGTGTGAGGATGTCATCCTCAAGGTCCTAAATAAGGGTATGGCTGGGGGGATGACCCCACTCGCACATGTTTGCGATAGTGACCTTGCTCCGCCTCCTCCTTCTGCCACCCCACCAGCACCACAGCAACAGCGTGCAAGAAAGCGTGGAAGGAATACAAGAGAGTGACGACCTGGATTCAGTCTGGTCTGAGAGAAGATGGAGCCTCTCGTAGTATCAGAGCCTGGGGACCTAGATGGCATCTGCTGCAGTTCCGGATGTTTTGGACTTCAGGACCAGATAGCACTCCCTTATTAAGATACGTACTCCTCAGGCCACCAAGTTTGGAAGCTTAAAAAATGATGTTTGCCGTGGGTGTCCAAGGCTTTGCAAATTCCCCAAGTTTCTCATCGCTGCGTTCCTCTTTGGTTTGTTGCTGAGACCTAAATAAAGGTCTTTTTGAGTTCCCAAAAAACATTGCCTATGTGTTTTACTTTTCTACAATGACAGTTTATTTGTGAGTAGGCGGGTACATTTCACAAATCATAAAGTATAATTAACAAGGTGCACCAACAACAAACAACCTCCTAGTGAATTTAAGCAACAAATACAAATGATAAGAATGTTGTTTTGCTAAGTTGAGACACACAACCCCCCTCAAAAATCTCAATAAATTATCCTGAAAATATGTATTCCAAACCAAAAATAAAAAATGCCAAATCATCCCAAAAATATAACAAACATTCTTTTACGATCTGACGTAAAAAAAACATCTAGCCAAGAAATCCTGAAAAAGAATAAATCAATACGTTTGTGAGAAGTGAGGGTGAATAGGAGCAGCTAAAACATGTCATTCTTCTTGCATTGTAAAGAAAAAGAGAATGCGCTGCATTAAAGACATTTTAACATTGCCGCGTGACGAATGTGCTGTGTCGATTAGGAACGGTAGTTTTACCTGACCGAGCGCTTCCGTCACAGAATTTGCTTCTGAGCATGCGTAGCACTTTGTCCATCGGACTACGCTACACACGATCGGAATTGGTATGATCGGACTTTGTTGTCGGAATATTTATAGAGCAGGAGATAGAACTTTGTCCGTCGGACAATCCGATGGAAACTGTCCGATGGTGCCTACACACGGTCGGAATTTCCGACAACATTGTCCGATAGGACAGAATCCATCGGAAAATCCGACCGTGTGTATGGGGCTTTAGACAGTAGACCAGTAAAATATGCTCATTATACAGCATCATAAGACACCCTGCACATTTAATGAGCACATACAGGCATAACCCGCTTTAAGTATACTCACTTTACGTACACTCACTAGTACGGACATACCCGCGAGTGTACATAAAGTACCTCGCATGTACAGACATCCCGCATCACGCAGCTGCAGTATGGCCTAGATGAGGCGGAGCTGCTGCCCGGAGTTGTCGCCAGTGAAGAGGCCGCAAGTGAAGAGGCAAAGTTCCCACTAGCCAGCCCAGAGATACCCACCAGCCATGCCCACCAGCCAGCCCAGAATTGCCCGCCAGCCAGCCCAGAGTTGCCCACCATCCAGCTCAGAGTTGCCCACCAGCCATGCCCCCCAGCCAGCCCACAGTTACCCGCCAGCCAGCCCAGAGTTGCTGCATAAACGTAAGTGGATTACTGTACAGTACTGTATAGTACTATAAAATTCACTCCCTGACCCCCCCCCCCCCCCCCCACTACAGCCTATGGCCCTCCACTATATGCCCTGACCCACCCTCTACAGCCCCTGACACCCCCAAGACAGCCCCTGACCCCCCACTACAGCCCCTGGCCCCCAGAAGTGACAAAAGGTATTGCTTCACTTTAAGTACATTTTCATTTTACATACATGCGCTGGTAACATTGTGTACTTAAAAGTGGGGTATGCCTGTACAGTATACTGCCTGTCTTTCCGTGAACATATATTCTACTTATACCTAGGTATAAAAAAAATCGAATTTTTCTGACATACTGATATTAATATGTAATTTTCATCACTTTCACATGTGTATATAAAGAAACGAAAATTAGAAGAATACTTATTCCCTTTCATTAGCGTTTTGTTCCCAGAGGAAATTGCTGCTGAAATTAAGAAAAACTAATCTTGTAAAGATTGTAATTTAAGACAAAGACAGCAGATGACTGGCTCACAACAAGAGCAGAAGTTCATTGTGTATAGTAATACATGCACTCAATGTTGGATTATTATGTATGTTTATTAATGTGTACAGGGAGCTTTTGAAATCAGTATTATGAGTTATTATAGCCGTGTTTACAATAAAGCATTTTTATGTGACTTTTGACATTTTTCATATGCTGGCTCTTCCTTAGTTTTTTTTAAGCCCAAATCCAGCCTCACCCCTGTTGCTCCGTTTTTGCTGCTGTGAACCTTACTTGGTTGGACACATCCCATGGGCTAGAGAGGGTATTTTTAAGCAGAACTGCAGCTAAAATTAACAAGATGAAAATAAATAGGCCATTTAAAGATAAAATAAAGAAACCAGCTGCAATATTCACCTTCAATACAGAGCTGTTCAGTACAGTACTTCTCTTCTCTCACTAGATATCCTCAATTTGATGACCAGATTCATTTAACACACTTTCACATTATGACAGCTGCACAATTGGCCAAGTGGAAGCATAAACATACACATTTCCGAATACTAGAGTTGGGTTTTAACCCCTTTACTGCTTTGAGTCTAATAGAAATTAACCAGCGGGAGGACAGTGAGAACAGGGACAGCCTCAGTGAATGCCTGGCCAATTTCTGTCTGCTGGTCAAAGGAGGTCTATTACTGCTTGATGAAAAAGCATGTGTCATTGACAAACAAGCAAATTCCACAGACAAATATGTGCTGCTAGTGTACAATGTTGCTGATACTGTCTGTGAAAATCAAACTGTTCTGTGCTGTAACACCAAATCCAGTTTTATGGCCTTTCCCAAGTATGTTTTTGAAGAATTTGCATATTTTAAATTTTTTGCTCTCAAAGCCATAATAATCAAGACGCACTCGCTGTTGTGTGCTATTTTTTTACTTTTTTCATTAGGGTATATCTCCCATGTCAGTGCCCAGCCTCCCATGCCTTTTTAGACAGTAGTTTTTCTACTAGCCCTAAACATGTCTACAATTTATTAACAGGATTCACCCCTTATAGAGTTCAATGGAATGCTCTGCTAAGTTTGGGTTTGCCGAATTTCAAACAGGATTCACCCTTGGCAAAGTCAACCCAGGCAGATTCCATTATTCCTAGGTTTTGTGATGATTTCACAATCTCTACCTCAGCCAGTCAGAGGAAGCCTTGTATATATTTACTAACGTAATTACAAAGCTTTCTGTTAATGTCTGAGCAACGCTCAGACCAAATAGATTTTATTCCCAGCCTGGGGGAACTTTCCACCTCTACCTCTCTTTTTCCTCCCCACTCTTCTTCTGTTGTGTTCCCTCTCACCTCTCAACTTCCCTCTTTTATTTTATCTTATTTTATGTCCGGTCTAAGTTTAGTTTTTTTGTGGAATTGCTCCACACTTCAGCCCCTGAGCCCTAAGGATTGGGCACCCTATGTTGACTCCCAGCTCTGGTCGGAGAGTTACTGTTGTTTGACAGTGTATGCCTTAAAACATGCTCCATACGTGTATTTTTATGCTGTTTTATCATATGCCTACTGTTCATACCCCCCCCTTTTTTTTTCTCCTCATCTGATCATTTCTTGTGTGTCCAGTCTATGTTTTGTTTACCTAAATTTTTCTTGTAGATTTCTGTACACTCCAGCCCCTGAGCCCTAAGGCCCCTTTCACACTGGGGCAGGAGCGGCGTCTGCGATATATCAGCACTATATTTAGCGCTGCTTTACCGTCGTTTTAGCGGCGGTATTCGGCCGATAGTGGTGCGGTTTTAACCCCCACTAGCGGCTCAAAAAGGGTTAAAACCGCCCGCAAAATGGCGCTTTGCAGGTGGTATTGCCGCGGTGTCCCATTGATTTCAATGGGTAGGAGCAGTATAGGAGCGGTGAATACACCGCTCCAAAGATGCTGCTAGCAAGGCTTTTTTGACCGTCCTGCTAGCGCACCGATCCAGTGTGAAAGCCCTCCGGCTTTCACACTGGAGTGAAAGGGGCCGGATTTTTTCAGGCGCTGTACAGGCGCTATTTTTAAACCCAGTGTGAAAGGGGCCTAATGCCGCGTACACACGAGCGGACTTTCCCACGGGATTGTCCGCCGGACTAGAGTCTGCCGGACAGTCAGATCGTGTGTGGGCCTTCGACTGACTTTTTTTCCCAAAAGTCCGGCGGACTAGGCTCTAAGTTTTGTTTTAAAATTGTCCGCTGAACTTGGCAGTCCGGCGGACAATACGGCCGTCTGTATGATGGTCCGGCGGACCAAAAAGGACGCATGCTCAGTAGCAAGTAAAAGGGTGTCGTTTTGGATCTTGAGCTTCCTTTTTCTAGTCCCGTCGTACGTGCTGTACGTCATCGCGTGAACCGACGGACTTTTAGCGTGATCATGTGTGGTCAAGTCCGTTCGCTTTCAAGTCCAGCGAAGCCCAGTTGGAAAGTCCGGCGGTTTGTCCGCCAGACTAGGTCCGGCGGACAAAGTCCGATCGTGTGTACACGGCATTAGGCTCGGCACCCTATGTTGACCCCCAGCTATGGTTGAAGGGTTACCGTTGTTTGACAGTTTATGCCTTAAAACACGCTCCATATGTGTATTTTTTACGCTGTTTTCTGTTATGCCTACTGTTTGTATCACCTGCGTGGGAATATTACAACTATATCCTTTCTTCTATCTCAAAAAAAATATTGTACCAAAAAAAAAAGGATTGGAAATCTATGTCCAGCGCTGTGTACTGTATGAAGCTGATGCTACATGCAGTTTATACAGTGCTGAGAGCAAGTGCACCTGTTAGTGAAGAAAATAGTTTGCTTGGACTAACTTGGTCCAAACGAATTATTATTATTTTTTTTTTTAAATCCGATAAAGAGTTTATTGAAAACAAAACAAACAACAATACATTCGGACACAGTATTATTGCAGCTATAAATTTCTTTACAACAGTTATAGCAAGTATTATATGATGTATATATATATATAATAATATTACAATAGTATTGTATAGTCTTTCAGTTTCAGTTAACAACAATCCAGACTGAGTGTCCTGAATTGTAAGTATTATGAAAATTGAACCTATACGATAACCAGCTATGCTAGATAGCTAATAAAAGTAGTCCGTCTTTAGATAGAAAACAAGAAAATGTAACAACACTATTTCCTATGCAGTCGTGATTGTTCACCATGGACCTTCCTCAAGCAATTATTACGAGGGCCGTACGTTATATAATCCTTCTGGCACCACCTTCCTCTCAGACAGGTTACAATTGTAGTAGTCTGTCTTTGATAATTTGGGTCGGGCCTAGCCCTGGGGTGTCCAGCCAAGGTTGCCACATTGAGTAGAATTGCTTAAGAACGTTTCTATGTTGATAAGTGAGTTTTTCCCGTATGAGCATTTTATTTACTAGCTATATCCAACGTTCCCCCGTCGGTACTCTCTGAGTTATCCAGAGCCTTGCGATCGCTTTGCGTGCTAGATATAATAGGCGCAAAACCGCTATGTGGCCGTTTGGTGAGAGTGAGGGTATCTCCAAGGCACCAAGGAGGCAAACAACTGGGTCAGTCAGAAGTGGAAATTGAAATACCTGAGAAATAGTGGCCAGAACATTTTGCCAGTATCGAAACCATTTTGAACATTTCCACATCATGTGCAATAGATCTCCATCATGTCCACAGCATTTTGGACATATTGGGGAATCCCAGAGCCCCCACTTGTGCAGTTTAGTCGGAGCCCTATACCAAACAAATTATTTAAAGTTCAATCAAACCTGGAGTTAGGCTTTAAAGTTAAAACAAAAAAAGTCATATCATGTTTTTGACTTTTATAAGAGAAGCAGTGATTTCAACATTTTAGTACACATGAAGTTTAGCATTGTAGCTCAATTTATTTTATTTATATAGCACTGACAACGTATATACTATACATTCTTATTAGTCCCTAAAATCTAAGGTACCTATCTCGCATGCATACATACATATATAAGGGCCAATTAACCTACGTCTCATGCAAGCACAGGGAGAACATGCAAACTCCATGTAGGTAAGATTGTGGATGTGTTTCAATTTGAGGACAATAGTGCTGTAAGACAGGAGTGCTAACTACTAAATGTGGCCATAGAAAGATTAAAATGCAACCAGTTTAGCAGGGACTTCCACTTTGGACCAGTGTGTGGCCCTCCCTATTCGACAGAAGTCAATTATTTAATAGATTTCTGTTGAACAAAGAAGTTGGAAAACCCTTGTTGAACAGCAGCTGCAATGGGCTGATTAGCGTATTCTTTTTTTTTTTTTTTTCAAATATTTTTATTGAAAAATTTGAAAGGTACAAACATAATATAAATATGCTTTTTAGTTTAGCATATTCTGACAGCTCGGAGTCCCACTGTCAGAAAACAATGTCTCATTGGAGGGAATCCTCCATTCACCTCATTTGTGTGGAAGGAGGAATCTGTTCTCTTTTGCTTTAATCCTGCTGGCTGAAAGAAAAAAAATATATATACTAAGCCCCTATGACCAGCTTAAGCCATGGTGTTGCAATCTAAATAGTCCTGCCTACAGTAGGATATCTATTAAGTTGTTTGCCTGCAATATCAGATTTAAACACAAGGTGGAGTCAGTGGTAAATGTATTGTTTTTGCAGAAATCGGCAATTGTTCACCTTTAACAAAAGTTCCCATCATTTTTCAGTCTAAGGAAGAGAAACAGGTCATCCTGGGATCCCAGACTCCATCTTAGAGACTGAAAGAAAGAACCAGCTATCAGAGCACATGCTGGACTGAAACTTTCATCCGCTTGCATCCCCTAAATGGAGCATTACTTATCGCCATCTACAGCCTATTTTTATTATGTATTTATAGCTTATTCATTTTATTTCTGTATACTTCATACACTGATTATATGTATTTGTTTTTTCTCAACAGTTTCACCCATCCTGTTTGTTAATAAAGCTTTAAAATGACACTGAGTCTGGCTTACTGCAGAATAGGAGGGTTTAACTGCATGTCGAGCTACACACAGGGAAACATGTAGCGAAAACAAAACATAAATATAATAGTATTTAATGGACATGACTTTGATAATTATGATTTTTGTACAGTATACATGAAGGAATTATCTGTAAATATTACATTGAACCTTTTTAAAAGGTTATGTAGACACAGCAAGTATATATCCAAACAAAGGGATAAAAAGGGTATGGTTTCCTGGAGAGTTTTTATCAGAAAGAGACTAACTGAATAGAAAAACTGACAGAATACAGAGGATGCCACTGTGGGTTTATCCTTCTTGAAAATCTAGTTGCCTGGCTGTCATGCTGATCCAATACCTTTAATATTCTCTAAGTTATTGATCCAGAACAAGCATGCAGACCAGGAGGGTGACTTTACCCTGACATCAGCGGTTTTGCACAGAGCAGCCTGGATCCTCCTCTTCTCTGGGTCCCTCTTCAGTGCTCCTGGCCCCTTCCTCCTGTTGAGTGCCCCCATAGCAAGCAGCCTGCTATGGGGGCACCCAAGACTGCAGCTCACTGTGTCCATTCAGACACTGAGCCACGGCGCCGTTTATCTCCTCATTGGCTGACTGACTTTGATTGACAGCAGCGGGAGCCAAAGGCGCTGCACTGCTGTCTCAGCCAATGAGAAGGGGAGACCCAGGCAACCAAGACACTCCTACAAAATCGCTGGATCTGGATGGACCTCAGGTAAGTATTAGGGGGGGCTCAGGGGGGCTGCTGCAAACTGAAGGCTTTTTATCTTAATGCATAGAATGTGTTAAGATAACAAAAAAAAACCTTCTGCCTTTACAATCGCTTTAAAGCAATTCAAACCCAAAAGCAAACATTTATATAATTGCAGCTTACCAATTCTTAGATGTGATGGCTGCATTAGTTTGTATTAGTTTTCTTTTGTTAGGCTTGCTTCAATGTTCATCTAGTGATCCAGCCAGCAAGTCGGTTGTTTTTCAAAAGCACAAGCTCTCCTGGCTCTCCAGCAGAATGTATCAGTTTACATGGATGAGACAAACCACTTAACACTGACAGGGGTGATTAAAATGATCAGTTTTTACTTATTCATGCAAAACCATTATTTCAAAAGGACAAAAAAACAAAACTGTTTGCTGGAACAGATTATAAAGTGTAGGCTTAAGTTTGTCTTCAATTTGGTAGTGTATCTATATCTGCTAATACGTTTAACACTACCCTCACCAACTCTCATATTTCTTTTTTTACAGGTGTCCTTTAAAGTTTTGAAAATTGCTTTACAAACCCACATCACAAACCTCTGGGTCAGTCTGAGGGAAAGCCAATACATCTTCTAGTCTTTTTCTTCTTGTAATAGGAATTGTAGGATTCAGAGGGACCACATATCAAAACAGGAAAAATGTATTCCATAGAAATACACCTGAATATATAAATATGTTGTTAGCTGAACTCCTATGCTCTATTTCTGAGTTTATTTGGAAGCCAGTGTTTTTCCCATATAATTAATAAAGGCCTTTATCCTGAAGCACCATGCATTTAAAAGCTCACACAAAGCACAATAAACATCCTGCAGACATGAAACGGATGGGTATTGATCAGTCAGCAGACCATTGGTGAGACGTACTTACACAGATTAGAGACCCTGTGGATTTGTAAACTTGAAACACTGGACTCCTAGAATCTCAACATCCATATTGATCCAGCTATTTTTTACATGCAATATAGCATCTTTCAAGCCCTTTGTGTTTATTTTACATGTATACACAGCAGTATAAAGACATTTACTTGTGGGTTCATATTAGCTCTCTGTACCATTCACTGACTATATTAATTTGTAAATCGGCAGAGAACTTATTACAGAATTAATGAATCAATAAAGGACAAAAAGAAAATAATTATAGTCAGATCTCCATACAAAATATACATCATTCAATCATAACATGTTATGTGAGCTTTAAGTTCTTTTGCCTACAATTTTCTATTTTTTGATGTGCTACTTTGTTTGAAAAAAAAAAATTCCATCAACAAGACTTGAGTTTTAAAAGCAAAATCCTTCAGAGATGTGATACTGTGTCAGAATTTTGGTGGAACTTTGTCTAGTATGAGGTTCACTTTAATGTAGGGGCCCCAAGAACCATTTAATTACCTTTTTCGATCTCCCCCACCACCCTAATCCACCACTAAAACTATAAATTCTAGTACTTCTGGGCATTGGAGAACATATGCCATTCCCCTTGCCTCTCCATAATGTAGTAATTTGTCACATCCAACTGAATTGTTCTTCAAGGTTGAAGATGTTTTGTTGCTCATCCAAGTCCTACTAACGAGTGTTAGTAACAAATCACATTAACACCAGTTAGAGCTGAGGAAGCAGCTTGGATAAGTAGTGAAACAATATTTTACACTTTTTGCTATAAAAAAATATCCCCAAAAAATGTAAAAAAAATTATTTCTTTATCAGTTTAGGGCAATATATATTTTTCTACATATTTATGTAAAAAATAAATCGAAATAAGCGTATATTGATTGGTTTGCGCAAAAGTTATAGCGTATACAAAATAGGGAATAGATTTATGTCATTTTTATTATTATTATTTTTTTTACTAGTAATGGCAGCGATCTGCGATTTTTAAAGGGACTGCGACATTGTGGCGGACAGATCGGACACTTTCGACACATTTTTGGGACCATTAACATTTATACAGCGATCAGTGCTATAAAAAGAACTGATTACTGTGTAAATGTCACTGGTAGGAAGGGGTTAACACTAGGGGGCGATCAAGGGGTTAAATGTGTTCCCTCGTGTGTGTTCTACCTGTATGGGGATAGGACTGACTGGAGGAGGAGACATATTGCTGTTCCTGATTAGTAGGAACTGACGATCTGTCTCTCCTCTCCTGTAAGAACAGGGATTTGTGTGTTTACACACACACATCCCTGTTCTGGCTCTCGTGCCCACGATTGCGCGTGGCCAGTGGTCATCGCGACTGCCGGCCACGTGCATCGGGTCCCCTGCCATGCAGCAAGTGTGCGCGCCTCCAATGGCACGCGTGCACCTGCTGTAGCTTTTTAAAGGCCCGATGTACAGCTACGGAGAATTGTAGGAATGAGCCAACCAGCCGCAGTGTAATGACGGTAGTCGGCAAGTGGTTAACATCTGCCGGATGATGCTGAAGGTATTTTATCAGTCGGTGGTGGCCAATGTTCTCCTGTATACAGTAGCATGCTGGGGAAGCAGGCTTAGAATGGCCAACACCAACAGACTCAACAAACTGATTTGCAATGCCAGTGATGTTGTTGCTATGGTTATGGAGTCTTTAACAAGTGTTGGAGAGGAGAATGTTGTTCAAGGTGCAATTTTTGCAACCACGATGCACCACAGAGTGACAGAGGAAATAATTTTTGTCTGTGGCCATCAAATTATATAATTCTTCTCGGTAAGGGCTGGATGTGAGGATTTAATCTGGTTTATGATCAGGATTTTTATGTTGTTTTTAGTATGTTGGTATTATGTTAATTATTATTTTGGGTAATGCTAGAGAAGGTGTACTATTTGCATTTTAGTGGTTTGGTTTTCTGTTATTGTTCAATCAGTGTTATTTATTCTGTGTTGTATTTTAGTAAGTATGTATGGTTTATTAGATTTTGTTTTTTTGGTACTAATTGCTGTTATTGGTAATGTATTGTGTCATTGTGTTTTGTTACATTCATTATTGTGATCTTGTGTTGTCTTTGTTGAATATGAACTGAACTGAAGGACGAAGCAGGGGTCGGGGCCTAGCCACACAATAATTTAAAGCAGAGTAAAGTTACAGAAACAAGATTTTTTTCCTTTGGGATAAAGGTTTTAACCAAATGAATAAAAGCTGCCCATTGTAAGCTCCCCTTGTCAGTGTATAATGGATTGTCTCAATCTTCTAACTGCCACTTTTTGCTGGAAAGCTGAATAAAGCAAAATAAAATAAAATAATCACAGCCATTACATCCCAGGGCTCTTTCGGACAGGCTGTAACGCCTACTGCCCTCTGAAAAGTAATCTGCAGTGGAACATTATTCAGGTGACAGTATAGCAGCAGATGGCCTCCTGACACCAGTTTTTCTTCTTTTTTTAAATTGCTGAATGTTGATTTTACAACGTGGGACAGTATCGCAACTGCAAGTCAAATTGACAAGTTTGACAGGCGCAGCCACCTCTGCAGCCCAAGTTATTATTTCCATGGCTATGAAGCAAAACATTGCAGGTACAGCATGAGTACAGCCCTGCCAGGCTGTAATGTTGGAATAGCCGTTGGGTGGCCAGGGAGTGGTAAAACCATGGCTCAGCTGCCTGTTATTGGCAGTCCCTAGCCGCCAGTGTGAAGGAGCCCTAAAAATTTGTAAGCTGCAGTATATTACATTTTGTTTTTTGGGTTTAGATACATTTTAAGAATATATTTAGCTTCTTTCAGCAATCATTTACTGTCTTTAGATCCACAAAGATCCCATAGATCTAAAGAATCTGGAACCGCTGCCAGATTTTTCTCAGATATGTTTCGCTACTAATCTGTCCTTTTTAATTGTGTCATTATTTGGGTTGAATATGGTAGGGAACAGCAACAAAAGGTGTAAAGCACTTACAAGCACAACATAATACAGATTGTGGGTGACTGCGATTACAAGCCTAAAATGTCACACATAATCAGACTTTCACAAACCCAGTTGAACATTGATATTTTTGACTCTGCCGATCACTAGCTAGTCCTATTGCACTACCTTTAGATTGGATGCATTACATTTCTGTGTTTATTGGAAGAATGTTTATCATTTTCTAGTCCTATATCCCTGTATGTTACGATTTGTGCTCAAAACTTCACCATTTTTTTTGTTAGGCTACTTTCACACTGGAGCGGTGGGGGCGCTGGCGGTAAAGCGGCGCTATATTTAGCGCCGCTTTACCGGCGTTTTAGCGGCGCATTGCGGCCGCTCGCGGGGTGTTTTTACCCCCCCGCGAGCGGCCGAAAAAGGGTCAATACCGCCCGCAAACCGCCGCTGGAGCGGCGTTTTGCGGGCGGGTTCGGCTCGCTCCCCCATTGTTTTCAATGGGACCGGGCGCTATAGGAGCGGTAAATATACCGCTCCTATAGCGAGCCAAAGATGCGGCTTGCAGGACATTTTTGAGCGTCCTGCAAGCGCACCGCTTCGGTGTGAAAGCCCCTGGGTTTTCACACTGAAGAAACAGCAACAGCTGTTTCGGGTCGGTTTGCAGGCGCTATTCTTAGCGCAATAACGCCTGCAAACCGCCCCAGTGTGAAAAGGGGCCTTACAGGTACTTATATACCGCTGTTAATTTACGCTGCACTTTACATACATATATTATACATTAACATCAGTCCCTGCCCTCAAGAAGCTTACAATCTAAGGTCCCTAACTCACATTCATACATACACAAACTAGAACCAATTTAGGCAGGAGACAATTAAAGTGGTTGTAAAGGAAATTTTATTTTATTTTTTTAAATAACAAATATGTTATACTTACCTCCACTGTGCAGCTCGTTTTGCACAGAATGGCCCCAAACCTGGTTTTCTGGGGTCCCTCGGCGGCTGTCTCGGCTCCCCCCCGCAAGTGCTTCTCACCTAAATGCGAGCTCCCTCGCATGGTGAGAAGTACTTGCGGGCGCGCTCCCATGATACAGCCGGCGGCTATAGCCGCTTGCTTTATCACTCGGCCCCACCCCCGTCGCCTCGTCATTGGATATGATTGACAGCAGTGCGAGCCAATGGCTGCGCTGCTTTCAATCCATCCACTCTAGCCAATCAACGGCCAGGGTGAGCGGCGAAGAGGATGTCGGGGGCGAGCGCGGGACTTTTGAGGGGTCAGGTAAGTAAAACGGGGGGGGGGCTTGGGGGGCCGGTATAGTCAGATGTTTTTTCACATTAATGCATAGAATGCATTAAGGTGAAAAAAAATTACCTTTACAACCCCTTTAAACTACCAGCATGTGTTTGAAGTGTGGAAGGAGACCCAGGCAGGCACAGGGAGAACATTACTAACTTTTATAGGTAAAGTTGATCCAGGAAATATCAGAATTTCCTCTTGGGGTATCAGGAAGGATTTTTTTCCTCTGCTTCCTATGGATCAACTGTGGGTATAGGATACAGTATCTCACAAAAGTGAGTACACCCCTCACATTTTTGTAAATATTTTATTACATCTTTTCATGTGACAACACTGAAGAAATTACACTTTGCTACAATGTAAATTAGTGAGTGTACAGCTAGTATAACAGTGTAAATTGGCTGTCCCCTCAAAATAACTCAACACACAGCCATTAATCTAAACCGCTGGCAACAAAAGTGAGTACACCCCTAAGTGAATATGTCCAAATTGGGCCCAAAGTGTCAATATTTTGTGTGGCCACCATTATTTTCCAGCACTGCCTTAAATCTCTTGGGCATGGAGTTCACCAGAGCTTCACAGGTTAACACTGAAGTCCTCTTTCAGTCCTCCATGACAACATCACGGAGCTGGTGGATGTTAGAGACCTTGCACTCCTCCACCTTCTGTTTGAGGATGCCCCACAGATGCTCAATAGGGTTTAGGTCTGGAGACATGCTTGATCAGTCCATCACCTTTACCCTCAGCTTCTTTAGTAAGGCAGTAGTCGTCTTGTAGGTGTGTTTGGGGTCATTATCATGCTGGAATACTGCCATGCGGCCCAGTCATCCGAAGGGAGAGGATCATGTTCTGCTTCAGTATGTCACAGTACATGTTGGCATTCATGGTTCCCTCAATGAACAGTAGCTCCCCAGTGCTGGCAGCACTCATGCAGCCCCAGACTATGACACTCCCACCACCATGCTTGACTGTAGGCAAGACACACTTGTCTTTGTACTCCTCACCTGGTTGCCACCACACACACTTGACACCATCTGAACCAAATAAGTTTATCTTGGACTCATCAGACCACAGGACATGGTTCCAATAATCCATGTCCTTAGTCTGCTTGTCTTCAGCAAACTGTTTGTGGGCTTTCTTGTGCATCATCTTTAGAAGAGGCTTCCTTCTGGGATGACAGCCATGCAGACCAATTTTATGCAGTGTGCCGCGTACGGTCAGAGCACTGACAGACTGACCTTCCACCTCTTCAACCTCTGCAGCAATGCTGGCAGCACTCATACGTCTAGATCCCAAAGACAACCTCTGGATATGAGGCTGAGCATGTGCACTCTATGTCTTTGGTTAACCATGGTGAGGCCTGTTCTGAGTGCAACCTGTCCTGTTAAACAGCTATATGGTCTTGGCCAGCATGCTGCAGCTCAGTTTCAGGATCTTGGCAATCTTCTTATAGCCTAGGCCATCTTTATGTAGAGCAACAATTCTTTTTTTCAGATCCTCAGAGAGTTCTTTGCCATGAGGTGGCATGTTGAACTTCCAGTGACCATTATGAGAAAGTGAGACCGATAACACCAAATTTAACACACCTGCTCCCCATTCACAGAGTCACATGACACCGGGAAAGGGAAAATGGCTAATGGGGACCAATTTGGACATTTTCACTTAGGGGTGTACTCACTTTTGTTGCCAGCGGTTTAGACATTAATGGCTGTGTGTTAAGTTATTTTGAGGGGACAGCAAATTTACACGGTTATACAAGCTGTACACTCTCTACTTTACATTGTAGCAAAGTGGCATTTCTCACATCAAAAGATATAATAAAATATTTACAAAAATGTGAGGGGTGTACTCACTTTTGTGAGATACTGTATGTATATAAGATTATATCTAAGATTCATAATTGTTTTCCCCTTTTATTGGTGGAACTGTTTTTTTTTTTTTTTTAAACCAGAATAGCTAAGTAACTATGTAACATGCAAACTCCAGGCAGGTAGTGCCATGTTTGAATTAACGACCCTAGTGCTGCCAGGTGGAATTTTGAACCACTTAGCCACTGTGCTGCCCAGATCAGACTTTTTGATCCAGGGTATATCCCATTGCCTCTCAGTGGATCAGGAAGGATTTGTTTCCCCTGCTGGAGCAAATTGGATCATGCCCTGCCCTGGGATGCCTGCCTTTAAATGCACATTATCTTTTTAATGGCATCCCAGTCTTATTCCGTAGGGTTCAATATTGCAGCTATAACAGCTTCAACTCTCCTGGGAAGGCTGTCCACAAGGTTTAGGAACGTGTCTATGGGAAAGTTTGACCATTCTTCCAGAAGCGCATTTGTGAGGTCAGGTACTGATGTGGATAAGAAGGTCTGGCTCGCAGTCTTCACTCTAATTCACCTCAAAGATGTTCTATCTTTAGTTCCAGTGAAGGGAACTCTTAAGGTGTCAGCATACCAAGACATTTTGGACAATTTCAGGTTCCCAACTTTGTGGGAACAGTTTGGGGATGGCCCCTTACTGTTTCAACTTGACTGTGCACTAGTGCACAAAGCCAGGTCCATAAAGACATGGATGAGTGAGTTTGGGGTGGAGAAACTTGACTGGCCTGCACAGAGTCCTGCCTGCAACCCGATAGAACACCTTTGGGATGAATTTAAGTGATAACTGCGAGCCAGGCCTTCTCGTCCAACATCAGTGCTTGCCCTCACAAATGCGCTTCTGGAAGAATGGTCAAACATTCCCATAGACACACTCTATTGGACCTATTGGACACAGCCTTCCCAGAAGAGTTGAAGCTTTTATAGCTGCAAAGGGTGGGCCAACTCAATATTGAACACTACAGACTAATGCCTTGTACACACGGTCAGACATTCCGACCACAAAATCCGTCTGATTTTTTCTGACGGATTTTGTCCGAAACTTGTGTTGCACACACACGGTCGGACAAAATTGTCGGATAAATCCGATCGTTCCGAACGAGGTGACATATAAAACGTACGACGGGACAACGTAGAGGCCAGTAGCCAATAGCTTTCGTCTCCAAATTTCTTCTGAGCATGCGTGGCACTTTGTGCGTCGGAAATCTCTGCACACGATCGGAAAAAGTCTGATCAGATTTTGTTGTCGGAAAATTTTAGATCCTGCTCTCAAATTTAGACGGGAAAAGCCCGCTAGAGCTCACACAACATAATCCGATCGGACTTTTTCCATCGGAATATCCGACCGTGTGTAAGGGGCATAAGACTGGTATGCCATTAAAGTTAATGTGTGTGAAGACAGGCGTCACAATACTTTTGCTAATATTACCAAAAAACCTTTTGGACTGCCTTCCCAGAAGAGTTAAAGCTCAATATTGAACCCTATGTGTATATATATATATATATATATATATATATATATAGATATATATATAGATATATCTATATCTATATCTATATATATATATATATATATATATATATATATATATATATATATATATATATATATATATATATATATATATATATATATATATATATATATATATATATATATATATATATATATATATATATATATATATATATATATATATATATATATATATATACACACACACACACATGTATATATATATATATAGATAGATAGATAGATATGTAGATATGTAGATATATATAAATCTATAGATATATATTTATGGTCTAGAGCCCTACGGACGACATGAGTAAAGATGACCATATAGGAACAACACAAAACTCACCAACATGAAATAGACCTGAAAGTGTGCCTTGGTCTACCGTATGGTACGCCAAAATAAGGGGGCATACCCTAGATAAAGAATGATAAGAAGTAGTTATGGAATAATGTGGAATGAGTATTCGGTCTGAGGTAAGAATACTTGGAAGAGGCTTTTAAAAGGGGAGGGTGGGTGGGTATCACGCACAGGAAACCGACAAAGACCGGCGGCCTTTGGGCTGCTTAAATACCCTCCGGGCTCCTCCCATAACTTCAGGCCGGTACCCGGCCTTCCAATTTATGGTCTAGAGCCCTACGGACGACATGAGTAAAGATGACCATATAGGAACAACACAAAACTCACCAACATGAAATAGACCTGAAAGTGTGCCTTGGTCTACCGTATGGTACGCCAAAATAAGGGGGCAAAAACCTTCAGGTAGGGGATAATTATTTGTTAAGGTAATGTCGCTGAGTAAAACGAGCAAAGGCCTGAGCCACCTCTAACTGTGGGTTAGGAATGTAGCGAGAGAAGCAGGCCGATTCCGCCGACCCAGTTCCTTGATCACATGGTCCGGAACCCCCTGTCTTGAGGCCGTCGTGGCCGCCCCAATCCGGAATGAATGCCCGGAGTACTGGCTGGGGTCCAACTGAAGATTGCCGAGAAGGACCCGGACATGTTCCACGAACTGCGACGAGTTGAGGGGTTATACCGGAAAGGGCAGGAGCGGACTGGACCCTGGGCGGTCGGATAGCAGTGCCGTCAAGCGGTTTAACACGGCAACTGGGCACCAGTTGTTGTGAGTCCTGTACAGGTGAACATCTACTCCGGAACCTCGCTGCCGAGTTTTGGATGTCGCCAAGTGAAGGACGTAGTGATCCTGGTGGCGACAGAGACTACTTCTATGCAAGGCTGGACCGGCTGGGTGGCTGCGAGTGAACTCGCTGGCCGTGGAAACCCATAAAACGCCATGTGTATCGCAGCCTGCAGGATGGTGCTGAGGAGGAGACCGAAAGGGGACCTATCCAGGATGTCAGATATTCCCCTGAAGATCTCCCCCGTGGTAGGCAGCCGCTTCGGCTGACTGGCGGCTGGTGTTTCTGCACTCCCCGTGGTAGAGCCCTCACTGCGTGGCAGGAGAACACCGAAGGCCTCGCGGGGTCTTGATGCGACAAGTAGTGCGGCACCCCGGCCACGTACTGGCGTATCGTGCTGTGTGACAGTGCTAGGTGAGAATGACCCTAAGCGCTGAGTTAAACTTCCCTGGAATGAATGAGCAGTAAACATTGAACTGATGCTGTAGGGACAGCTGGACCAGTCTGCGGAGGAAGGACATGACGGGCCTGGATTTAGGCCTGCCCTTGCTGATGATCTTGGCTGTGGCTTGATTGTCTGTCGTGAAAGCCACAGTCTGTCCAAACCAATGGTGACCCCATAGGTGAGCGGCTGCTACGATGGGGAAGAGCTCAAAAAGGGCTGACGTGGTAGTGAAGCCTGGTGTGGCTAGTAATTGAGGAGGCCAAGGGGCGGCGAACCATAAATGGCCAAAAAATGGCGGCGCATCCTGTGGATGTCGCCGCATCGGTCACCACCTGAGGTGACTGCGTGGACACGACTGGGATGAACAGGGACACACCGTTCCAATTACCAAGAAAGAGTTCCCCCATGGCCAGATCTGCCCTGGCTGCCCAAGGGCTACTCTTAGACCCGAAGGTCAAATTGGTCGCGAAACAATATCGCTCCCTCCACTTGATGAGGGGACGAGCGAGTTGAGACTGGGAGCGACGGAAGAATGAGGCGCTGACAGATCATACACCAGATGTTTTTATTTGAAAAATTATTCCCTGTACAAGCCCGATAGGGCTAACCCTCCAGATGTTAAAGGGAGACTGACTGAACGGGCCTATCAAGAAGTCCCGATCCAACTCCGTCTGCAGAAGGACGTCAATCGCTGGCACATCTGTTGCTGCTGAGCATAGGTTCGGACATTCGTGGGTGGAGTGGGGCAGGGTGACGAGCCCGGTATGAAACCCATCGGTGAAACCCTGGATGAGGTAGCTGGCAAGTGACGGAGTAGGGTGTGAGGTCAAGTAAACACCGAGCCAAAGGGCATTGACCCGGCTTAGTCGTGGTTCTTCTGTTTGACTTCACATAGAATCCTGGGGTGCGCCCTCTGGCATAGGGTGCAAATGTGCAAGAGCCGGCACTGGCTGAAGTTGCAGGAGCCGTAATTGAAATTGTTGCAAATGGCGGCTCCCCCAACCAGCCGCACCGGACGTCCCAACTTGTCCACCTTTTGTCCTTGCGCCGGGGCCTGCTGAGCCTGGCTCGTGCTAGTAGAGGCCGTGCTAGCTATCGGATGGACAGAGGCTATGTTGGCACACCAGACCGTGGTGTGGGACGCTGACTGACAGACAGCACATAGCGGGGAGCGAAGACCCGCGAAGTGGCGGCAGAACAACTCCGTGTCCACTACGCTCCAGTCCGTTGTCAGATGAAACTGTGAGAATCTGGCTGCGGCTTTGGCCGAGAAGGACCGATGATAGTCGTAGAACGCTGAGCCACCGTATTTGTGGCCCAGGTCTACGATCAAATGGAGGTAGAGGTCCAGTTCCTCCCGTCTGCCGGGGGAGGCTGAGCACAGCACATCCCTAAACATGCCGAAAGCGAGCGTGAACTCGGGCACCGTGAGCTTTCTGTTGAGCCTCGGATCCTTCGCTTTCAGAACCACCGAGACGTCCCCCCAGGTGTAGGCCTTGTTCTCGGCCAAGTCATGGACCGAGATCATGAGTGAGGCCAGGTTAACGTCTCTGCCCTCTAAAATGTCCTTCCTTACGCTGGGTGGCACCAGGTGGGAAGGGTGTACGGTAGTCGTGGCAAGCTCACAACCTGCGACCGGTGCACTGATGGCTGGGACCACCGCAGGGTCCGGAACCGTGGCAGCCGGGCTAGTCTCTAGACGAGACACCCTGTCCTGGACCTCAACGATTGAGGAAGACAGGGAGGACACGAGGGTGTGTAGCTGAGCGACGGCGGCTGAAATCGATTCCAGAGACGCCTGCTGGCTGCTGGGGCTTGGTGCGGCCGGTGGTGGGAAGAGGAGCCTGAATAGCTCCGCCTTCCTGGCCGTGGACGAGAAGGGTATCCCTCTGCGTCTCAGCTCGGCGGACAGCCTGGAAATTGTCCATGCCCTAAGGGACTGGACACTGCCAGCCTCGGAGGCTGATGCCGGAGAAAGCGGGGTGGTGAGGTCATCGCTGCCGACTGATGACATGGCGGCTGCCAAGACCCGTTACTTAGTAGACTGGGCACGTGTCTGCAGGCTGGGCCTATAAAGAGGTGACAAGCAATGAGTTTGAATGTGTCACCTCTGATCTACGTACCTGCCATGAGAAAGCAGGAGCCCCTCGTGCCCCTGCGTTTTTTTTTTTTTTTTTTTTTTTTACCTGCTGGAACCCTGATCAAGCTGGTGCAGGTGGACCTACTGAATCCGACTGACCTGAGAGAGTGTGAGAGAAAGTACCTATTTAAGAGCCTAACTGCTGCCGTCCAGAGCGACGGAACCCAACGTAGATGATAACAACAGGCGATAGTGACTTAAGTCGACTGCCGAGACCGCTGTGGGATCAAATGACAGATGACAACACTAATGACTGACTTGACATGTTGCCTTAACTGAACGAACCTCCCGTGACAGGGCCCGGCCTGTTCGTACCGTATGGGGGGTGCCTGAGAGCCGGACTCTGGAGCACGTACAGGAATGAGGCAACCGTGAAACGAGGCTAACTGCCTGGGTATTGCTGAGGCCGAACTGTGACATCCAGCTGCCACCGGGTCCGACTCCAAGCTCCCCTTTTTTTTTTTTTTTTCCTTTTTTTTTTTTTTTTAAGGGCACGCCGGCGCGAATTCGTACAGGCAGGTGACCAATTAACGCCGGGGCGTGGTAAGGTGACACAGAAATGATATAACATGACAAGGACAAGAGTCAAAGTCTTTTTTTTTTTTTTTTTTTTTTTTTTTTTTTTTGCGACTCCGCCCCTGGCGCATGTATTGAAATGAGGCCGAGCCTAGGGCACGCCGACACGAATTAAGTGCGAAGAAGTGACTTCATTCACGCCGGGCGTGGTAAGGTGACAGAAATGAGATACCATGACAGGGGCAGGAATCAGGAATGTACGCAAACCAGTGATGCGATTCCGCCCTTGGCGCATGTATTGAAATGAGGCCGTGCCTAGGGCACGCCGACACGAATTAAGTGCGAAGAAGTGACTTCATTCACGCCGGGCGTGGTAAGGTGACAGAAATGAGATACCATGACAGGGGCAGGAATCAGGAATGTACGCAAACCAGTGATGCGATTCCGCCCTTGGCGCATGTATTGAAATGAGGCCGTGCCTAGGGCACGCCGACACGAATTTAGTGCGAAGAAGTGACTACATTCATGCCGGGCGTGGTAAGGTGACAGAAATGAGATACCATGACAGGGGCAAGAATCAGGAATGTACGCAACCAGTGATGTGATTCCGCCCTTGGCGCATGTATAGAAATGAGGCCGGGCCTGGGGCACGCCGACACGAATTAGTGCGGGGAGTGACTGCATTCATGCCGGACGTGGTAAGGTGACAGAAATGATATACCATGACAGGGGCAAGAATCAGGAATGTACGCAACCAGTGATGCGATTCCGCCCTTGGCGCATGTATTGAAATGAGGCCGGCCTGGGGCACGCCGACCCGAATCAGTGCAAGGGAAGTGACTGCATACAAGCCGGGCGTGGTAAGGTGACCGAAATGATATACCATGACAGGGGCAAGAATCAAGATCGTACGTAACCAGTGATGTGATTCTGCCCTTGGCGCATGTATCGAAATGAGGCCGGGTAGTCGTGCATCTGGGTCGCCCCGATCGGAGCATGCATGGATGCGACCGGACCAAGATGGAAGCGATGGCATGAACACCCTGTTGCAACTGATGCGAAATGACTTAGCATGACCGAATGGCCTGATACGTTGGCCACGTTTGAAATGATGAAATGATTGTCATGCTAACACGTGAAATGTTTCGACACGGTCGAAGTGATTTGTATAATTAGTATGCCAACAGTGCTTCGGAAT